>LFYR01000932.1:592692-622961 GCA_001185155.1 Zostera marina | reverse complement strand
ATGAAGGCAAACGCCTACATGCGCTGGAGCGCATGGTCGCATATGCGACGCCTAGGCGTCGCATGAACAAGCTTGGCTTCAAAAAATATGTTACAGGAACTCAGAAAGGCATACAAAAAAAATCCCTCTGTGCTTAAAGAGCTAGGTGGGTAAACCACTAGAGAAGTCACTAACAAATGGGCAAACCTACCCAAGGTGTGAATAACTCTGTATTTGAAACAGAAATTTTTGCCGTAAAACTTTGAACATCTATTTTTCATATACCAATACTCTAAGAGAATATGAATGTAAACACTCCAAAAGATTGGAAACTAGATATCATAGGAATGCCATATCATTTCCATGTTCAACCTCAGAAGTCAAAACAGGAGGTCATAAAAAGAATATAGAAGGACCTGCTGATCACCTTCAAGATTAAAAAAGATAAAAGACAAAAAAAAAACACAAAGGGATCAACAAACATTAACCCCTTGGTGTAAGTGTATAATAATGACTGAAAAATAGTAGTTGGAAATGGTTAGAATCTACAGTAAGCCTACTTTTAATGCATATTTTATGTATTTCAGAATAAAAAATATCTATCTTTTGCAAAAAAGACCAAATTAACCTAATCAAGTACAAGCTGGGTATAAATTATAAAATAATCTAAAATGCATAGGAAATTAAAAAAATTAAACTGTAAGTTTCTGTAATTTATACATAGACAGAAACATCAACTTTCAACAAAGATATAATGTGTACCAGACCTTGAAATTCAAGAAACATAGACAGAATCATAAATAATTAAAAATAAGTCACATAATTAGGTAATTATGAGTCACGATGAATGATTCGTAAACATAAAGATGCAAAAATAGATGGATAATAATAAACCCACTGATGTAGATTCACCCATGATAATTTCACCGTGAAAGAATACAAAAATTGAAAAAATAAAAAAGGATAAGGATTTTGAAAAAAGACCTTATCTCGTCATCAGAACAACTTATGTTTTTTACAATGGACACTAGTAAACTGTCACGGAAGTTGAAATGAGGGACTGCTTCAAGTAATGTGCACATGCAACGAACGGCGACATAGCAGAAAAAAGGTTTCTTTTCCAAAGCAACCAGTCTGAGAAGGTAAGCCTGAGAAAACAGACAATAGTAATATTTAACAGGTATAAGAAGAAGAAAAATAGTATATTTACATTTTCCAGTAAAAAAGAGATATTTACTTATCTGTCCCTCCGCCAGGATAGACTAAAAAGAAGTGCTAATAATATGTAATAACTCTTAGAATTTGAATCTGGGGATAGTGTACAGGGATTCATAACTTAGTGATTGATTGAAATTTATATTATTAACAGTATTTTTTTAAGAATCTGTGATCCCCATAGGTTTCTGGGTACATATTAAGATGCATTTTTTCGTTTGTTTGATAGTTTTGTAAGTCCCTTATTCCTGGGAAAGTGTAGAAGAACGAAGAATCTCAAAACAAGCACACATGCTAAGTTGCTAACAACATATTTACACTATTAAAAATTTAAGATATTTGGAATAGTAAAGCACAATGATACTTGATTGTCAGTTGTCACAGTATCATAGGAAACAGGTATAAAGTAAAATGAGAAAACTACCATACTTTGATACTTTCTTTGGTGATGTTAAAATTTCATTAAAATGAAAGGGGCCTAGCTGGCTAGCCCAGATTACAAATATTAGAAAATGAGAAAGTCATCATTGTCACTCCTATACATCTACATCTATAACATGATGTGATCATAGAATGAAGCCTCGGAAAGTTCGACTAATATGAATTCAGTCCATTCTTCTCAATATGTGTTTGATTGAGCACTTTGTGGGAGGTAGTATTGAAGAATATGCTCACATCTCTTAGAGTCTCTCTGCTGACCATTTTGTGTGTGAAAACTACATATGCATGGATAAAATTAAATTTCAAATTATAAAAATAAAAGAAAAGAAAAACCTTATACGACGTCAAAAGTGTATGCTCATAAAATCGCATTTTTCGAACTGTCTTTGAAATATTCATTTCAAGCTCCTTCTCAGTTGGCAACCTGATTTGATAACTGCAGAATAATGGGAATAAAAGTTGGAGAATTTAAAAAGTTCAAAATAGATATAGATGTATAATAATTAACTTTATAATAAAAAAATGTATACCCAGGTATGATGTCTTTAAAAACAGTCAATAGCGACAAACAGGCTAACTTCACAATATTTTTGTCATCATCGTTACAGAAATTCATTAAATCATTCAAGAACTTAATATTAGTGTCAGGATCTTCAAGCAGTGAGATTCCAAGCTCTGCTAGTTTGCTTTTCTTCTTGAGAAAAATCTCTTCAAATGAAAGATCTTTCTCCGCATTTGCCTAATAACAATAAATTGATGTTAGGATATTAAAAAAAACATTTACAACTTTTTTTGAAGCAGTTAAAGTTTTCATTTAGAAATGAAGGGTTGTGCCCTGATTACATGGAGAAACATAAAAGAAAAAAGATATGAGTTAAGTAACTCATCAACTCTTTTCAATTGGCCTTGCAGTCCAGTGGTGAAGTAACTAGATAGACTGTCTTAGGAGATTGGTCTAAATGAGAACTGTTAAAGGACTAAATGAGGACATATGATGAGCCCTAAATAAAGCCAAAAGAAAAGTACATGGCAAGATAGTGTCACGTCTTAGAAATCCAACATTTGTATGTGTATATATAATTATTCATAAAATCTAGAAAAGAAAAATTATGGGGACTGTAATTTTGAAATTTCAAATGCAATAAAAAGATAAGAATGTACGTCAAATATACTTTTTGAGAATGATATTGTCGTATTGGTTAAGATTAGTTTTCTCAGGTGGCTAAACCCTTAAAAAAAAGTAATGAAAATAGGTTTGTCTGTTGTTTGAGATCAGTTTCTCTATATGACTAAAACTCCTAAAAATAAATTTCTCTGTTGTAAACCAAAATACCAAAACTTCTGCATGCATATTTTTTTCTTCATCGTCCACATTGGTTTCCACTTTAGCTAGTTTTTTAGCCTCCCTTTTACTTTTCTTTAACTTTTGTCTCCGTTCAACTTTGGTCGGCCTCAGAATGCTTTTATCTACAATATCATCAACTTTCTCATCCACTCCTTCTCCATTATCTTTGGGTAAAAGATAGAATTTGGTTTCTTTGGCTGCATTTCACATTTTAATTGTAAGTACAAATTTAAAATTATAGAAAACAACAAAAGAAGAAAATATATTGGAATAGGATTTCAAATTCATCAAATCCAACCATCGATAAAACTGGGTTTCTTTGTGCTTCAAAAAAAAACTGGGTTTCTTTGAAATCTCGAGATTTTTTTGATAAATTATCAAAAATTAAGGATTTTTTGCAAGAAAGAAATAAAAAATTTCATAGATATGAAGGGCAATCCGCTTGAGTCTTGATGATATAAAAATGAGGAATTGTGACAAAAAAATGAACTAAATGAAATAAGCATCGTTATTTAGAAAGATATATTAGATTACCTCTTCTGTATTTAAGTTCTCCGTCTATCTTTATAGGAAGTGCATCAACTGGATCGACTTGTAGTTTTCCCTCTTGCGATGGATTTTCGTGATGTTTTTGTCGATTCCTTTTCTCGTATTGGGCTTCTAAAGCATCTTCTTTCCTATCAGCAATCCTTCCAACATGCCTTTTAACCCATGCAAAAAATAAGATATCGAAAAGAGTGTGAAAAGATGGCATCCTAACAAGGTGTAATAGTATATGTATATAAGTATATTGTATAAACACGAAGATATCAGGCTGGGAGGTTTTATTTTATAATTGTGATTTGTGAGATGGTTTGTAATGTGTAATGCCCATGGAACTTGCTTGGACTCTAAATCTCTTACCTCTTCTAACCACAACATCAAAAAAAATCTATTTAACCAAGCAACTATCATTTTAAGGAATAATTTGATTAAACTGGAACATCTCATTATTCGAAAACCAGAAAAATGATAAATCACGTAGAAGATCTACAATCAATTATCCCGTTGATTGAAAGACATGTTACTTTATTTCATAAGGACAGCAAATTGGAATTTGGGATTGAGATGAATAAACAGAAATCAATTTATCAGTACCATGTTATTGGAGAGAAAATTTAATACAAGTAATGTGTGAAAATACATTATAAACAGATGGATGGAGGCCATTGGAGGGATTGCATGAAGTTAAAAAAACTTTATTAAGGAGAAGAATGTTGGATTTCATGAACATGCTAACAAACAAAATCCAGAAGTGAGAAATTGACTTTACCTGTCAATGGACTTCGTGTCTAGATTCTGTAGAAACCCAGAGTACTTATGGCTCGAGTTGACAAATTCAAAATCCTCTTCTGATACCACAACCTCCTCTTCTCCAATCTCAGGAGGGAAATCCGGCGGTAAAATGACTCCTTTCCGTCTCCCCATTGCTAAGAAAGAGAAAAAATCCTAAATCACCAGAAAAATAGAGTGGTGTCAGCTACTAAAGCCAAAGTTTAGAAAACAGTAAAACATAAAGCATTTTCAAAATTACATTGAATTCTTCTTTTCATTCATATAGAATGTCCAATAATGGTATTATCACTAATTGGTGAATAAAAAATATTTCTTTTTCAACATATATAGGAGGAGAACAATCATTAAGGATTAAGTATTTCTTTTTCTAAACTGATAATTTTCAATCTAACCACACAAGCAAGTTTGAGGAGGAATGCAGGATGCACATATGCTATGGAAGTTGAGGTTCTCGAGGTAATTGATTGTTTTGATCTATAGCCAATGGGACCAGGTATCAGTAGGAGGATCTGTAGTTAGGATTAAAATACCTTGCACTTAACCCAAAAAAACAGATAAATGTACAATTATAAAAATTAAAATCCCCTAATTTAAGGATTTGAATCATTTATCTATATATATTAGTTGTAGCTTATTTTGCTTTATTAATTTTTTTTCGTACGTATCACCCCTAAAACCCAATCTCAACATAATGCAGACAAACCCTAACTATGAAAAATTCCAACTATGAAAAATGTAAAAAGATAAGATGTAAGAACAAGAACTTGAAGAGAGATGGCCGAAAGCTACTTGGAGCTGGAGATAACGACGGCTTCTGGAGAGGAGATGGTCGGAGGATACTTGAAGTTAGAGATGACGGCGGCTATTTGAAAGAAAATAAGAATTAGGTTATTAGGGATTATCGATTGGGTTATTTGGGTATTGGGTTATTTGTATTTTTTATGTTTTAATAATTACTTTTTACATTTTAGGTTTAAGTTTATAATTTATAATTTTGAAAATTCAAAAAATTAAACGAAATTCATATTCAATATTTATTATTTATTATCAGGATATTATCCGAATTCAAGTTTCCGAATGAAATTTGTCCGATTTACAGGATTGCTTATTTATTTGATTTGAGATATCATCATTTAACATAATTTATTTGATTTGAAATGTTTTTTTTAAACAATTAAATTTCATTAAAAAAATTAAAGGCAGTGCCCAAGTTAGTATAGAAATAAAAATAGAAGTAAAAAATAAAAAATAAAAAACTCATTAACTCTCTCTCATTAGTTGTATAGTCTAGTTATACAGTAATTAGTTAGACAGAAGGTTGATCTCTCATACTTTCATCATAGATGTATGTCTCCAAAAGGTGACAATAGCTCAGGAGACCTACTAACGTGATGTCTGTATCTTTTTTTTCCATCCATATATGTCACGACAAACATCTAATAACATTCCATAGTAGCCCTCAAGGGAGAGAATGGGAGAGTGGTGTGTAACTTTTTATGCAGCCTCCATCAGATCCTCCAATCTAATATCTGGACTGAATTGAGTGGAAACTGAAATATTCATTATTTTTCAGAAAGCAAGATTCATGTGCTCAGCCAACGTAATTAAGAAAGATATGGAATAAGAACAGTTGAAGAAAATATGACTTCTAATTTTATCTTCTAAATTGCATAACAAGCAAGCAAGAGGTATTTGCATTTTTCATCTTTTTAACTTCCCGGACGTGTTTAGGTGATCTCAATTCACCTTTCACAGGAGAATAGAAAATTTTATCGGCATCTTCGACCAAATTCTCTCTGCTAACACGTTTTTATGTTTTCTATCTCTAATACTTTCCACCATCCCCCCTAACTTGCTTATCATCGAAGTGTCAGATCTCCACACAATTATATTATTGGCCTTACAATCCAAACATTTATCCACTAGACTTCTTTCTGAGATAAAAAAATTTTTTCAGAAATTCGAATCCAAAGTAGGTCTGATTTAAATATCATTAAGTGATTTTTCCTTAATATATCTATCTTGAATCCATTTTGCCAAAATAGAATCATTCTTTTCTCAGTACTTTGATGTTTTTTTAATATCGGTTGTCGTAGTGATAATAGGTTGGTCTTTAACCTCTAAATCCCCTTCTGCCTTGGGAAAGACCATTTGGGTCCATGGGTCATGGGATGTGTTGGTACCATGGACCGTCCAACAGTCCATGGACCGAGCTAGTCGCCCCGTAGACTCAAGTGCGCGAGTGGGCCGGGCAGCCCAAGACCCAGGAATCATGAGAGCAAAACACTATAAATACCTCCCCTGGTCCATGAGGGGAGGGGGTTGATAATTCTGAGTGAACACTTGTACTGCGTTGAGGTAGTGAGCTTGCACCGACGAGCCTACACACCAACAATGGTGAACCTGACGTGAAACGAACACACCAGCCAGCACGAAGGAGGAGGATGACGGCGAGGAGCGAGTACTGCAGAGGAGGGAGCTCGAGGGACGGACACCGCGAGCCGGAAAAAACCCCCGACGTGAGGCGACGCAAGCGGGAGGCGCTGGAGTATCGGCCAGCATCGCACCACGGGCGAGACCGATACTCGGAAGAACGGAGAGCTTACGAGGAGTGCATGGGATGCTCAGGAGGAAAGACTACGCATGGAAATGGAAGAGATAAGATACGGGTGGGAGTCGCCCAGGAGAAGCAGGCAGAGCAGGCCCCCATCCCCACCCAGGGAGAGAATTAAGGTCGAGCAGATCGCGATCCCAAGAGAGGAGGAGGAAGAGAAGGAGCATGAAAGGCTCCGTCGAAAGAAGTGCGCGAAGGAGAGGGAGCGCGCGGAGAAAGAGAGCAAGTGGGAGAGGGGAAAACTCGCGGAGTTGATATCCACCATGCAAGAGAGCCAGCGCCAGTTGCTGGAGAAGGTGCATCAGCTCACGACGACCCCCTACACTCTGGAGTCGGACGGAGCAGGAGGCAGCGTGTAATAACTGGTTATTAATTGGATGTAACCCGATTAAGGGTAAAAATGTAAATTACTAGGAATATAAAAATATAAATTAAAATGATAGAAGGGAAGAGGTGAAACAGAAAACGATTGAAACAGAAATTAAAAGGGAAAACGGAAGGGGAAGAAGGAGGGCAGCTAAGAGAAAGGGAGGACGGGGCATCGTGGATTGGATCTGTAAGGGGGCACCGGTGTCGTGGTGTGGGAGGTGTGAGGCTCGACAGGTAGCGGAAGAAGTATGTAGAGTTTTAGATTTGGAAATGAGATAACGGATATCTTGATAGGAAGAAAGGGTAGATGTGAATGAAAGGAGCATCGGAGTAGATCCGATCTTGATGAATGTGTTCGTGGATGATAGGGGAGTTAGATGGTAGGATACCCAAAAAACCTTGGGTCATCCGGTCCATGGATTTAATATTTTAATCATCGTGATGGGTTAATATTTTATTATAGGTTATTGTTATTATTTTGGCATGTCATTGTTTCATTCTACTGCCCTTTATTGATTTATCTTATCGTGATGAATATAATTAAGGGTGATAACGTATTTAAATGGTAGGATCATGGAGTTGCCTATTGTTGGCTCTCTGTGGAAAAATTGGGTTTAAAATGATAATGCTATTTTCACCTTGTTGCTGCCTATATTTTGCCTATATGTGTTGTTGCTTATATTATGGTTGAGTCTCGTGATTTTCTTTATTTTTGTTACTGTCAAGTTCTATCGAAAATTGAGTTGAAGTGGGTTTAAAGTGATAATGCTATCGTCACCTTGTTGCTGCCCATATTTTGCCTAAAGGTGTTGCTGCTTATATTATGGTTGAGTCTCATGATTTTCTCTATTTTTGTTACGAGTTCTATTGAAAATTGGGTTTAAAGTGATAATGTTATCTTCACTTGTTGCTGCTTATATTTTGTCTATATGTGTTGCTGCTTATATTATGATTGAGTCTCATGATTTGCTCTATTTTTGTTACTGTGGAGTTCTATGGATGACTGGGTTAATGGGGTTTAATGTGACATAGGATTGCATGCTAGATTGGCATGTAAACTGTTTCGGTTAAATATCCCACTGCTGTCCTGTTTTGTGATCGTCGATGATATGAAAGATTATCGATTTACCCCTATCTTTAGATGTTTTACATACTATTGGGGCATGTTGGATTTGCATATAAGTCATTTATCATTGCGGGCTGATTTAATTAATTTATTTCTGTTTAAATAAGGAACATGTTATAGAGGTGAATGTTTGGTTAGAAGTTAAGATGCTCATCATGTGGTCTGTTTTGGTAGTATTTATGTTGTTGTTTTTTATTACGAAATGCTATGGGGGGTGCATGTTTGGGCAGCATATAGGATGTTTCAGGTGGTGTTGCTATTATTAGTTGCTGATTTAAAATGATAATAGGATTGGGGGAAATTCACATGAATGGACATGGAGATAAGAATAGTAATGCATGTATAAATGGGTTAATGAATGAAAGCATGAATGAGATATGACTGGGGTGTTATGACGCCTAACCAATGGTGAATGACGAAAGACGAATGACGAGTGATGACCTATTAGGGGTCATGAATGATGAATGATTGATACTATTAGACTGAATGCTTACATATGCATGTGTTATGTTAATTGATATTGTTAGAAATTGTTGGGGTTTATGCTTTACATGCTGAGTGATGTAGTCACTCACGGATACATGACATGTTGCAGAGAATGGAGGCAACTTTGCCTAACTGGAGTTGTAGGAGACAAAGGAGTCGTCGAGGTGACGAGGCACGTCGGCGTAGGGTGTGAAGCGAGGTAGTCGTTGTCTTTGTCTATGGTTGTAATAAGTATTGTGTTAGGTACAAAAGTAGAACAAAATAACGAAGCACAGGGACCGGACCGACTAGTCTAGGTTAGACGGACCAACGTATTCGGGGAAATCAGCTTCAAGGTCCTCTTCACCTTCGCTCACGTCCAAGGGGGGTTGGTAGTCAGGCCCGCCCGTCACTTTCCAATCCTCCCAGTCACGAGAGCTCCGGGGCACTACGACGACCGCGAGAGAGGGGAGAGCAAGGGTGCACATGGCCTGCTCATGAACGTAACCTTTCCAGAAGTTAGTACGTCTCGCGTCCTTGCACTCGATCGCATGGTCCTGCTGGCGAGGCGTGTCTCGAAACCAGGCAAGAACTGGGCCAAAATTCGCTCCTCAGCAGCAGTAGCGGCAACGGCAGCTTCCTAGGCAGCCGCGCAAGCAGTCTAGACCTCGACCACACGAAGCCGATGATCTTCGGCAACTTTGGAAGCACCCTCCACCAACAGGTCCCGCTCCCGGGTGACAGTCTCGACTTCGCCCCTCAGACAGGCGACCTGGTCGCGCAACTTCGCCATCTCACCAGCTTGATCACGACCCTGCTGCAAGCGCACATGAGAAAGAATGGAAAGCTGGAGCAGCTGATGGTGGAGGTCTTGGTCAAGTTCTGAGGGCGCATGAGCGAATTGCGACACGTACTCCTCCTCTTGCATCAACCAGGAGTTAACGTTCAGAAGCCTGTTCCGAAGAATCTCAGCGGCACGGGGAACGGACGAGGACGGATCGACTCCAGCGGCGAATCGGGACGAGTGCTCGCAGGACTCGACGAAGGTCTCAAAGAGTGCGGGATCCAAACCATCGGAGGCAAGAGCACGCCGCGTTTCTTCCATACACCGCGTTTCTTCCAAAACTTCAGCAGAAGGAGGGGCGCGCAGCGAGGATTTGGAGCTCTCCAATTCTTCTTTCTTCTCAGCCCACATCTTTTTCCTCTTCCGCCTCTCGAGCCGAGAGTCCTTAAGGGGGGAATCAGGCTCGGGCAACGGAGACAAGGGAGGCGATGGAGTCAGGAACACAGTCTCAAGGGCAGCGTGCTTCTTCCCGGACGCTCGTTTCGAAGGAGCGTCCTGTCTGTAGTCCGTCCGGACGGCCCGCTTCAGATGATCGTCATAAGACCAGGTCGTAGCCAACTCCTGGGCGCTCACGGAACTGCGGCGATAGACCCGGATCAGCACCTCGCGTGCGCGCGACTGCGGACCGTCTAAGTCGGACATGAGCGGGGGGTGGTGCGAGCCTTGAGCTGCGTAAAGAGCCCCCAGTGAGCCGGCGGCGGTGATTCAAGATCAATGGGGCCCAAGGCGTCTAACGACACAAAGAAAAAGCGGTCGCGCCAGTTGTGGGACCGGTCAGCCAAATGGCCGACCAAGGGAAATCCTCCGCGCTGAGAAATGAGCATGCGTCGAGGGTCCTGAGGCATGGACATGATCTAGAACCATATCTGGAAAACAGCCAGCGAAGCTTCGACACCACACCGGCGACAAAGCAGAGAAAAGGTCAGCAGTCGGTCGACGGAGGCCGGAGGAAGCTGGGAAAAGGAGACTTAGCAGAAGCGCACCACCTCACCTAATAGGGGAGAAAGGGGCAGCGTGAGGCTGCAGTCGGCGTAGGAAGAGTACAGGGCCAGCATGCCCTCCAGCGGAGAGGAGGCGAGCCGACGGCCCGCTTCAGTAAAGGCAAGGTCGCACTGGCCCATGCGACCAAGTGAATCGCGAATGGCGTCGGCAGTAATGTTAGCCAAGGGATTTTTAGAGTCAGGAGTATCGAATAACCCCGACAGAGCGTGGTCCGCGGAGGAATCGGCGGCAGACGAAGCAGCAATAACCATCAAGAGCCTGAATGGAGGAGGAAGACGAGAGTGAGGAGAACACTGAAGAAAGTGAGAGTGCGAGCAGAAATGAAAAAAGTGAGAGTGCGAGCAGAAATGAAGAAAGTGAGAGGTCGAGGGACTTATATAGCGGGAAAAGGCACATAAGATGAGGCGTCGCGGGTACTTGGGGCCTTCAGGCCGACACGGGCCGGGAAGTCTCAGAGGCCCGTGACCCAAATCATTAGAGAACAAAATTAAGCACGGGGGCGAGGCACGGTTTCAAGCGAAAAAACTAACGGCCTCGGCGAGCAGGCGTCGAGGCACGTCGCGAATCGAGGCGTACGAGAACAGCGGACGGGGGTACCCAGAGAGGCCCAGAACGTCCGCAAGCGCAGGTCAGGAGGACCGAATGGAGTATCGAGCGAATCCAAGTAGAGGGAAGAACAGGCGAAGAGCGTCGGCGAAGGAGAGGATCGGCCCAAACGATAAAGGGGGGACGGACGGTCCGCCAGGGTACCGAAGGACGAGCGAAGTTCGAGGGCCCGGGCGACGTCAATAATAAACGTCGAGGAGCAAAAAACTACACCAACACGCAAATAAAAAGAAGCGAAATCAAAATGCCAATCCATCCGAAAGCGAGAGGTACAATATCATAATAACGGACGAAGAGTACAAGGACCAAAGATACAACAAAAGGCCAAAAAGTAGAAACGACAAGTTACAAGAGTAATAAAAACATGAAGGCCAAAGACGCCAGGCACCCAGAGCACCGCGCCCGCGAAAGGCCAGTCAACGGACGAAGCGTCGCCCAAGAGCGACCCTGTCGGCCGAAAAGGCGCAAGAGCGGACACGGACCGCCCGAGAACGGGCCTAACGGCCCGACTTCGGGGTCAAGAAGTGGCGCAGATCAGTAGACGGGAGGGACGAAGACCCACGGGAGCGGCGATAGCCGCGTGACCGACGACGACGCCCGACAGTCCCGTCCAGAGCAGCGGCAGGAGCGGCGTGCACGGAATGACGGAAGCTCGACGTAACACCACCAGAAGGAACAGCGGTAGGCACGACCGTACTCCTCCAGGACGTCTTGGATACTCATCGTAGAAAAGAGGAAGATGGAAGAGCACAAACCATCAACACTCTATTTATAGGGAGGAAGCAAAGGGAAAAAGTAGTTCAGAACTTGAGGTGCCATAAAGACAACCCAGGGGGAAGGTGAGAGGCCCGTCACGGACGGACGGCCCCCGGGCCTCGGGGGAAGGGGGGAGTACTGTTGGTGACCGAGCCAGTCGCCCTGCGAACTCAAGCGCGCGAGTGGGCCGGGCGGCCCAAGGCCCAGGAACCATGAGAGCAAAACACTATAAATACCTCCCCTGGTCCATGAGGGGAGGGGTTTGATAATTCTGAGTGAACATTTGTATTGAGTTGAGGTAGTGAGCTTGCACCGACGAGCCCACACACCAACAGGATGAGATGTTAAATCTTAACAAAGAGAAAATTTCACAATGGAATTAATGATAATAGAATTTGAGTTGAAAAGACTATTATAACTGTTAATTAATTATGATTAGGAAATTAACTCGATTTATATAAAAAAAACAGAAATCATTCGAAATAAAAATTAGATTGATTCATTTATTGAAAAAATCGAAAAAATTATAGCTTCGATCAGCAAACTTAATAATCGCCGCACCTGATCTTGGTTCTAAAAACAAATAGTGCTCGATCAGCAACCTTAATAATCGTTGAACCTTTCTAGAGATATCTTATCTGGCCGACCGTATTTTTAGCAAGTCAATTCCAGACACAAATAAAGGCATAATAAGCAAAACATATATTTGATTGTGTCGTGATTCTCTTTTGATTAATGTAAGAAGAGGTAGATTTCCTAATTTGATTTTTTTTTCTTTTAAAAGGTGGTAAGGTTTGATAGTAATAAAAACAGCGCATGATCATTGCACATATAAATATAAAAACTTGTTTATATTAATTTCTTTGAATTGAAGGACAAAAGTTGAACTGCAATAAATTTAGGTTTAAGCAATTCTGGTGATATACCATGTACCAAGAGATTAATTGTTTTTTATGTAAGATCAGAAGAAGTGGGGATTGAATGTTGGTCAGGAATAAGAATAAGAATAAAAATAAAAACAAAACAAAATTGGGATGTAGAATACAAATCAATGCTTGTCATTAATTTTATGTGATGAACCGATGACAGTTTTACGCAGTTTCTGTTATTGGATACTCAAAGACAACATCTTTGCCTGAAAGCTTGCGGTAGACACTAGAGAATGTCTGTAATTTGTTTTCCGTATTGTTTCGCTCCTTGGGGTCAAGTAAGACCTGTATTTCATTGTCAAATAAAATAAAATGATTTAGAAGCAAAGAACATAAAACAAACTAAAATTACCTAACCTAAATGTGATTTAACTAGTAGTTTTAAAAAGAAATCAATCCAATTTCATTGTTTTGGAAGATTTCAAGCCAAACAAACTAATTATAATTTGATTTTGATGAGCTACAGCAGCTTAAAATCAATAAGAAACCAATCAAAGAAAAGAAGAAAAGTGAAAATGCTTAAAACGTTAGGATTCTATTCAAAACTCTACAAAGCTAATGGATTAATGAGACATAAGTTGAAAACATGGTTAAAAAGCCTATAAAATTAAAAGACGATTAGAGTATATTTCGATGAAAAAATCATTCGAAATGTTTAAAACATCAACAGTTGATTCAAAATTCTACAACTAATAGAGTAATGAGTCATAAATTGAAAACATGGTTAATTTTTTTTAAGACAAAATTGTTTAGTTGTTGGTTTCTAAATTCTGACCTTCCGGAGGCTGCAGTAAGAATTCAATCAAATTTCATTGTTTTAGAAGATTTCAAGGCAAGCAAAGCCACAAGAAGTTATTATAATTTGATATTTACATGCCATCGATGCACAATAAGAAACCATTCGGATGAAAAAATTAAGCAAAATGTTTAAAACATCAACAAGATAATGAAGTAATGAGGCATGATAAAAATGTTTAAAATTCTTGGTATCTGAATTCTAACCTTAGTGATCTTTCTTCCATCAACACAATAACGAACTCGTTTCCCAATGATTTCAACAGGATACACAATATCCTCAAGCATAGCTTCATGTACTGCAGTAAGCGTACGATTACGGGGACGAACAATAGAAGACCCCTTCTTCGGTGGCCTCACTATCCTTCTTGATGCAATCACTATCACATCCTATAAATCCACAAAGATGGGAAAAAAAAACCGATACACCAAATGAAAGAACTAAATTATATATAAATTATGAAAAATTGAATATGATATATGAATTATGAACAATTGAATATGATATATGAAAAACCAAACCTTTCCACTAAACTTCTTTTCAAGTTCATTGACAAGCCTGGTATGTATCTTTCTGAATGATTTGCTCAATCTAAATGGAACATGAACTACAACTGCCTTCTTGTTCCCAGCAACATCTATTTGTCTGCAAAAATTCCATTAATTAAAATTGAGGGAAGAATAAGAAACACAATTTTATTACCATTAAA
This sequence comes from Zostera marina, assembly GCA_001185155.1. Classification (NCBI taxonomy): domain Eukaryota; kingdom Viridiplantae; phylum Streptophyta; class Magnoliopsida; order Alismatales; family Zosteraceae; genus Zostera; species Zostera marina. Next base: position 608,430 of record LFYR01000932.1, on the reverse strand, counting down.
ATCGAAACTCACATTGCGGAGTTGATGAAGAGGTCTTTGAGATCACCTTTCAGTTCAGCATTGGTGTTTTCAAGATCAAAAAAGGCCTATTGATTTCCATAAATTTAAAATAAAAAAACTGAACACCCATCAGAATATCGGATCATAAACGGAAAATGAGGCTTTTTACCTGGGCGACGGATTCCTCGATTTCGGTGGGTTCGAGGCCCTTGTCCTTCTGGATCTTCATCCTGGCGGTGAACATTTTGTCGGGCTTGAATGATCTGAAACAGATTTCGATGAGAAAAAGCGGAGAAAGACGGAAACTTGGCCGATGAACCTTGGTGATTTTATCGCCGGCGGAGAGGGGAAGAGAACGAATTCGTGAATGTTTTTCGTGACTAGTGAGTGAGTCGTGACCTAAATAAATAATCTACGACGAATGGATCGGACGGCTATGGTTAAGTGTGGTTTATTTACTGATTTGCCATAAATTGTTTTTGTATTATATTCAGGGTTTTATTAATTCATAGCCATAGGATTAGACATTTAGACAAGGGTTAATTTTTAAAATGTGGATGTATGTGTAAATCTATTGATTCATATATATAAATTTGCAATTAACCCAGAAATAAAATCGAATTTAGGTTTATCATATAAGAACTAAACGCCTAAACGGGGCCGGTCGCTTTCCGATTCTGCTCAAATCCTCCCTAAAATAGCTGTTTTTTTGGATTTGGATTTTGAAAGCAACCCTAGAAATCATAGAATTTCGAAATTTTGGTTCTTTTCCGTGATCCATTTGACGGGTTCGGTTCGGTTTCTTTGTTGGTATTGTTGTTCGTCTTTCCCATGGCTTCACAGGGAGAAGAAGAGCAGCCTCCGGTTCCAGTTACAGAGAAGCAGAAGGAAGTAGCAGAAGAGAAGAAGCCCGTGGAGCCCATTAGGCTTCCCACAGTGGAGGAGATGCGTGGGCAAGACATATGGAACAACTGTTTAGTCCGGAGCGCCGTCAGTGGGTTCATGGGTAAGAAAGAGTGTAAGACTTTACTTATTGCTGTATTTATATATGAAAAAATTGTGATTTCTAGTTCAAATGCGAGAGGAGATTGAACTTTTGTGGTGAAATATGTTGGTTTTTTCTTTAAGGTTTGATTTTCAGTGTCGCATATAAGGTGTTTGTTTTAATGCCTGGGTCTTATTTTTCCTAAAAAAGGTATAGAATTTGGTTCATTTTCGAACCTTGCAACTCAAACTAATTGGTTTGTATTGTTTCTTTTGTCTTTTTTCTGTTTCACATTAGGTGTTTGTTTTTATGCGTATTAGGTTTTCTTCGTTTTTATATTGGTCAAGCTAATGTATCAATTGTTTCATTCTTTTCCCCAAAACTGTGTAGGAGGTGGGCTTGGGGTAATGATGGGGTTATTTTTTGGTGCAATGGATAACCCTATTTTACACACACAAGAAGAATTGACCGCCAAACAACAATTTGTATTCACCGCAAAGCAAATGGGTCGTCAAAGCTGGAGGACTTGCAAAACTTTTGCTATCATGGGTCTGATATACTCAGCCGCCGAATGCGTTGTAGAGCAAGTAAATGAAAATAATCACATTGCATAATTTGAAAAGAAAGAATTCATATGCTATTTCTATTATAATCATCTGGTTCATCAAATTCCCAGGCACGCGCCAAACATGATGAAACCAATACGGTTGTCGCCGGTTGTTTGACCGGTGGCGCACTTTCAGCCAAGGGTAACAACAAACAAATGAATTCATCTCTTTTTACTTACAAGTTATAATCATATGATTCATATCAAATGAAATCATAAATGTATATATTATTATCATATGGATTCTAGTCACTTTTCTTTTTGAATCGCAGGCGGACCACAAGCTGCTTGCATTGGATGTGCGGGTTTTGCGGCATTCTCTGTACTCATAGAGAGGTTTATGGATCGACACAATTGAACATTACTGATAGGCGAAAGAACGAAACTTTATTATTCTTATTGAGAATCTGAGAATTGAGGAAGGAAACACACTTTCTAGGGTATTTTGTTATGACACCAGATTATTTCTTTACATAAATTCACATGAACATCAAGTTCCAATCAGATTGGAAGAGTTTTTCTTGATGATGTATAGAATTAAAAAAAATCTCTATTTAAGCTTGTCTTCTTAAAAAATCAGCTTTTCAATTTTTCCTGATTCTCACAAAATCTCTAATTATTCAATCCAGGTCGTTGATTCCCATATCAATGGTAGAATCGAACTCTAGTGTTTAAAAAAAGAAATAGAAACAGACAATAAATTATTTGATTGCTTTATTAGGGTATTGTTTAGTTTTTACTATAAAAAAAAATACAGAATTCAATGGATGAAATCGATCGGTAGAAACCAACGGACGAGATCAATCCATCACTTTTTTTTAGGGTTTTAATCTTCCCTCTTTTAACTTCTTTACCACCACAGCTCCACCGCTAACAAAAACCCTCCCGCTTCTTTTCGCCCTCGTTCGAACCAAAATCACTGTCACAAATAAAACCCTTTCGACTACCACTCCCTCCCCCCGGTCATCTGTCTTGAGATTCTCGCCACGATCAAGGAGGAGTCTGCGGAGGATACCAAACCCTAGAGCTCAGTTTTACTACTTGAAGGTAACTACCACCCTTTTCCTACGCAATCATCGATCTTTACGCTAGGGTTTTTGAAATGGTGACAATCTGTTTGGTTTCTCTTATGCTTTATCGTGTTTTATTATTTGGGGATATTCTGGGAAGTGTTGTTGGTTGTAGATTTGATTTTTTTGGCTTGCATGGCTCATTTTTTTTTATTGTTTGGTCTTGAGATGTATTAATAAACGTTCTGTTTTTTTTTTTGCCATTCTGTGATGCTGAGTGGCTTAAAGTTGTGGTATTTTACGGTTTAGAAGAGGGCGATCATTTTTTATCTGATATTTTTGACGATTCTATTTGCTATGATAGTGTTTTTTCGTCTGACATTCCGTTTTTTCGTGATGATTTGCTTTTTTTTTAAAAGCTTATTATCTATCACAAAAAGTCAAAAACATTGTTTGATTGTAATATATGATCTTGTGCGTTTTAAGAAATATATACTTCTTTCAAAATTTATTTCAAGTATGTCTGGATTATGCAGAATATGAAGGTGTTATTAATTTTAGGTCAGAAGTTTTTATTAATACGTTCCTTTTTAGGGTTGTCCCAATTAAAATTTAACGCTACAAACTACAAAGTGCCTGTTCTCTGCATTTTTTATGATCTATTTTTATTTGTGTGTGCAAAAGATCTAATTTTTTTAAGCACATGTAAATAATAGTTTTGGCAAACCATGGAAGTTACACAGTTGTTGCTTTCGGCCCAATCCCCAGATGGCAATACTAGGTTATCAGCAGAAGAAACCCTTAAGAAATTTCAGGAGCAGGATCCTTCTTCATTTTTTGTTTCGTTGTCAATTGAACTCTCGAATGAAGAAAAACCATCTGAAAGCAGAAGACTAGCTGGTATCATATTGAAGAATTCCTTGGACGCGAAAGACATAATAACCAAAGAAAGGTTGTCTCAGCAATGGTTTAGCATAGACATCAACATAAAAAATCAGATCAAGGAGTCACTCTTACGGACCCTTGTATCACCCGTGAATGAAGCAAGACACACATCTTCCCAGGTTATTGCAAAGATTGCCTCTATTGAGGTTCCACGAAAGGAATGGCCTGATCTGATTGCCAGGTTGCTTAACAATATCACTCAGCAGAACTCGTCTTCTCAATTAAAGCAGGCTACCCTTCAGGCACTTGGGTATGTGTGTGAAGAGATAAATCCACAGGATCTGGAGCAGTCTGAAGTCAATTCTGTTTTGACAGCCGTTGTTCAAGGTATGGCTCAGACGGAACAGAACGTCGATGTCCGTCTTGCTGCTGTTCAAGCTCTTTACAATGCTCTTGATTTTGCGCAGAATAATTTTGAAACTGAAATGGAGAGGACATTTATTATGAAGGTTATTTGTGAAACTGCTGTGGCGAAAGAATTGGATATCAGACAAGCAGCTTTTGAGTGTCTTGTGTCCATTTGCTCTACGTATTATGAGATGCTTGAGCCTTACATGGATACTCTATATACCTTGACATCCAATGCAGTAAAGGTTGATGAGGAGCCTGTTGCTCTTCAAGCAATTGAATTTTGGAGTTCTATATGTGATGATGAAATTTTAATTCAAGAAGAATACGGAGATGATGAAGTTGAGTCTACAACTGCCACAAATTTTCAATTTATTAAAAAAGCTCTTCCGGTTTTGGTTCCAATGTTATTAGAGACACTTTTGAAGCAAGAAGAAGACCAAGATCAAGACGATGCTTGGAACTTGTCCATGGCTGGTGGCACATGTCTTGGTCTGGTTGCAAGGACAGTTGGAGATGATGTAGTTCCACTTGTAATGCCGTTTGTCGAGAGTAATATATCATCTCCGGATTGGCGTAAGAGAGAGGCAGCTACTTTTGCATTTGGGTCTATTCTTGAGGGTCCTTCAATTGAAAAACTATCACCATTAGTTAATCTTGGTCTTGATTTCTTGTTAAATGCAATGAAAGATCAAGTTGTTCATGTAAAGGACACAACAGCATGGACACTGGGCAGGATTTTTGAATTCATGCATTCTCCAAGCAGTGATTTCTCTGTTGTTAATGCATCTAACCAACCCAGAATTATGTCGGTGTTGTTAGAAAGTGTGAAGGATTCACCAAATGTAGCAGATAAAGTTTGTGGTGCTATTTACAACCTTGCTTTAGGTTATGAGGATTGTGATTCAGCTTCTTCACTCTTTTCACCCTACATTGGCGATGTTATTAGTTCTCTTCTTTTCACTGCTGATCGTAATGATTCAACCAGTTCTCGACTCAGATCCTCTGCATACGAGACATTGAACCAAATTGTCAGATCTAGCAATATATCTGACACGGCAGGTATCACAGTTCAGTTACTTCATGAAATCATGAGAAGACTAGCTCAGACCGTAGACTTACATATCTCCACCTTGGAAGATAGAGAAAAACAAGCAGATATTCAGGCGCTTCTCTGTGCCGTTCTTCAAGTAATTGTTCAAAAATTGAGCTCCTCTGATACTACAAAACCCACAGTTGCACAGGTTGCGGATCAGATGATGCTCTTATTTCTTCGTGTCTTTGGCTGCAACAGTTCCACTGTGCATGAAGAAGCCATGCTTGCCATTGGCGCTCTTGCTTATGCAACTGGACCGCAGTTTGAAAAGTACATGGGGGAGTTTTACAAGTTCTTAGAGAAAGGTCTTCAGAATTTTGAAGAACACCAAGTTTGCTCTATCTCAGTTGGTGTAATTGGTGATATCTGCCGTGCTCTGGATTCCAAGATCCTTCCTTACTGTGATGGTATCATGACTCACCTACTCAAGGATTTATCTAATCCAGTGCTCCATAGGTCTGTAAAGCCTCCAATCTTCATCTGCTTTGGAGACATTGCACTTGCCATTGGAGAACATTTTGAGAAATACCTCACATATGCAATGCCTATGCTTCAAGGAGCAGCAGAGATGTGTTCTACATTGGTTGCTCAAGATGAGGACATGTACGACTATGGAAATCAGCTCAGACGTAGCGTATTTGAGGCATACTCTGGTATTCTTCAAGGATTTAAAAACACCAAAGCTATCCTCCTCATGCCATATGCGGGAAATCTGTTGCATTTCATTGATGCCATCTATAGAGACAAAGAAAGGTAACTGTTCTACTCTCCCCTAATGATTATTTTCTTTAATGTCTAAAAATTGCAATCTCATAACTTTCAACCATTAACCCTAATAAATAATTGTTAGGGATGAGGGGGTGACCAAGGCTGCAATAGCTGCATTGGGAGATCTTGCGGATACTTTGGGGACTAATGTGAAAACTCTGTTGGAAGAACGACCATTCTACAAAGATTTTATTAGAGAGTGCCTTGCAACTGATGATGAAATTCTCAGGGAAACTGCAACATGGGCTCAGGGAATGCTGAACCGTGCAATCGTTTCTTAAATGATTTTCTTGTCAAATAGACTACAGTCGCAACAGTTTCCTCTTTTTTTCTATTCTTCTACTTCCTCCTCTTCATATCATCATATGTGATTGATTTGCATATTATTTTATCTGTTTTTTTCACGGGGTTGCCAAGTTTAGTCTCTCCTCTGCAACAAATGTCATTATTAATACTCTGTCAGTTTGTCTGTTCTGTTTGTAAAAGGGTTTACTTTTCATCTGTAAACTCTGTCGTCTCATATTTTCATTCACAAATTGAGGTTTAAATTCAATTTCTTAATATTGTTAGGAAATTTTATTAATTATAATCACTAATCAGGTGTGATTGTTGATTGGTACTTGATTACTCTGATTACGGCTTGTCGAAACTAATGCCAATTTCTGTAATATTATTCTTACTTGGGTAGTTGGGTTTGAAAATTGCAGAAAGGTTCAGTTTTATAGGATTTTTTCAATTATTATAAGATATAGGGATGTTTTCGCAAATATGTAGAAATTAACCGTCGTCGCCGTTGTGTTTTTCTTATTCGTTGAAAAGAGCAACAAAAAGATTGTATCGGAAACATTCTTCAAGGTGGGTTTTTCCCCATTGATTTTTACGGTTTCTTCCAAAAAAATTCCATTGAATATTGAGTGAAGAAGAACAGTTACCTGTTTTCGTTGGGTGGTTTCTTATTCATTAATTTGATTCTGATGATTTCTATTTTTATTCAGGGGGGGGGATAGAAGAAGAAGGCTTAGGTTAGGGCTTAGGGTTTTTTCGACATTAACAAATTTCAATGTCAGGACAAAGTGATGACACCACATCTCCAACTTCTCAGGTTCATTTTTAGTTTTGATTTGTATCAATCTGTACTGTACCCAATTGATTTCTATTCATTGCATTCAATTGTTACTGATATAGATAGAAGGAAAGAAAAAGGTTCTGTAAATTCGAAATTTAATAACTTTTTTTAATGAAGCTTGATGATGATGCTTAGACCCTAAATTTTATACTGAGATTCATTTGGTTTTCAACTGTGGTGGAAAATGAATGGAGTTATCTTAATATTTTCAGTTGGTTCTTTTTAGTTTTTAGACATCTAAAAATAGGTGGTATATCATCATGTCTTATACACCATTCTATCATGTTATGTCATATGCAGTTATCATCTCATGTGTTTTTTGACCTACTTGATTCCGCAATCGCCGACATTGCTTCTGAGTGTCATCGGATAGCATGGTTGGAACTTGATCGGAATTTGGAAGAGGAGGAGGCTGAGATGAAACTCTCAGAAGAAGCGCGAGAAAGAGTTGCGGATCGAACTAACTTAGCTGAATCAAATAACAACAAATATGTTATTGACATATTTGGGAATACTCATCCTACAGTTGCCAATGATACGTTTAAGTGCATGAACTGTGATAGATTGATTGCAGCAGGTCGGTTTGCACCACATTTGGAAAAATGCATGGGAAAGGTATGATCTTATTACATAAACAATTACTTAAAATTATACTGAATAAAATGCAAATACTTATTATCATCAGGGACGCAAAGCTCGGCTTAAGACAACAAGAAGTAGCACAGCTGCAGCTACACAAAACCTGCAATCTCGCAGCGGTAGTCAAATGTTTCCATTATATTCTCCACAGATTGGTTCAGGTACTGTTAGTCGATCTTCAAATGGAAGAATTGCTGGTTCTGGTACAACTGGGGATTAATAGCGTTACATGGTTGAAGGAACTTCAAATGGAAGAATCTCTTAAACATTTTCATTTTTCTCTCCAAATGCTAAATATATTAAAACACAATATTAACTATGCATTGTTTTCTCTGTTCTTGTTCCATGTTCCCACAATATGAATTTCCCACTCAAGTCAATCCAAAAAAAAATCAGGAACAACACTAATAAAAAAATTTATCATCAAACCTAAATAAAATATTCAAAATGAGATGAACCAAAAATAATTAATACATTACAAGAAAGTTGTTTGGACATTGAGAAAGGTTGAATTATACATACAAAGCTAACAAAAGTTCAACCATGAGAAACCAAGGGAAGAAATATATCCACGGAGACAAAAACACTAATCTTAGCTTAAAGAATAAAAATGAGGAATGGTCAATCACAAAGTCACAATATATACTAATAACATATCTAAAGCTTATTACTGTGAATACCATAGATAATCTAATGATACTGGGAGTTACCATGATTAATAGACATATATGGATGGAAGAATCAGTAGGAACCCATTGGGGGCATTCCATATGCTGGCATAGGAGGCATTCCCATTCCGCCTGGCATGCCCATCATTCCAGACATCGGAGGTGTTGATCCAAAAGATCCGGAAAGTCCAGCTCCACCCATGCCTGGTGGAGCAGGCAATGCAAGTGGTAGCAATTGAGCATACATGTTCTGCACAATAAAAGAATTCATACAAGAGTGGTTTTAAATTGCAGAATTATCCAAGTTAACTTTTGTTGAAAATGAATTAAGGCTTGGATTTGAATAAATGCGTGAATCACCTGTTGGGCTACCATATTCTTCTCTTCCGTCTCTTTAGATTTAACTTCGATCTGTGCTTCAATCTTATCTTTCATGAGCTCATCCACTTTGCTTGTTAACTCACGAATATACTGTTCAGGTTTTGAAGATTTTTGTTTTGTTTTAAGATAATAGTGTTGGAACTTGAGAGGTTGATTTTTTTACTATAAATAACTATAAGTTTGAGAAATTATAGAACCTGACCTGCAAAAGATAAGGGACTGAAAAATCGATCATGTTATTCATCCAGGCAAGCTCAAGTGCAAAATCTGGTCGGATTTGATCGTAACAGATGAAGAGACAGGAAGCAAAGCATTCCTTCTTCTCCTGTAGAAAGACAACATAAAACAAATTGTTCTTATCATACATTGTAATGATATTTTTGATTAGAAATGTAAAAAGAAACAGATTTAGAGATTTTTTTTCACCTTTTCAATAAAATACACTAGCAACTCCTCAGCAAGTTCACGCTGACCAGATTGTGAGGCGGTTTCCATGGCATCCCTGTAAAGATTGTCTTTCTTAGACAATGCAATGGATTGCTTCCATCTTCCTGCTTTCTTATAAATATATGCAGAAATGCGCCGCATCTCAAGAAGTTCATGTTTCTCAACCTGCAAAAACAACATTAATTTTTTGGGAGGATAATAATGACAGTCAACAAATTAAAAATGTGTCACCTTCTGTGCAAGGCCTATTTGATCAAAGTTGTCATGCATATCAGTTGATTCCCGTAGTCTGTCATAGTCTTCTTCGTCAACGTATATTGCATTTAATGCTTCATTCACAGCTGCCACATTGTTGCTCTGAACAGAAACCATGTATGGCTTCACAAGATAGATGTGACCAGCCTGAACAAACAGCTCAAAACATGTCAACAAAGATGAAAACTCAAGAATGGTGAAACAGAGATCAATTTGGTACTTGAAAAAACCTTACCTTCCGCACAATGTCCACCACACGAGTATGATCTACACGAAGAGAGAGTACATATAGAAGATCATTTATGAGATCAGGATGTTCCTGAAGATAAAAGTGCACTGCCTTGTAGTAAAGCTCTACACTTGCAACTTTTACAGCAACATCTTTGAATTGCATGTGATCCCAAGCATCTGGAGAATGGTTCATTATAGTTGCGGCAGCATTGTCAAATTCATCGTATTGGATGTATAGATGAGTGAGTTCCTTCCAATGTTGCTGCTCGGTACAAGCTCTTATTAGTTTGGGAATATTGAGACTGGTTGCAAACAATTTTATATGCTCCATAAGCTTTTCAGGACGATATCTAGCATACAAGACACCCAGCTCTGTAAAAATGCCCATATGTGCTCTCTCCAGTCCAAGTCCACTCTCCATAAGGGAGATAAGTTCAGCGAAGCATCCTCTGTTCTGATAGTAATCACTTACTTCTTCCAAATCATCCACCTACAGAAACCAAAAGTGTTTAGGTTTTAGGCATCAAACCAAATGTCACACATTCATTGTATATATATTATATAAGATAATTTAAAGACAGAAAGTACCTGCACAATAATATTAAGGCCGCATATCTGAGCCAAGCGAAATTCCTCTGCATCAACACAGGCAAAACAGACTTCCTTCCATGTCCTTGCACTATTTGCTTTACGAGCAGCATCAACTGCTCCTTGGAACTGCATGAGTTTAACAAGAGTACAAGCAAGCCTGGCCCAATTAGAAATAAAGGCAAAAATTATCTTGGCGGCTTCGTATAAAGCTTCATCATACAGACGGTCCCCAACATTTTGAAGATTGGCAACATTAGGCATAAGTATGAATTCTTCAATATCACCTATCCTGTCAGTTTTTGCATATGCATAAATAAGCTCACTGTCCACTTTTGGTTCTTTAGTCTTTTGCCTCACCATAAGCAGATACTTGACCAAGTCAGGGTATACATTAGCATCCTCAGAAGCTCGAATGACATCTAAGAATTGAGTTGTGTCATCTGCTAGAATAAATGACTCAATTGCTTCACTGACTAGACCCTCCCGGAGTTGAGCCTTAGCAACTTGGCTCCAAACAGCATCCTCTTCAACACGAAAAGCAAATTCAACAGATCTCTCTATGCTTTGGATGTGGTCAACCAATACATTGACAGCTTGTACATTCAAGTTGAACTTTTTGAAGATAGCAAATGCTTCTTCATATAATTGTGCTTCAACGGCTACCTCACCCACTCCATGTCCATCAAAATTATCTAACCTGTTTACGTAGTCCATTACTCTTGATGGATCAGCTTTGATAGCTGTTAAAATTAACAGGTTCTGTAGATTGAAATTGCCACTAAAGGCAGAATTCTGGAGCACAATCTTTTCAAGCAGTTCAATGAGTTCTTGTGGAAGATCTGCAGCCATGAAAGCTTTAACTGCTGAAGAAACTTGCTCCGGACTCTTGCTTTCAGGCAAGGCAGTAGACACAACTTGATCAATAAATTGTCGTCTGTAGTCATTGTCAGGGACAAGAACCTTCTCCCACAGATCTGCATCCATTCTTTCCACAACATACCTGTAATAGAAAAACATGCAATTTTGTATGTAAAATAAAACAGAAAAATGACAGAAAGTACTTGAAATGTGAAATAATCTACGATAAAAACATACCTAGCTTGCAGCTTGAATAGCGAATTCTTATTGGTTACATTAATAAGCTCTGTGTCACATTGCCCTCGTCTATAAGCAATAACAGCCAATGTGGGATCTCGTTTCTCACAATACTTACCAACAACACGTGAATCATAGTATGGATTTGTGGTAAGAAAATGCTCAGGATTATTGTTGCTTTCTATGATAATTTTACCCAAAGCATTATGAACATGGACATCTTGGCTTCCCTCGCTAACAAGATGTTCCAAGAACTGCGTGAGCAGACTAAGACGATTCCTGTGGTTGTCAAAAAGAAAAATTATGAGAATTGAGAAGACTAAACAAAATCTAGAAACTAGACCAGCAGAATAAGAATGTAAAGTGTACATAGTCATCGAACCTCTTTTCACATTCATCTACAAGTTGTTCCACTGGAAGAAGAGAACGAACTGACAGAATAAGACCTTTGATGAAATCCCCAGGACATTCATCATCAAGTAATTGACCAATCACCAAAGGAGCATTGCTTGGGTTTACCTATAAAATTCATAAGATATACACAGCATATCAGTTACTTTGAACGAATCAACCAACGTCAACAAGAATTAATGATTTTGAAAGTTAAATTTTTTTCATTTAAAATACCCTGGTTACAATATAAGAGGGGAGACAAATTATAGAAAAAAGAAAAGGAGATTATTTGACTAGTTCCATCGACATGCTCCTATATAGCTATTCTACCTTGTCATCTAGAAACTAGGTCTGTTTCCGCAGGAGGTTAGTCTCCTAGATTTGCATAGTAATCTCCTTCAATGAATGAAAATTCAGTTTTGCCAGAAGGAAATTTCAGTCCCTTCCCAAATTTATGTTAACACTAACATAGTAGTCCCCCAAATTTGCAAGAATGAAAGTTCAGTTTAAGAAGAAAATCATTTATATCCATTAAACTAAACATTAAAAACATGTTAAATATTTTTAGTAAGTTACTAAACCAGGTAATTTTTCTATTACTTTGAAAAGAGAATACAAAAAAATACATGATAGTTGAAGTAAACTAGGTGCACCGTCAATTCTTTTAAAACCTGATAATTTTAAATAAAAGAAGAAAACCTTTTGAACATAGCCTTCAATGTACCGAAGCATGTTGTTTGAGTACAAGTAGTGAGTGAGATCTGGAACAAATCCAAAACGGTCACAGACATTTATCAAGGGCCGAGCATCTGGAAGTTTGACTTCCATCAGAAAGTTTTTGGTTTTCTCGGCATCATAGAAATTTGATTCTCTAGTCACACGCTCAACTTCCTTAATTTGCCCAGTTTTGGCTGCTGCCTCAATATATTTGAAATGAATATCTGGATCTTCACTGCACAATAAAAAATTATAAAAAATAAGATGTTATTTTCAACCATAAAATGCAATGAGATGAGAGGAAATTTCAATTCTTAATGAGTACCTTGAGCTCAAATATGACCCCAAGAAGAAGTATAGACCTTCGTAAGATCTGAATTGCTCAAAGAGTTTTATGCATGCTTCCATACCAAGTTGTTCAGAGTATTCTTTAGCTGCCTGCAAGAAAATTGAAGTCATCCAACAATTAAAATTTATTTTTAGCAATATTCTCATAGTGAACAGTTTTTACAGAAGAAAGTAAATATTCATAATGACCTGGACAATTATCTGAAGATTTCCTCTTAAGTTAACAAGTAATAGATCCTTCATACATTCTAAAGCCCACTCCTTGGAAAGTGTCCCAAAGAACTCTACAAGTGACTGAAAAATATATACACATAATCATATCAAGTTTCATAATTTTGTAAGAAAATACAACAGCATGAACAAACCTGAGGTTCAATAGCATGTGTGTTCACAATGACTCGTTTAATATCAGGTAACTCAGAGTAATGCTGTATAAATTAAATAGTGTTAAAAATGAACAATTTTGGATTTGCACATTATTACCGATCAACATGAAAAATGTCTTCTCAAAACCAATAAAAATCATTCGACCTGAAGAGCACGCATATATAGTCCAGCTTTTTCGCACAATTGAGCTATCCGAGGACGGTCATAGTGACTGAACATTCCATTAGCCAATATAGCATCTGCCACATTTGGATATGTAACCAAATTGATCTCCAACACCTGTATGATAGATAAGATCCATCAGAACCAATAAAGTGGAATATGGTAGAAAAGTTCCTTGGAGAAAATCAAACCTTGGATTGAAGAAAACCATGTTCTGGCAAATTTGGTTTCAGAACATCTAACAGGAAAGCTGTAGCTTCTCGAATCAAGTTCCTCTGTAAATAATTTTAATCAATTAAATGTTTGTTATTTTTAAAAAAAGGAAACTGGTAAAGCAATTAAAATTAAACAACAGCATAAAATCTGGAATGCATATACCTGGAGAAAGAGATCGGTGATGACATTGTAATCAATAGGGCAACCACCTTCCATTTGTGACATCATAAGAGCAAAATTTACTGCTCCCTGAAAATTGAAAATATTACCCCATAAAATATAAGTAGCTAGAAATTACTTTACCTAAAGAAACCTTAGAATAATAAAGTAATGAAATTATGAAAATGTAATTGCTCGCTGGATAGTGGATATAACACAAACATAAAGTGATCATATCCAGCGAAATTATCAAGATTTCTGAATGTTTTTTCCTTTTTGCTCCTCTTATGACTCGAAGAGCACCTACTGTAGTTGTAATTCATAGAGAGACTAGGATTCGTTGTTCACTCTCAACCTTTTCTTTGGTGGTACCAATTCTTTCCGACTGATACAATTTATATGATTTCAAAAAATATGTGCATGAAAAATAAATCATACCTGAGGATCTGAACGCAATATTGTTTGCAGAAGGAAGAGATAGTCAGGTGCATACCCCACCTGTAATAAGTAAGAAGAAGAAAACATGAAAATTTAATGTGCAATTGAAGTACATCTTTCAATAATATGTGGTCATACTTATACCTGCTTTGAATAGATAAGAATCTTGTCAAATTCTCTTCGCTCTGCAAAAGCTGCAACAACCTTAGGAGTGGCCCTTGCTTTAATGTATATTTTAAGTGCAAGGTCATTGTCCACAGTCTACGATGAAGGCAAAAACATCATATAAATAATAAATGTAAGCATGTTTTTTCCACAATGATATATGTAAAAATGTAAAATATTGATAAATCAACAAACAATGATAAAGAGAAAACAACCCACCTCGCTCAGAAAGGATAGAACAAATTGTATTATGAAAATACAAGTATGCATGAGGTCATGAGTTCTATACTCGATGGATACCCTGTCCACTTCGAATATAATAGGTAATCTCTAATATGTCACCAGAGATTTTACCATCCTATGAGGGATTTCAATTGTTTATAAAAAAACTTCACATGTAATATTCATAGACATTTTTATAAAGTTGAATTTTTTTTTTTTTTGAGAAATTAAATTTTCATTACTGAAAAGTGGTTAGGCATAGCCCAAGATTACAAAATATAAGGAAATGCAAGTACAGTAAATGTAAAAACATTGTCTATCTCTTATACAACTATGACCCTGACTAACTGGCCAAGGACTGAAGCCTCAAGAGGTTGGACTCCCATGAGCGTATAGCTTGTTTTTCAATCTGTGAAAGATTGTGTTTCTTATAGGATGTAGAATCATATGCAATGCTCACATCAACAACAACATGGAGAATCTAGTTAAAGTATTTAGACTCTTGACTTTAATTCTTCACAACAACATGGAGAATTTGGGAGCCTTTTTGGCTCAGATCCCTAGATTTATCTCTTGTAAGATGCCTCTAGGCCTTGATGTTTCTGAGTGCTTGGAGGGGGCAATTTGTGTGACCCTATAGTTACTCAGGCAGTTTATACATTTCCCAATTGTTTCCTTATTAGCTAGTATGGAGTTATTAGGACTCCACATCCTCTCTGTTCTTTTAACCAATGCTGAAGCATCAGTTGTAAAGAAATCTCTGACCCCTATTCTGCCTTCGCTCTTTGGGAGTGCCATTTTTTCCCAACTACTCCCTCTTCTCCCGTCCCAGATGAAGTTGTAAGCTAGGCTCTTAATCTTTTTAATACTGTGTTGAAAATTACCTTGTAAGACCCAATTCACTAATTGGGTTCTTCCTGCATAAGACAGACATCTCCCTTTCCATCTGGCTAACATTTTTTCTATTGGATTTATCAACTTCCAACATGTCGCGTGAGATTTCTTTCTTCCGGTTATAGGGAGATCAAGATAGTTGATAGAGATGGATTTAGTTGGGAAGTTGAGAATGTTATGCAGATAATGATCATTCATGCATACTTTTGAGTAGGTTGCTGAGCTCTTCTCCTGATTAATCTCGAGGCATGAGAATTTGGAAAACGTCTCTAGTATTTTCTTGATTGTTTCTAGAGACTTGGGATTTGCCTTTGAGAAGATCAACACATCATCTGCATATATGAGGTGCGAGATGGAAACCGCTCCATTCACGATATAAGTATCCATCCTCTTATCTTCGATCTCTTTCTCTATTAGTCTGCTAAGATTATCCATCACCAGGTGG
>LFYR01000932.1:550551-592592 GCA_001185155.1 Zostera marina | reverse complement strand
GTACTGAGAAGGAGGCTGTGGATATACAGTTGTGTACCAATTTGCACAACAAAGGGATGAATCCCATTGCGTCGAGGGTGTGTGTGATTGCTTGCCATTTCACTGTATCGAAAGCCTTTTTGAGATCGATACTTAGACAACATCTTTTGGGAGTTCTAATTCTCCTGAAGCCATGTACCATCTCATCTGCCAAGATGGTGTTATCTGAGATGTTTCTTCCTGCTATGAAAGTTGTTTGGTGAGGAAATATTAACTCTGAGGAGACCTTGGAGATTCTGTCAACCAGGATTTTGGTGAGCAGTTTGTAAATTAAGTTGACACAAGAAATTGGTCTGAGGCCCTGAAGTCTAATAGTTTGGTAGCTGTGGTTTTTTTTGAGATAAGTGTGATAAATGTGTAATTAACCGACTTCAATGTAGGTTTGCCGTTGAAGAACTGTCTGACACAAGTTAGGACTGTTTATTTTAGTTCCGGCCAGAGAGCTTTGAAGAAACCCACTGTGAAACCATCAGGTCCTGGGGATTTTCCCATTTGAAATGCGAACAAGGTGGATTTAACTTCCTCTTCTGTGGGTTGTTGAGTCAACCATATGTTCATATCTTGAGATACAATCCTAGGGAAAATAACGGGAGATGGTATATCTGGGAAGGGAGAACTCTTGTAGATATCCTTAAAGTAATCCGTACTCCATTTATTAATTTTAAAGTTGAGTTCTTTGCCTTCCTTATCTTTGTAACAAGACTAAAGAACTTAGTATTTGAGTCTCCTAATCTAAGCCAGCTGACCTTGCTCCTCTGTTTTTGGTTAGCCTCCTCTATTTTGAGTTTATTGACTAACTCCTCCTGCTTCTTGGATAGAAGGGGCTATTGGACTTGTGTTTAGTTGCTTCATCAGGGAATCAAGTTCCTCCCTGGTGGTTGTGATCTGTTTTGCAGTTTTTAAAGCGACGCAAGCGTCGCTTTAATAGCTTAAAGCGGAAAAGCGCTCCTGGGGGAGCGCTTTCCAAATCGCTTTTTTTAGGTGGGTAAGTGGGTCGGGTCGGGTCATGACGTAATTAGCCACTGAAATCTCCATATTCAAAAAAATATGTCGCAGAAACCTCCACCATCATCTATCTTCACCATCTGTCGTAGAAACCCAACAGACTTCAACATATCCAGAGGCAGTGACGGACCCAATTCAGTGGTGGTCGTGGTCGTGAAAAGATTCAAAGATTCAAAGATCTGGAGATGGAGAACTGAAGTTAGATGGATGGATAGAGAGAGAGAAGAGGGAGGAGAGAATAATAATAGTAGTAATTGAAGTGGGCGGTGGAGAACCGCAGCAGGACAGCAACATACATCTTTATTCTTTACACATACGTACGTACAAGTAAAGATATACAGGGGTTACATGCTTACAAGGGTTACAACCTGTACAAGAGAGAATAAGAATCTAATGGGTTACAGGCTGTAACCAACAGACTTCAACATATCCAGAGGCAGTGACGGACCCAATTCAGTGGTGGTCGTGGTCGTGAAAAGATTCAAAGATCTGGAGATGGAGAACTGAAGTTAGATGGATGGATAGAGAGAGAGAAGAGGGAGGAGAGAATAATAATAGTAGTAATTGAAGTGGGCGGTGGAGAACCGCAGCAGGACAGCAACATACATCTTTATTCTTTACACATACGTACGTAGAAGTAAAGATATACAGGGGTTACATGCTTACAAGGGTTACAACCTGTACAAGAGAGAATAAGAATCTAATGGGTTACAGGCTGTAACCAACAGACTTCAACATATCCAGAGGCAGTGACGGACCCAATTCAGTGGTGGTCGTGGTCGTGAAAAGATTCAAAGATCTGGAGATGGAGAACTGAAGTTAGATGGATGGATAGAGAGAGAGAAGAGGGAGGAGAGAATAATAATAGTAGTAATTGAAGTGGGCGGTGGAGAACCGCAGCAGGACAGCAACATACATCTTTATTCTTTACACATACGTACGTACAAGTAAAGATATACAGGGGTTACAGGCTTACAAGGGTTACAACCTGTACAAGAGAGAATAAGAATCTAATGGGTTACAGGCTGTAACTTACAGCCTGTAAATTGTATACAGGGGTATATAAAATATTACAGCATGTATACAGGGGTTGTAACTTACAAGTAAAGAGAATAAGAATCTTGCATATAAAAATTATATACAGGGGTATATATGGAATTTTCAAAAAAATTGTATATATTTACAAAATTGCCACTATCGCTTTTCTGGCTTTAAGCGCGCTAAAACGCTCAAAGCTAAAAAAGCGCTCCCTGGAAATTGGGAGCGCTTTTTGTTATTTAAAACTATGGCATCACTACCCTTGGCCGCCACCCATTCCTTTGTGAGTAATTTGACCTCTTTTAATTTCTGTTGTAGGCAATATAGTCCATTGTCGCAGATTAGTTTAGTTAGTACTCTCCTAGCTAGGTCGAGGAACTCTTGCTCCTTCAACCATGAATCGAACAATCTGAAAGGCTTTGGTTTCTGTGCCATTTACGCAATTGAGATGAGCATTGCAACATGGTCACTATGCGAGCCATTCCAAAACTCTACCCTTATCTCTGGAAAGAGTGAAATCCAATCTTGATTCGAGAATGCTCTGTCCAGTCTGGATTGTACAAACCTATCTCCTGCCTGTTTATTATTCCATGTTGAAATTTCACTATATATGTGATGTAGCCATATGACCACATCATCCACTGTTACCCCCTATCTAACACAAAGGCAAAACTCATCCAACTAGTTCAGTGGGCCATGTCTTCATGACTTCCATTATCATGAAAATTAGTATATATAGGAGTGAACAAAGGAGGACGAGGTTAGCTATATTTAGATTACACTTCCGATACTGTGCATCTTCTTTGCTCCTCGTTAATCGCTGGTGGAATCCAGATAAATCAATAGAATCTGATGCTTAAATACCTTCACCATGTCAAACGTATTTCTCTTCCATTTATCTCTTAATACGATCGACGTCTCAGTGTCATTCCAGAATGACTAGTTCTGTTCTGGCAGTAATCACGTCGTGTGCTACTCCAATATGAAGAAGTAAAAGCCTTAAGATACAATAAGATTATGGTATAGTATTTTCCTTAATACATTTATTACCGTCAATTTCAAGGAACTACACTCACATATGGTGATGACATTGATCTCTATTAGTAAATAATTAGATATTGATGCACTTCACTCATCTCAATCATATTATGTTTTCTGTCAAATGCAATTCGGTAATGGGTCTGAGATGAATATTCAAAATTTTGAAATTGGTTCAAACTAATTATTCACAGTTTTAAATACCCTGAAGCATGGTGCGCCGGCCACTCATGCCTCAGCATACTTAGCATACAGATGCACTTTATGCATGCCAAACACACCACCTATAATTTATATATTAAAAATAAACTCAACCACTAAGCCTGTAATCTGTAATGTGTCGGAGATGTCGTTAAGAAGAAAGCTCGTCGAAATGATGGTAGCCAGAGAAAAGCTTGTTGAAGGACAGATGGAATAGTTGATTGAGAGTGTAGGCTGGAATAAACCCTGGGTAGAACGAAAATAGAAGAAAACAGATGGAATTCTGACTTCGTTTGTTATTTTTAGTGAAAGTAAATGATGCCATGAGGGTATATTCAAGTGGATCAAAAACAGGATCCACCTGATCACTCGTTTACTTGAGTCGTGGGAAATGCATAGCTCTTATACACACATATTTTAACCATGTTCAAAATATTCGAGATAGCAAACATGTAATGGGTAGGAACCAGTACATCGAACAATAGATTATTGACAAATTCAAGAAGCTTATAACTAACCTTGACAAGATCCCCAAGTTCTTCACTACATTCAAGCTTGTCTTCAGCTAACCAATTCTCGAGTAGGTTCTTCTTATTCTGGTTTACAACTAAGCGAGAGAGCTCCAGAGACTCAAATGCATTCAGTTTTCCTCTAGTAAGCAATGTTCCAAAGTATTGCAATAAAGGAGGGGTTTGTCCTGATTGAACTGGAACACTCTGCACGAAGTAATGCTTGCAAATTAATAAATTATATTGATAGACTGCTATACAAATATTTTAAAAACTCAATAGATGTCATTGCTTCCTAATGAATATGGTGAATAAACCAAACCCTTACATAGGGAAAGGCGGAAAGCACAGACAGAAAAATGTAATGATATAATTAATGGTCAGTGAAAAATATGTATTCTGAATCTGGATGACAAAATGAAACAGTAATCAGAATTCAGAAATATACCTGGAATTTTGCTACAGTCTCCCGAGTCCTCAAAATACCTTGTGGGGATTCTGCAGCAAGCTCTGCCGCCTCCTTATATTTTGTTTGAGAAAACAATTCTTGAAAACGTTGCACTACCTGTTTAAATAAATATTATGATATTGTTACCCATCCTTAATTATGACATTATAAATTTATAATTACTTTAAAAGCAGAGAATATTATGCAATTGGAAGAAAATTCAACTAACACACATAAAATATATAATGGACAAAGTTGAAAAAAATTACAAGTTTGAAGACAAACAAAAACAATCACAAAAACTCTAGAACTCTATCAAAATCTATCACTCGTTAAAAATCCAAGCACTTCGATATTTAGATCAACTGATGAACTTGATTATATCAACTTGCATAGAACTTGCTTATATTAATTTTCAATGTGGAACTATATTTTTCAACGATGTTATCCACAAAATCAATAGCTGGGATGTGGATAAAATAGGCAGAATAGCCTAATTGAGCTTCCATTGAAACTTGCAAGCTGTTTGTATTTTGTAAAACTTTATACTGAGGAATAATGATAACGGTAATTATTTAATAAAGATGTCAATAAAAAGATGAAATAAAATGTATTTTACCAAATTCTCTGCTCCGGGAAGATTTCCTCTTTTAGCAAGGTTGACAGCCAGCTCTAGATTGTTTAACTGCGCAAATTAGGAAAACAGTGGCAATAAGTAAAGCCTCTGGAATTTAATCAATTTATAGTATGCTAAGTTGCTAAAAAAGACAACGTGCTACGTGCCTGGCCACTTATAAAAGGAATAATTGTTGCTTCATTAACAGTAGCATGCAGCACTTGCCCTCTCCTATTTACTGCATAGAAACCTCCATCTGATGATGATTCAGATGTTAAAAAGATAGGATCCGAACTGATCCTATTTCTATAAACAGCGCTTGCAGTTTGAAGATCGTAAACAAATAGCAACCCAAGCTTTGTTATCACATAAATCAAACTATACTTATTTGAAATCTGCCAAATAAAATCAAAACCTAATCAGCTACTTGAAAAGAAGTAGAAGAATACACACTGTAATTTGTAAATGTTCAATAATAATATAATATACATTTAACTACATATATAACTACATAACACATTGCAAATTAGTATTAAAATACCAAATCTGCACGTCTAAAAATATAAAGCATGCGAAATTTCATATAAAAATGTACAGTAAAGAACCTGCATTGCTACTGGGAAATCATCAGCAAAGTCTGGAGGGAAAAAAAGATCAGCTTGTTTCTTTGTATAACCAGATTTTCCTGGGAAAGAGAATGAAGATTATTAGACTGATTTCTTTTTTGATAAAATTAGATTTTTTTTCGATTAGAATAATAAAGGGTGGTTTCTGAAATTACAGTGGAGATAAAAAAAAGATGGGAGATGGGTCTAAAACTCATCAACACTTTCCTATATATAATTACTGCATTACATCTAGTGATTAAGTAGTAGATGTGTTGCCTTAGGAGGTTGGTCTCCCAAAATTGCATAGTAGTTATCTCCAATTGGGAGTAGCAGTCCTTCACTCCTTCCTAAAATCCTCTGATTTGTAGGAGAGATTGATATCCTTAATGACTTCCGTAGTGAGGATTTCAGGAGGTCTCAAGGTATGTTGTTTTAGATTTTTATGTTCCTTTCGATCCAGATTTGTCAAGCAAGGGAGCCCAGAGAGTTCCATAGCAAACCTCAAGTACGAGAGTTGTGTATTTAACTTCAGGCAAGCTTCCAAAAGAGTGATTTAAGGTTTCTGCCAAGGCTAAGAGGACAGCTCGTTCTAGAATAAGGGCAATTGAAGAAGGGATGGGCTCTAGATTCATTCTCTGAGTTACATAATAAATAAGTTGTTTGTATAAAATATCAGAAGGAAATTTATGAAGTTCTTACAGATATTATACCACATTCATGATTTAATATTTAAAAACAAATGAAATTCAAGGATGTGCAAAACAACCTGGCTGTGCACCAAGCTCAATCACATGCATCTTTGAAGTAACTTGGCCAGAATTGGTAGTCTTTGAAGCAAAACATATTAGTGTGGATGGGTTTTCATTTCCTGTAACCTGGAAAAAACATGCTTAAGAAATTAAATAAGTAAACATTAACAATAAGTAGAAAGAAATGTAATCATTTAAGACTAGGAGATATCACTGAAGGCAAAATGAGAACTTTATAGTATAATCAATAATGAGAATTCTAGTTCAAGGAAGTCTAATTCAGATATTAGGTGTAGTAATAATTTAATCAATTCAAAACACTGAGAAAATAAGAGAAATCCCTGCATTTTCCATTCATGGTTTCTTCTTACCAGTAACATTGTCTCATTTTCAGAGGGTAACTTTAAAGAAAGCAATCAAGCACTGTAAGAAAACACAATTCAAGAAGAAAGAGACCTTAAATGAAGCAAATGATGCAGCATGTGCTTCAAGAGCCTGACTCCTCTGTTGATCAACAGAAAATAGCTGCATATTACCTTTCACCAATTGTGGTCTCTGTGAAAAAACATGATTTAAACATTAAATTGGACACGTTCGACCTAAGAAGAAGAAATTAACTTTCATATACCACAATTTAACTTAACAGTGAAACCTATTCTTTGTTTAATTATGCAAAATACAAAGGAAAAATAAAACAAAATACAAAGGAAAAACAAAACAAAATACAAAGTTAGATGTGTATGGAAAAAGACAGTAACACACTGACACTTTATTGAAAAAATGAAATAAAAATTACTTGGTATACAGCAGAAATATACAATCCATATGAGGAGTAGATTGAAAATATAAGCAATGGCAGCAATGCACAACTGCAGCATTTTCAATCATGCCACAAATAAATGATATATTTCCTAACATTAATATTCATTAGAAAACCGATAGATTATGAAAATTCTCCTAATCAAGCACTCGAGCATTTAAATACCTCAGGAGCGCCGGGAGCTATTCCAATCAAAACTAGCCATTTTTCGTTGGGATCGCAACGATAATTGATTATTTGATTGTTTGATAGATTCGCGGTTCTGTCAAACATCTTTACAGGTTCAGAATCACCTACATGAAATCATGTACAAAATGAGTAAAATGGTTTAAATGTATGATGCACGAATCACGATTCACGCATGTTGTACCAATCTATTTTTCCAAAAAAAATTACTTGTGAAATACCAGAATGGAACACTGAACATTACCTTCTATAGACCAATGATATACAGAGATATGTGTAACCAGACCTAACATCTTTGGGGTAATCCATTTCCAAAATATAATCTGTGCATTAAAGCATGAAAATATGGAATTAAAAACCACTGACAGAAATAGAAGTGATAAAAATTTAAACAACTAACAAAAAAATGGTAGAAACCTGCTCTGGCATCTGATGGGATTTCACTTTGGACTTCTGCTCGATGTTAAATATTTGAAGGTGGTCCTGGGTAGTTCCAGAGAGTTGAGCTAGAAGCAACAAATATCAATTTTTAATTATTATTATTTAAAGCAATTAAATTTTTTCATTAAAAAAATGAAGGGCAGTGCCCTGATTACAATAATTTCTAATTAATTATTAGTTTTTTTTTGCAAAAATTAAAGATTTTCATAAAATGAAGGGTATTGCGCCATTGCCCATGATTTTAATATAAATCATAAAAGATAAAGGGAATTAACTCTCTACTGTATAGCAGTTTCACATAGTGATTAAGTAACTACGTGTTTCGCCTCAGGAGGTTAGTCTCCCAAATATGTAAAGTGAACTCTTCCAATTGTAAACTATAGCTTTTCTTAAAGAGTTCTGGTCTAAAAGAGAAGCTGGAGTTCTGGTCTAATTAATTATTAGTTTAGCATGCAATAAATATAACCATATAAGCTTGAACAATATAAGGAAAGTATAGAAGAAACAAAGGATGCTACATAATTTTAATGTAACATAATATTTCAGGACAAATAATAAGGATCGTAGACGAATGTGCACATCAAGAATTTTTTTTAATAACAATGCATCTTTGAACAAATGATTAGAACAGTGAATCTTTAAAATACTGCAATATACAGTATAATATAGAATGTATAAAATAAGCCTCACATTTTGAAGAGTGCATGCATGATACATATTATAATAAAAAGACCTAGCGAATTTATCCGCTTTGATAAAATAGTAAAATACACTCAATTCACTTATTATTCCCTAATTATTTTATCAAATGCTTAGAATTTTGAGGTCTAGGAATTTGAAACCGCCCAAGTAAGAAATTTTGGGAAAAATCAGACGCCGACAAAATTCCCAAAATTCGTAAGAAAATCCCTAACGACACTTTCAGGATCGAGGAATTAGGCGATTAATTTCAAGGAATTAAGGGATTTTACACATATGCTTGATGGGAAATCTTCTAAGTTCACAGTATAATGTGTCTACTGAGTTGAATGAAAATGGGCGTCGATGACGAAATATTAGGGTACTTGAATAGAGAAATTTTTATTATTTATGTCAACCTTCTCAGTTGAAATTTAATCAGACTTTTAAATTTTTAACATTGAAGAACTGTATATTTCAAGTTCAAAAATTTATTTTAACACATTATTATTAAGGTCTTAAAATTGATTTAAATTATTAAGGTTGCTTGAACTGTAGATCACTTTTACGTTTTGCCACCTTTTTTAACATTATTTGGGTTAGATTTTAGAAATGAATTTCATTTATTACACATTAAGTTGTTCTATGAAATTACGTAATACTGATTATACGCTATATTACTTTTATTATGTTTTCTATTCAAATAACTTTCTTCAATATGATTGATCATTTATTCATCCTACCTCTCACCTCATATGTTTTAGGGAAAAAACACGTTAGCATCTTATAACAACACTTGGCGTCACTTTTCAAGTGATTTAAGTTGAATTTTGAAAATATTTCTAACAGAAATCTTCACTCACTAGTTTAACTCTTTTCTCAGTTATTGTAATTGAAACTTGACACTATTGTATCTCAGAAGTATCAAATATTTCATACAAGATGTTAAATAAAACCCTAATTGATATCAACAGATAGTGCAATTAGGCAAACGATGATGTAGCAGTATACCTTTGAGTGCAAGAATTCTAGAGTTTGGGTTCATCAAAGCGGAGTCGGCAGTGATAGGCCTCCTCATTGGTTGCATTGGCATGTTCATATCAATTATAACAACACTATTCTGTGGAGATGTCTCCCTGACACATATATACTTCTCCGATTCCATCGTCACATGCGTAAACGTCACAAATTGTGGGTTTATGCCGAGACTTGTGAGCTGCACACATTGTAAGTAATAACCAACATGGAACAATTCAGAGATGTTATAGTATTACCATAAAACAAAACAAAAATGACAAATTAAACCAAATTTCCACACGATTATACAACATAGAAATCTGAAGTAAATCTGTTATGAGATAGGTAAAAGTTTAAAACCGTAAAACTGTAAAAGTACAAAATGTCAAAATCGAGTGTCGATTCCAAGACATATGGAAACACCTGACAGCACAATAAACATAGAATTTCGCAAGTCCATCTTTCGTAACGGAAAAAAAAACGAAACGAAAAACACAACGTCCGAAATCAACTTTCACTTTCAACAACCGACCTCAATTCCACCAACACAACCCAAAAAAAACATTCACCCCCGGAAACACCGTTCCATTCCGACATGGATCTAAACCACTCCCGATCGACCTCACTTGACAAAATCCTAAAACGAACTACACTTCTACCACAACCTCCTCTCCCCGATATCCCAGATCGCAAAGGAAAGAGATGAGAGGTGATGAGTGACGGAGTAAAAAACTATACTACTCACAGTTATCGCCTCCTTCATGGCGATCGGAGCACTCGCCGCAGCCATGGTGAAGCTAGATCCGATCTGATCTGATCTGACGACGCCCTTCGATTCTCACCAGAGAAAAGAGAGTGCGGGCGAGGGTAGAGAGAGAGCAAGAGCGAAAGGACAAAAAAAATTATGAGTGACAGAAGAGAAGTGTGACTTTTAATGAAAATAATATTTGTGATTTTATTATCGAATTTTCCAACCAATCACGTTTTTTAGTTTGAATTTTATTTTTATTATCTTCTTCCGAAATTCCAAATAAAATGAGACCATTCTGGAATCTGGATTCTGCATTCAGTATTCACCGTTGATTTTAATTTCCGATTTTGCCCCTGAAACCATTCTTGTCTTGATTTTTATGGAAGAAAAGGTGACAGCCAGGAAGTAGGAACTTAACACTCATTCACAGCACATTAACTAACAGCTTACAGAGATGATTGAATCGCAATCGTTCATTTTAATTTCAATGCATGGTATTATTTTATCATTCATAAATTATTATCACACATAATTCTAATTTTATTTATTATCAACAGTTTATTTTATTGATTCAAATCATGAGTCATTAAACACACTTTGGAAGCTTGGGTTCATTAAGTGATTAGTTCTTGATTAGAATATTAATGACTTGTTTTTTTTATAACGAATGTGTAACAGTTCGTTTTATCTTAGGTTTAATATTTTAGAATTAGTTAAATAATTAGAATTAGTATGTTATAATTGCTACATGTCAACGTTAGGTTAGTAAATTATATTTATATTGTGTATATAAGTGATTAGAGTGAATGAAAAGATATGAATTGAATACTCAACAAAGTTTTGTTTCTCTCTCAGGCTTCTTCGGGAAATTTTTCTTCTTAACCTCAGGCTCCTTCGGGAGATTCTTTTTCTCAACCTCAGGCTCCTTCGGAAGATTTTTTTTCTCAATCTCAGGCTTTTTCGAGAGATTCTTTTTCTCAATCTTAGGCCCATGCGTGGGATTTCTTCAGTTTATGTTCTCTAACGACCGATAATGAAGAACGGTTGTTACAGAATGATGCATTTCTGTAATTTTCGGATGATATATCAGAATCATATAAATATATAATATATCATCAGTTTTATCGTAATGAAAATTATTTACATAATAAAAATAGAACCTTAGATTTTCAATAATTTTAATAATTATCGAGATCAGTTGAGCTAATTTTCTTGTCTACAAATGACGTATCTCCATAAACTACAAAATATAATTATCCTGGTAAAATCTTGTCAGGGAATTAGTTCAGAAATTAAAAATATCAAGTGAGATTTTTAAATGATAGGTATTATTCTATTGATGGTGTCAAGCAACATGATAATTTTATATAGCAATTAAATTTTTTCATTGAACGTTTAGTAATTTAGGGTTAGGACATATAGGATTAATCAGTAATGACTATTGATTGCGTTTCAAATTCAATTTATAAAATATAGGCTTTGCCATTGCAAAGAAGTTTTAGTTATTTATCGACTACAACAGAAGAGGGCGAACGCAAAAACCGTCAAATCGATTAACAAATCTATTATCATGTGAATGGTGAAATGGATTATCTAAACACGTTCAGAAAATTGATAAATTGAAAAGTGCAAATACCTTATACTTATCTATTATGCAATCTGAAAAAAGAATTTAGAAATAATCTCTTCTAATACTGCTTTATTCCAAGTCTTTTTTAATTTTGTTGGCTGAACACCTGAATTTTGTCTTTTAGGTAATAATCAATATTTCAATTTTCACTCAATCTAGTCCAGATATTAGATTGAGAGATCTTACGGAGGTTGCGCAAAAAGTCACACACCACTCTTTTCTTTGAGACTACTAAAGAATGTTATGGATGTTTGTCGTGATATATATGGATAGAGAGAAATAAAAAATATAGACAACATGTTAGTAGAGAGGTAGTTTTTAAAGAAGTTATTAATGCCATCAATTTCTATTTTAATATGAAATGTTACAAGAAGAGTTGTTATTACCATTTGAAGACATTTATATATATATATGATAAAAGTATGAGAGATCAACTTCTTGAGATAACGTATTTAGTTACTTTATAATTAGAATACATAACTAATAAAAGAAAGTCAATAAGTTTCTTTTTCAATTTTTATTTTTATTTTTATTTTTTATTTTGTAACTTGGGCATTTCTTTCTTTTAATTAAATTTAATTGATTTTAAAAAAATAAAATAAAATTCTCACTAGCTAGCTAAAGCCTAAAATGCTCAATCTCTCTACTTATAAACTTGAAAGAAAAAAATCAGTTTAAAATGGAGTTAGTCTGCAAGGACGGACATGTATAAAAGAATCCAAAGATGATAAAGTTTTTGAGCTTAGGATTTGTATTTTTATAAAATTTTAAAAATGTAAAGCACCAGTGGTCTAGTGGTAGAATAGTACCCTGCCACGGTACAGACCCGGGTTCGATTCCCGGCTGGTGCATATTATTTAATTTTTATTATTTTTTTCACTCATCATCACCATGGCCTCAAACTATCTGGTAATGTATAAATTTCAAAACAAAAAAAAGATGATCACATGCGATCCACCCCACACTCTCTGCATTGATCTAGCTAAGTGATCTTCCGATCGTTTAGACTTTCAACAACCTTGAAGGACTAACTCGATATTTTCTAGAACGAATTATGTGTTATCGTTCTCGTGTAGTGGGTCTAACAATGAGAGGTGAAAAACCTTGCCGTCACCTGACATCTTTTCTTAGGGAAGACCATGTCGTCATCTTTTGATCCACTACATACAAGTGATTACTCATATTGTTTCTACTTTCAAAGAAAGTCTATCTCCTAAAAGATAGATCCTCCTATGGATATGACTTTTTGGGTCATTACATTTTTCACATTTTTACCTTCTGTGTTTTTTGGTGAGTCAGAATTTTATTTGTTGAATTCAAACTCATTATTAACCTAGATATTACAGTTCTTTAATACAAGTTCCTATCGAATTTGAATTATAAGAAAATCGTACTAATAATAAAATAAATCAACTTGGAGCCAGTTGGACGCTTCTAGCCCATATTTTCGTTAATCGTTGCTCTTTGATCGTTCCTCTGGCCTTATACCTGTTCACCATGAAGGTGTTTGATATATCATGTATTAAATCCATCTCTCCATCTCTTGCGGTCACGTACGTCTGTCTTCGTGCACTCTCTTGTTTCTTATTGATTCATAACCAACTTCTCCAAACACTACCTTTATTCAGTTGTGGATTTTAATATATGTGATGATACCCAGATTAATATTGGACTCAGAACCATGACGGTTGGGTCACGTGGACTGAAGGTACGCAATTGCGGTGGATCAAGCAGTGCGACCTGATCGAACTCTGTAGTCCATGCCTATGACCAGTTAGACGAAACTGGCCCAGTCGATTCATGCTCATGAGAAAACCCTATAAATAAGAGTCTAGGTGCATCAGATATAGAGGGTTGACATTTGTGTAATTGTGTATTTCTTCAGTCATATTGTTATTTGTTAGTCATGATATCTTGTATGTAGGGTGTCAAATAAAGTCCGACTCGGCTCGCGAGCCCAATCCTCAAGCTCGTTTAGCTTAACGAGCTGAGTTCGAGCTTAGACATGCCAAGCTCAGCTCGGCTCGTTAAGCTCGATAGGCGAAGTATAAAAAACTAAAAAAATATTATATTTAAAGAGAATAGAGGTGTAGCATAGTTGAAAAATGTTTGTTTAGTATTTGAGAGGTCACGTACGGGTTTGATCCTCCATGTCTCCAAATAATTATTTCTTTTAATTCGACCTCAGGCTCGCGGACTCGAGCCCGAGCCTGACAATTCTTAAAACGAGCCGAGCCCGAGTCTGGCTCTATAAGCAAAAGCTCGGCTCCTCGTTTGACACCCTACTTGTATGTATGCATCTTATTCTGAAATTTTTTCTTTTGAATGTTGTGATTTGAATTTTACGGACAAACAATTCATATTGGATAGTAATCATGTATGTCAATTATAGTTTTATAAGTTGTTCTAGATCTGTAGGTAGATTCTTATTTGAATATATCGCAAATATGTATTAGGCCGTTGTAATTAGAGGTGACCCATGGATGGGGTAAACCTGAATATGTTGGATATTTTCGATCATGAAACCCGATATGAAAGGTCTGAATTCGAGTTTTTATCATCCGATTTTCTCAGGTCGGGTTTGGGTAAAAACGGAACCAAACCCGACTCACCCGAAACCCGAAAAAATTTATAAAAAAACCTTATAATATAAATAAAATTTTATTTTATAAAAAATTAATATACAAAGTTAATAAATTTTCTTTAAAAACAAAATTAAACCATAATATTATTATCATTTTCCTCTCTTTTTTCATTTTCATTTTTCCTCTCATATCGTCGTCACCTATTCATATTTGAGTCTTTGACTAATAATTATTTAAGATTTTAAAAATTATTTGATCAAATTTGTTTAAATAACATGATTTTTTATATAAGTTTTTTTAAAATTTTATCAAACCCGACAACCAAATCAGGTTCGGGTTCTATAATTTTAGATATTCCCGGGTTTTGGTCCAAACCCAAACCCGATTTCAAAACTCGGGGTCGGGTCAGGGCAAACTAGAGTCAAACCCAACCCATGCCCATTTCTAGTTGTAATTACTTTTGGATAAATGATAAAATTCATTTGTGAAAAAAGAAGTACAAATTTGCAACTAATGCGCCCTAAATACCAGGTCCGAGCATCTCATCCACAAGTAAAGCTCGTCGGACGTCAAAGGACCCAAAACCTGGACCGATGCTTGAATTGGGACTCTAAGTCCAAAGGGCGCGATCCAGGTGCAGGTCACCTAGAGGTCCATCCCGCACAGTTGGATAGTTAGCAGGCAGATGAAGCCTGATTGTTCGGTCTAGTTTAGGCTTAGGTAAACTAACTAGGAGGCTATAAATAGCAATGTAGGGGGTCCAAGCAGGGGATTAGTGAGTATAGTAATTCAACATATTTGAACTTGATATCTAATATTGACATCAAATGAAGTAATTTTAAATCTCAACCCATAATCTTAAATCAAACTTGTAGGGTCAAATTGTTGATGGTTCACTTAGACTTGGTCGATATTCATAGAAATACATGGAAATAAATAAAGTTTTGGGATTGTGGATTAGGGAAATTGGTGAGGGTGGATCCCTATCAATATCCTGACCACTTGAACCTGGATCAGTTGATTCCAACTCAATCGATCAGTTGACTATTTGATGCAGGGGTTTCACCAACCAATATTAGACCGGATGTTGTGGATCTTTGGATCGTGCGCACTATCTACTCCTTGCTCAGGAAGTAGTCGATCGATGTGAACAAATTGTCAAATAACGAGTCCCTTCCTCTATTTATAGACTTTGCGGGGCAAATAAACGTCATTTTACTAGACCTACGGGCAGTCAGTCTTGAATTAATTTGTTAGGTTAATAGATTAATTACAAAAGCCCAAAGATCAGGATGGGCCCAGAAAGAAAAATAAAAGAATTCTGATATTAAAATATTTAGTTGTAATACATAAATAAATTTGGACTATAATAAAATAGTTGAGACTTTATAAATAGTCTATGTAAAATTACATTTGAAATATAACAATTTAAATTTCT
This sequence comes from Zostera marina, assembly GCA_001185155.1. NCBI lineage: Eukaryota > Viridiplantae > Streptophyta > Magnoliopsida > Alismatales > Zosteraceae > Zostera > Zostera marina. Next base: position 576,795 of record LFYR01000932.1, on the reverse strand, counting down.
ATTAAAACACAATCTTTCTCCCGTCCTCATCAGATCTGGTGATTCTCGACCTATCGACCGAATACTAGATTGATTTTTGTTTTATAACCTCGAGGGAGGAGACACATTACCCTATCTACATAGTTTAGACTACAAGTGAGAATAAGAGAAAAAATTTAGATTGGCCAACATTCCGTCATCAAATTGTAATTATTAAGATTTTGAGGGTACATGTTTTTTTACTAGTGGTAACATTAGAATTTTTGGACAATCCTTGGTTTTATATTGTTTCACATATGAAAGAAGCGAAATCAACGTCACCGTGGAGGAATCTCAACTTCGCAGGAAATAATCATAAGGGAATGTATCAGATCGATGGAAATCAGTCTCAAAGAAAAAAAATTCAAAAAGCCACACATGAGGAACGCGAAATTGAGAGCATTGCACCAATGAGATATTCTTCAGTCAAGATTGATTAACTGTCGGGCAAACCCGTCTCCTTAAATAAAGAATAAGTAGAAAGTAAGTATAACTATATTTAAATCAATTGTTTTTTTAGTGTTAAACTTCTTTAAATTTTAATTTTTTTTTCTTAATATATTAAACAACTTATTCAAAAAAAAACATTAGAATTTTTTTCTTATAAAATAATTATAGGTAGAGTTTCCAAAATTTATAACTATCAAACTAATTTGGTTGTTGAAACACGATTTGACCCGTTTCCTGTTTTGCTTGGTGGAAAACCCACCACAACGAAAGAGAGGGAACGCACGTTTGCTTTTGTACCTAACAAGATTTACAAGGGTTTTTTATAAAGAGTAAAGAATCATCTTACCCCTTTTTTTCCTCAACACGCAAAAAAGAGTATGGCCACCGGAGCAGCGCCGCCGGGGCTTCGTTCTCGGCCAGTTCTTATCTTGTTGGCCGTCTTCATGCTTTTTCTGCTTGCCGGCGGGAGTCGTCATCCCAATCATAAACTTAAACTTAACAGTTGGGGAAAAACGAAGAAACTGAACAACTTCAAGGGTCCGATTAAGACAGTTGTAGTCTTGGTTATGGAGAATCGTTCCTTTGACCACATACTCGGTTGGTTACGCGCCACTCGACCTGACATAGATGGTCTCACCGGTAAAGAATCTAACCCTATCTCCACATCCGATCCGAAATCACCTCACGTATTCGTCTCCGATGACGCCGCATACGTCGCCTCCGACCCTGGACACTCCTTCCAAGACATTCGGGAGCAGATCTTCGGACGCTCCGATGAAGTTTCCTCAAACTCCGCGCCGATGAACGGCTTTGTCCAGAACGCTTGGAGGCATGGCTCTGGAATGACTCAAACTGTCATGAGCGGGTTCCGTCCAGAGGAGTCGCTTCCTTCTTACGCCGCGCTTGCCGAGGAGTTTGCTGTTTTCGACAGATGGTTCGCTTCCGTTCCGACGTCGACTCAACCTAATCGGATGTACGTCCATTCTGCAACCTCCCACGGCGCGCAGAGCAACGTGAGGAAGGATCTGATCCAAGGATTCCCGCAGAAGACGATATTCGAGTCGATCGATGAGCAAGATGCGGATGATCTGGATTTCGGTATATACTATCAGAATATTCCGGCAGTGCTTTTCTTCAAGAATCTCCGGAAGCTCAAATACGTTTCAAAATTCCATAGCTACAAGCTCACCTTCAAGGAACACGCTAAATTGGGGAAACTTCCTAACTACTCCGTCATCGAGCAACACTATTTCGACCTAGATGCATCTCCGGCCAACGACGACCATCCGTCTCACGACGTCGCATTGGGGCAGAAGCTTGTGAAAGAGGTTTACGAAACACTCAGATCAAGTCCCCAGTGGAACGAGACGGCACTACTCATAACATACGACGAGCATGGTGGGTTCTATGATCATGTCCCAACTCCTGTGTCCGATGTTCCCAATCCAGACGGCATTGTCGGCCCGGAACCTTTCTTCTTTAACTTCAACCGACTGGGCGTCCGAGTTCCGACTCTTCTCATCTCCCCGTGGATCGACAAGCGAACTGGTAATTGTAAAACCATCTATCAATACAGTGAACTCTGAACTAATTTCTTACCATTCCGATTGCAGTGATCCATGAGCCCAAGGGGCCAACTGTGTCGTCACAGTTCGAGCACTCATCTGTTCCGGCAACGGTGAAGAGATTATTCAATCTAGAGGCGAATTACCTTACACGGCGGGATGCTTGGGCGGGGAGCTTCGACAGCTACTTCAACCTCCGCAAAACTCCACGGACGGATTGCCCAGGTTGTAATCAGTAATCCGTAATTGGTAATGTTAGTTAGTGTTAAATATTAATTAATTATTGGCATTGTGCAGTAACACTCCCGGAAGTAGGGAAGTCTCTACGGCCATTGCAGGGAGCCAAGGAAGATGCTGAACTCTCGGAGTTTCAAGTTGAGCTAATTCAACTTGCATCCCAGCTCAATGGAGATCATGTACTCAACACATACCCTGACATTGGGAAAACCATGACAGTTGCCGAGGCAAATCGATACGCCGAGGATGCCGTGGCACGCTTTCTGGAAGCCGGCAAAATTGCGCTTGCCGCCGGAGCCAATCGATCTGCCATTATTACCATGAAGCCGTCTCTCACAACCAGAACCCACAGAAATTCATTAGATAGCAGCTGAGCTGATGAAGATGAACCCACTCGGCCACTCAAGTCACACATGTATTCTACTCTCCAATAGGTTCCACACTTAGCACAAATATAGCATAATCTCTATACATATATTACCATTTTCATTGACATATAATATACCACCGATCAAGCCCAACCCAATAAGCTTACATGGTTCAATGGGCTGGGTCTGTCAGACCTAGAAAGGTTTCAAGGCCCCATTTCAACTAAGATAACCAAAAAAAAGATAATTTGAGATATTGTGATTTCTCATCTGTCAATTTTTCTCACATATGATATTGGTTTTGGTCTGGCATCTAGATGTGATCTGAAAAGAAAAAAAAAAAAATCTATGTATAACCGTTGGATCAGATGCAAACGGTGGGATTACAATTATCTCAAATGGCTATCTTACAATCCATATTTTGTAGGGATATTATTGTAAATAGATCTGTAATACAAAATATAAAAAGGTAAAAAAAGAAAAATCCACAGGTACAGAAAGTTAGAAACTAACTAAACCAGTCTGCGCCCTGCGGTGACTGTGACTATACCTGTATTACCACGATAAAGATGATGACAATGGCGAAAATGACGCGTCTGTTTCGATCCGTAGGTACAGGCACTGTACTCTCTCATCGCCGGTGCATGTCGGCAACGCATGAGGCGGTCGGGTCTGCGGCAGCGGTGCATTCAGATAAGGCGTTAAGAGAGGGGCCTAGGAATGATTGGAGCAAGGATGAGATCAAGGCGGTCTACGATTCTCCCATGCTCGATCTTCTTTTCCATGGAGTAAGTGCCTGCTGCGATTTAGATATGTTATCCGGTACTTTTTTTTATTCCTATTTTTTCGGAAGAGATCATATGAAATTTCAGGTTTTTTAACCCCTAATGTTCTTCGATGGGGATTTTGATGATGGAAAAGAGTTGGTTACTGGTGGAATTTGTTATAAAAAATATCTTCAAATGTATCTGCAAGAGAATTAGAGTATCATATGGTTTTGGGTGAAAATATTGTGTGGGTTTCCAGACTAAGGTTCAGAGCTTTGTCCGTGAAATGAATTTTATATGTTTTTTTTTTTTGCATTTTAGAATTCAAATATAAAACAAAAACCAAGAAAGGGAAGCTAGAATTCTTGTAAATCATATAATCCATGGTTATGAGTTATGAGCTATTTTCCCATAATATAATAGCTCTTGCAGTTATACTCTTATATAGAGTTTTGACTTATAATTATAGTAGATGAGCCAAAATTGCATACAATTTTTTTTCAATGAACCACAAATGCATACAAGTGAATGAAGTCATGGATTTTTTCCGACATAGGTGCAAATTTTGATCTTATTACTTGGATGTTTACAGGCTCAAGTTCATAGGCATACTCACAAACTAGGAGAAGTGCAGCAATGCACTCTTCTTTCTATAAAAACTGGTGGTTGCAGCGAAGATTGCTCGTACTGTCCACAGTCTTCTAGATATGACACTGAAGTGAAGAGCCAAAAAATGATGAAAAAAGATGCTGTTTTGGAGGCAGCAAAAAAGGCATGTTTTTCTTCTTCTTCTGAAATGGATAGATAAAAAAAATCATGTTTTTTTTCAGTGTTAAATGCATGTAAGTTATAGCATCATTTGATTGCTTCATATTACTCATGTATAATAATGTGATCAAATCTGTTTTACAATATGTGATGTCGAGATTGTACAAAACATGGATTCATCAAACATAATATTTATATCTAAACTGCTCTTGTTTCTTAAAATTTGCTTTTGCACAGGCTAGAGATGCTGGTAGCACACGCTTTTGTATGGGAGCTGCCTGGAGAGACACTGTGGGCCGAAAATCTAATTTCAACCAGATTCTTGACTATGTAAAAGAAATAAGGTATTAGAGCCAGTTCAAGTTCAGCTTAGAATTTGGATCGACAACTTTTAATAAGAAATAATTAATAACATGGTTAAACATTCTGTATGTTACTAAGCTTTAATGAGTTAGAAGTTGAAATGTATTTTTTACTGATGTAAATAAAAAAACTTAATATCAGGCTTATCAGCACACTATGTTTCTGTATATTATAATGAGTTTCGATCATTTAGATGCCCTGACAAAAATCCTAGATATATTATTCAAACCTTTTTCGTTTTTACACACATTTACCAGATATATTTATCATCTTATTAGTCACATCTGAATAATGCTTTCAGGAACATGGGCATGGAAGTCTGTTGCACTTTGGGTATGTTGGAGAAGCAGCAAGCAATGGACCTTAAGGAAGCAGGTTTGACTGCATATAATCACAATCTGGATACGTCAAGGGAATATTACCCTAATATCATATCTACAAGAACGTATGATGAAAGATTGCAAACTCTTGAGTTTGCACGTGAAGCTGGAATAAGTGTTTGCTCAGGTAATTTAGCTTCTTTGTTATTCTGTATTTCACAGGTGTAAAACTCAGACCATAAATCCCAAAACTAATATAGCTGTATTTATCATTTGTATTCCCAATATATGAAAATTTCAACATTGAAAGCATTTTTTTAAAATGGGATGGAATTATTTGCCTTCGATACTAGGAGGAATTATCGGACTTGGGGAGGCCGAAGAGGATCGTGTTGGTCTGTTGCATACATTGGCCACACTTCCCAAACACCCGGAGAGTGTTCCCATAAATGCACTTCTGGCTGTCAAGGGCACACCCCTTGAAGATCAGAAGGTAACGTCTTTCTTGCAATTTATTTTGATTTCTTTGATCTTTCCTATAAAATAATTTACTGATTATCCTTGATTCCATTGCTTAGTTATTTTATTATTTTCATTCCTTGGATGTTCATTTCTGATTTTGTCCTTCTGCTTTTTTTATATAGCCTGTAGAGATATGGGAAATGGTCAGAATGATTGCAACAGCACGGATTGTGATGCCAAAAGCCATGGTGAGGCTGTCAGCTGGTCGTGTTCGATTTTCCATATCTGAACAAGCCTTGTGTTTTCTGGCCGGTGCCAATTCCATTTTCACAGGAGAAAAGCTGTTAACAACCCCAAATAATGACTTTGATGCTGATCAACTGATGTTCAAGGTTCTTGGTTTGACTCCAAAGCCCCCAAAAGTTTCTGACGAAATGGAAGGTTTTGACAACAACATATGTCAGCAAGAAGCAACTGGTTCGGGATGATCTTTACTCTGACAATGGTACTTTTATATTTGAAACCAAAATCATAAGCTTGTAGTTTGCCAGATTTACTTATCATTATGTTCTCTCATGAAAGCATCTAGTGTAAACTTGTTTGACCTAGGTAGTTCCTAGTTAGGTTTAGTTGTATAACTGTATTATTTAAACGTGATATGAATTGAGCAGCAAATGTAGGTATGCATTCAAAGATCATGCTGTTATTCATAGATTTTAAGTAGTAATAGTACGTTAATTTTTGAGTTCCTTTGTAGTATACATCTGCCATTCAAGTTGTGCCTATGCCCTTGCAGCAACTGGAGTGACTGGAGCTTGTGGCTTTTGAACAAGAAGTGGCTGCAATGCTTTAGTAACAATGCTCATGTTTGGCCTGAACTCTGATTCATATTGCACACACAGTGCCGCCACAGCTGCAAGCTGCATGAATAGTATATATACATTGTCACCCTCTGATATGGTGCTGATAGTTGATTAAATAGGAAGAAAGAAATAAACCTTGGCAACTCCCTTTGCTGGGTACTGTCCTTCGAGCCTTGGATCCACACATTGCTTTACTTTATCCTCGCTCAGTCTAGGAGTTGCCTGCAAATGCATTGAATATTATTATAGGATTTGCATTGTAGTGTGAAATATGAAATATCGTCCATTACCCATGTCACCAGGCTTTGTTGGCCTCTAGGCAGTGTATGATCGACAGGTTTCCTGCCGGTGAGAAGCTCTAAAAGCACAACACCAAAGCTGTAGACATCACTTTTCTGGGTTAGTTGACCGGTCATGGCATACCTGTAGCCGACATTTCAAACAAACACAGTTAGAACCTTTTTAACCAAGTTCTGTTGATCGGATTAAAGAAGGATAATTACTCCGGAGCATGATAGCCAAAGGTTCCAAGGACACGAGTCGAGTGAAGGCGTTCGGCCATGTCGGGAGCTTGGTTTGAAAGATTGAAATCTGCAATTTTAGCTTTGAAGCCTCCAAAAAGAAGGACATTGCTCGATCTGATATCCCTGTGAATTATGGAAGGTTGAATCTTCTCGTGTAGGTATTCAAGTCCTCTTGCTGCGTCGACTGCAATTCTCACTCGCTGCATCCAATCAAGAACAGGACCGGGTTTTGCTCCTTGTACGCCTTTCCGACCATGCAAAACATCGTGCAAAGACCCCATTGTCGCAAATTGGTACGCCAACAATCGATTATCTTCTTCCACGCAATATCTCAGTAATGCGACCAAATTTTCATGTTTCAACTTTGAAACAACTGAAACCTGTAATATCTTTTATGTCAAGTTTTAGGTGAGAATGATATCTATTTACGAGAAAAAGACGACATACCTGGGTCAAGAACTTGTTGTTTGATTCATGTTCTGAAGAAACATCAAGCTTTTTTAAAGCCACTTCACTTCCATCATCAAGAACTGTATAATACACTCTTCCATAAGACCCTTCTCCGACCAAAGCCTTTGAATCGAAATTGTGAGTCATTTTCTCAAGCTCGTCGAGCGGTATGGAAGGCACGTCTATTGGAGGAGGTGGAGTCGCATCTACTGCTTGTGGTGTTGCTGAATGGGAAGGTTTGTGGTTCCCTACATGCACCAAACAACCAACCAATATCTACTGATAAAGAAGACAAGCTTCTGTAGTGATACACAAGAGGTTGAAAATTTACACAATAAACTACCATATAGATTGGTTGGGCTCTTTGTAAATCTACTATGTTCATTATCATGGTGCGGTTGGTAGCTATCGTTTATGTACCGCGTGCAACAAAGCCAGCGACGCATTCTATTCTTGTTGGTTCCGGTTCAGGCTAGTTGTGGAACTACAGTCGTGTCGCGCTGATCGAAGGAGGGAAAATCATAAATTTAAAAGAAAAAGAATGCATGATTAATTGATCATGTACAATTTGCTTTGGTTGCACATACATGAGAGAAGAAGGCGTTGATGTTCCTCTCTGTTCCAATTCAGCCGCGATTCTTGGAACAGAGACGTGGGTGTCGCTGCCGTGTTCCCTATTCCGTGGCGGTGGTGCTCTTGATTTAACGATGGAGGCGTTGGTGTGAGGTTTCCTTTCTGGAAGAATGTAGGTGTTGTTTTGGAATAGAAAAGAAAAGATTATAAATAGAAGAAGTAAAACAGAATAAGGTTTAAAAAGATCCAAAAGGATAACAATTGACGATAAAATATCAGAGTATATACAGTTTAGTTTCACATACTGCATGAGTTAATATTAATTGATTTGTTTAGTTTTATTATTATTTAAATAAATTGCCCGTCTAGCTCAGTTGGTAGAGCGCAAGGCTCTTAACCTTGTGGTCGTGGGTTCGAGCCCCACGGTGGGCGTGTTTATTAATTTAATATTATTTTTGTAATGCTGCAAATTGCACAATTTCGCATTTGTACTCTTGATAACAATCTATTTCCGAATGAAAATTTAATGGTTAAATTAAAAAAATGTGATATTTTTATTTACTTGATATGATTTAAAAATGAAATATGTTTAGTGTTTTGAATTTTGCATCAACATTGCCAATTAAGTTGGTAAAAACACAAGTTATGGACGGACACAAAGTCTCCTTCTCCAGAATCCGATCAAAGCAGAGAATCTATTTGTCACAATCCAAAATGTCAAACTGATCACAACCCTAAATGTCACACTAAATGTCAAAGTGTCTGTCTCAAAACTCATTAATGCTATATTTAATTTCTATGATTGATAGTGATAGCTAATTAGCTAGTATTTTTACGGGCATAACAAAGGGATTAATTATTTCTTGCCAAGGTAGAAGGATGGAGCTCAAGAAGTTCGTTACCAAGAAGACGTTGATCGGACTGGCGTTAGGGCAATTTGTGTCTCTTCTCATCACTTCTACTTCATTCTCTTCCTCCGAACTATCAAGGCGAGGTACGTAACATATATAACATATGTAATCAATCACCTTCAATATTAAAAGCGTGTTATATATATTGTCGATCGAATTTTAACTGGATCAATTCGTGCATGAACGTGTAGGATTTAATGCTCCCACTTCACAATCCTTCTTCAATTATGCGCTCTTAGCAGCAGTGTATGGCTCAGTCATGCTCTATCGAAGACGATCCGTCCAGGTTTAGTTTACAGTTTGTTTGTTGTTTACTTTAATTTACATAATTAATTTTAGGGTTTGAGTTAGAATTATTCTTAATTTGTTTACAGATAAAATGGTGGTATTACTTGCTTCTTGGTCTTGTCGACGTCGAGGCAAATTTCCTTGGTGAGTACATATATGTGCGGCGATATTTTTATATTCGATTGATCGTCTGTATTTGTTCGATTAACTTTTGGATATCAAATTTTGATTGAGTGTAGTTGTGAAAGCTTACCAATACTCATCTTTGACGAGCATAATGTTGCTGGATTGTTGGGTTATTCCCTGTGTCTTATTTCTTACTTGGCTTTTTTTGAACACACGGTATAAGTTCAGGCAACTTATTGGTGTAGCCATTTGTATCGCCGGAATGGTTACAGTAGTGTTTTCTGACGTCTTTGGCGGCGATTTAGCAGGTATAAATTTCCTATGGTAGCTAATAATATTGACTCAACGATCTTAAACATGTGGTCGAGATTAATTAAAAAATTGGAACCACATATATATAATATAACCCTATCAGTAGTTATTAAACCCTAAATAAATTGATTGATTTTAGGAGGGTCCAATCCTTTGAAAGGAGACTTGTTTGTGATTGCTGCATCAATGCTCTATGCAATAAGTAATGTGAGCCAGGAATTTATTGTGAAAAATGGTGGTAGAGTTGAATTGATGTCTATGTTAGGGCTGTTTGGAGCTATTATCAGTGCTTGTCAAGTGTATCCTTAATTTATTCACAATAATTATATTAGAATTAAACCCTAGTTTCTTAATTAGGGTTTAATAATTACCAACGTAATTTCTTTAACTACATGATCAGAGCGATACTCGAGAGGAAAGAGCTAGAGAATGTGAAATGGTCTACTGGTTCGGTAATACATATTATGATATCATTCATAAATTCTAAATCCTGTCGTTGAAAATCTGTTTTCTTGTAATATGAAAACTATGTAATTCATTCAAATTGATTTTATGCAGGTGTTGCCATTTGTTGGTTTTTCATTGGCTTTGTTTCTCTTTTATTCCACTGTGCCGACATTGCTCAAGGTAATTAATTAACTAAGTACCAACTAACTCAATTATATTCACTCAATTTAGGGTTTAGGGTATGTGAATCGAGCCATACTAATTTATTCCTATAGGTAACCGGTGCGGCTATGTTGAACTTGTCTCTTCTCACATCTGACATGTGGGCAGTGTTGATTCGCACATTCGCGTATGATGAAATGGTTATATAAAATTTTATAAGAAACCCTAACTTCATATATATACATTTAATCGCAGCCATCTGTATATATCCTTGCTCATTCTTCTTCGTAATTTGTGTGCACAGGTTGATTGGTTGTACTTTGTAGCTTTTGCCGGAGTTGTTGTGGGTCTGGTGATTTATTCAATGTAATCACTACAAGTGATCTCAATTCATTTATGTTTTTCTAGCATTCACATAATATAAACCCTAAACCCTATATATTGCAGTCCAACAAAAGAAGAGCTCGAATCGGAAAGGCAAATTGCAGGACAAGATGATGCGCAATCTAGATCATCTAATCATGATCTCAAGGACAAGGATGAGAAGGTAGACATAGAAGGATATTCACCGCAAGACCATACTTCTACTTCGTCCTCGGTCGATCCAAAGCGAAGTTTAATGAATGAAAGGATTAATGAACGTGGTTTAGTTAGAAAATTCTAAGGTTATTAAACCATTTGAAACACACCCTCTAAAATGTATTTGGGCTTATTTATTTCGTTCATCCATGGGTCCACGGGCTCAAGGCCCATAAATTTTATTTCCCTATTAGTCTATTATAGAGGGATGTATTGATAAAATTTCTACAGTTGCTCTCTTCCATTTTGAATCTCCGATGAGTGGCAACGCCGCCGCCATCACCGATCTGGCTCGTCTTCACCCTTCTCGCTATATGACCTTCACTTTTCCAAATCCCAACCCATCTTCCAGAGATACACTTCACCTCTGCATTTCCGTCTTGGACTCTCCATTCTTCTCGCCGGAATCCTCACCTTCACCATCCTCCCCACCACTCACCGCTGCTATGCTGGTCCCATTCGGCCGTGAGTCCGACTGGATATTCTCAACCGTCGAGGGTCATACCCAACTCATGATTTTCTTCTCCGGCTCTTGCTCGTCACCACTCTCCCGTCTGATCCTCATCGGGAACACCCGATCTTCCTTTCCCTTTTCCTGCTATACGAAACCTGAGGCGGTTGGATCCGACACGAGCGAATCAGAACGAAATCTTCTTCCTCTGCTTCTCGCCGTTTGTCCAAAATCCGCATTTGATTATGGGATTCCGACGGTCCCGTTTCTCAGATTCGAGGATGATGTTGTCAGTCTTGTTGTAGTGGAAAAAACAGCGGGACCTGTTGTCGGAGAAATGGTAGTTGAAGACGTTGAGATTTCGTTATCATCGTCGGAGCGACTGCAAAGACGTCGACGTTTGAGATTTCGGAGAATGCCCAATTTAGTGCAGACCCAGATCCGAATCCCACACCACCATTCCGGCGAATCCGACGTCACCCACGGTTCTACTGGATTCATCGTGCAACCTTACCTCGCAGCGATGGCGACAGGATTGTGTCTGATCGGTCCGTCATTGGACGAGAAAGTTTCCCAAACAGGACGACGGCCATGCGTTCTTTGCCTAGGCGTCGGCGGCGGCGGATTACTCTCGTTCTTGCAATCTCAATTGAAATTGGACGTGGTTGGGATCGAAGCAGATGAGGTCGTTCTCAGCATCTCAAAGCGATATTTCGGATTGGTCGAAGGAGAGTTTCTCCAAGTACATGTGGGCGATGGAATCACGATTGTCGAGAATTGGGGGAAAACCATTGATCGGTTTGAACTCCAATTCGACGCCATAATGGTAGACTTGGATTCCGGTGATGCAACAACCGGTTCTATCGCACCACCATCAGAGTTCATAAAACCAACTGTCATCGCCGGCGCAAGAAGAGCGCTAACGGAGAACGGAATTCTAGTCATCAACGTAGTAGCTCCTTTGATCACCAGAAACTATTTGTCCGGTTTGCTGAAAAATCTGTTCTCCGATTTGTACGAAATCGATTCCGGCAATAGTGAGAATTACGTTGTTATCGCCACCACTTCCGGCGCCGTTGAATCCGATTCTTGTTTTAAAACCAAAGTCAAAGGCATAATTGGGAACAACTACATTAATTCAATGACAAAATATTATATATAAAAATAAATTTTTTATTACAAATAGGACCATACAAAATTATCAAAATATCCCTAAAAAATCGTATAAACCCAATGACATTGGCTCGAAACCTATTTGACAAAATTCGACTCGAACTCGATAAATTCTTCATAAAACCTGGACCCGAGCTGAACCTGAGCTTGAGCCTAAACTTGATCAAGCTTATCTGGCATTTTGACCAAACTAGAAGCACTATTTTGACTATTTTCCACCACTATTTGTTTTTTTATTCATTAGACAGATTACAAACACTCAAACATAAAGTAATGATGATCGCCGGAATTAATAGCCCGGTTTCGGCGGTTGAAGAGGAGGAGGGAGGGGAATCAATGGACCAAGGACGGACTCAAGAAGTCATATCCATGGGGTAACTCCCAAGCACACGAAGAAATGAAGTGAACTCCTCAATCTCCGAAACCGCATTCTGAGCTCTCACATCGGCCATCGACGCCTCAAAATCTGCATAGAACATGTATTCGAACCTCTTGGCCGTGCCGACGTTTGCATCGTCGACGAGTCTCAGTGGTTTGTTTCTGTGAGGTCGGCTCTCGATCTTCGTCAGGTTTATATCTCTGAAAGCAAAAGCAGACAGCACCTTGAACAACACCGACGCACCTTCCCTATCATGTGCGAACACAATGCTAGTTTTGAAAGGCCGATCCGTGCGTGGGACGATCGGTTCTCTCGCAAGCATCACGAATCGAGTGACGTTGTCGGAATCATCTTGGATCCCCTCTGCAAGAATCTGGAGACCGTAGAGCTCGGCAGCTCGATAAGATGCAATTACTGCGGTATCACGGAGACCATGTTTCGCAACGAATTCCGCTGCTCCTGCCGTGTCGTCAACCCCCTCCCGAGCAACACCGCCGTTTATCCCCAATTTGTTCGTTAATGTGTGCTCACACTGAGCAAGCGCCTGCAGAACCAAGATTTGAATCACCAATTTTAGATTCCTCACATCAAAACCCTAGATACTGGTTGGAGATTACCTGTGGATGAGAAATGACTCTTTTCAGGCAGTCAATGCGAACACCAGGAAGAGCAAGAAGGCAGTGATGAACGGAAAGCTGAACCTCGCCGACGATGTGAAGTCTATGTCTAAGAAGAAGATCATAATTCCTATGAATACTTCCACCAAGCGAATTCTCCACAGGCAACACAGCTCTATCCGCAACCCAAAGCTCCACCGCCTGAAACGCCACCTCGAACTGATCGCAAGGGATTGCTTCACAATTAGGGTACGCTTTTCCGGCGGCAGCTTCGCTGTACGCACCGGGGACTCCTTGGTATGCCACACGAAGTTCACACCCGTGCGTTGGCGCAGGAGACAAGTCCGTTGTGAAGGTCAGAGCGTCTTGAACACTAGGATCGATCGACGTCAGATCTAGTGCCGCCGCCATCGAACCGTTGATGGTACCAATCCCGCCGCCGTCTTCATCGAATTGTGTAGCGTGGCAGCTACTACCGGAGACGATAGCACACGTGGTCTTCCAGTCGGTTCTCGTAGGACGATGATAAGATCGCCGGAGGGCGGAGTATTGGTAGATTGATGGTGGTAGGTTGAGTTTAAAAGTAGATGATGATATGGTAGACATGTCTGTTTCTCCTTCGTTCAATGTTGAAGATTTGAAGATGTATAAATAGTTCACGAGAAAGTTAAGGCAGTGAATTTTAAAACCCTCTTGGCTCTAACCTTCTTCATCACTCTTCTTTTTGACTTGCCTTTTGATTTTTTTCACCCACCATCCTACCTACCAAAATATATTTAAAAATCTAGGGTTTAAGGTTCATTTAAAAAAAAATCTAATCTAATCTAAATTTTTAATTTTTATATATAGAGTCATATAATATGAACGACGATCGTATTAAAAATTAAATAAAAATTACATACACAACAAACAAGACTAGAATATACACTGGACTCAGAAACCTTAAATCTCCTTGTGTAATTCTAAATTTCTAATCATTTAATATTGGAAAAAAATTGATGATAACTTAAACCCAAAATCAAAACCTGGGCCAACAATAGGAACTCCATGGGAGAAGCCCAATCCTGTGCCAAATAACTTTTGTCGCGTCAAGACACGAGACGAGGGTTATTAAGAAAGCTCAACCCAAACACAACAATATAGGTTTAGGTCTAGTTACTACAAGAAAATAGACTTTCAGCGACGGTTAAAGGTCGTTCCTAATTGGTCGGAGAAAGCCATCTCGTTAATTTGTCAAGGTCAACGATGGTTTATGAGAGAGTCGTCAATAACCTTGTTTTAAATACACAAATTAGGGAGGGTATTTATAAATCGTCCCTCGTTAGTATGGCGGGTTTTTTTACAAAATCTTTTTTAAAAACGATCAAAATCTGTCGTTAGTATTTTTTCGAATTTAAGGACGGTCAAAATCCGTTGTTAAAAGTTTGTTTTCTTGTAGTAATTGAACTCGACCTAGGTTGCTAAGTGAGGCCTTATAGGCCCAATAGTCCTAAACTTGTGCTATAAATAGGAAACTATGAGGTTTTAGCTAAAAGTTGGATAATTGTGCAAGTTGAGTACCCTAGACTTTAAGCACAACTCTTGAGAATAAACTCTTAAAATCTCAATAGCTCGCTCACTTACCATAATGTTGATAATTATGAATGGTAATCAAGCAAGCCAAAAGATAGTTGAGGATTTATGACACAACTTGATTATCCTAGTTGGTCACAGACATTATTAAAATTGTTGAAGTTTCAGAGTTTGAATTCCTTGTATGCACTTTAAATTCTGTGGTACTTTATCAAAAAAAAAAGGGATCTGTGTTTAAGCTAGATTGAACCACCCAACCACTTAATGCAATGCTCTAAGATTTAAGTTGGGATTTATGCTCTAAGATCATGTACAATCACAAACTGTTTTGGATGGATAGAGGATTGTAAATTTGGAATTCGAATTAGGGTATTATCCATATATTGCAAATCTATTTAGAAGATTTGATTGCATTATGTAACAATCGCGATTGACACTGCGACTGCGATTGACGGGGTCAACCCACTGGTCGAACACGAATTAGGTCATATTTCATGGATCTTAGAGTTTCTTGAACTCTGTGTTCTATCACATAAGGTTTACCCTAAGAAATCATCTACTTAATTCATATAAAAAAAAAGACATTCATTGGCTTTTGAAAAAATAACTATTGATCAAAAAAAAAAAAATTAAAGAAGAGTGATGAGAATGAAGAGGATGATAGCAGCGACGAAGGAGTACTTGAGGGCTCCCAACAGAATGGCAAGGGATGTGAGAAGAAGTTGCCACAACGCTTGAAGACTAGCCAGGCCCAGAAGTGCCGTCAAGCCAACCGCCAGGATATTTTCTGGATCGGGATCTAGAAGATCCCTCCATCGGAACAACTCTCTTTCCCCGTCTTTCTGATCTCCTCCTCCTCCTCCGCCGCCGCCTTTGTTTTCCGCGAAGAGCTGGAATTGGGGGCTACGCCGTCGACGGATGGGGCGAGTTCGATAGAGAGATTTGAATCCGAGATCGGTGAGGATTACCGATGACGGTGGTGGTAGAAAATAGTAGAATTGAGTCAATCGGATCGACATCGTGAGCTTTGTTGCTCTTTTGAGTTCTGACAACCGTTTGTTTGTCTGTTCGATCTTTGTTGCTCTTTTTTTATATTGGGCTCAATAAATAGAAAAAGGCCAGGCCCGTTACTAAAGTTTAATGGGATTATGATAATAGTTTTGATTTTTGAACTTTTAGTTTAATTAAATGGATATAAGTCCAGGTTTGACCCGGATCCGAGGGTATTTGATACGACCGTGACGGTCATGTAAACTTTGCATTCTAGATCTTGGATTGCTGGGAAATTGGATAAACTATCTAATATTAACAGTATTACATCCTAGACCCTGGATTACTAGGGAATTGGAAAACTATTTGATATTAACAGTATTATATCCTAAACCCTGGATTACTAGGGAATTGGATAAACTATCAGCGGTTACCAACGGTTACTGACTGACAGTTACCATATCAATTCTATGAAATTGATCCTATAAATAACTAATGGTTATGGTAATACAGGATATGAATGAAAAATCAATTGTCTTTTGGTGCTTTCAACGATGAGCTCACCTCTATATGGTTTGGCCTACCCGTCGGAGATGTACCATCTGACGCCGTTCTCTCCAAACCCGTCTTACGCAAACTTCCAACCATATGCAACCCCGACGTATTCACCAACACCATTATACAACCCACAATCCACCATGTTAAGCATTCTATACGCAAACTTCCAATCATATGCAATCCCGACGTATTCACCAATACCATTATACAACCCATAACCCACCATGTTAAGCATTCCATACGCAAACTTCCAACCATATGCAACCCCGACGTATTCACCAACACGTACCATTATACAACCCACAACGTTTGTCTCAGCTTGAAGAATTAGTAAACCGTATTCTCGGTTGTTTGAATCCGACCTCATCCAACTCTACACCACCATTCTCTGTTCCAATAGATATCGACCAAAGTTCGAGATATACGGACGCAGAAGAAGCATCGTTTGAGGAGAAGTCACCGGAAGAAGAAGAAGAAGGAGAACAGGTCGGAGGCGAGGCGGAAGCAGGTATCGTGTTGCAGGAAATAGAAAGAGAGGATAGAAAGCATGCGGCTTATGTCCAAGGGATTTTCAAGGGAGAGATCATTAAGGTTTTGATCGATTCTAGAGTCAATCTCAACTATGTCCGATCCTCGCTGGTGCAACGAATGGGGCTGGAAATCGACAACACGGAAAATATTCTGATCGCGAAAGACGAAGCTGTCGTCAATTGTCCAGGGGTATGTCATTCGGAATTCCTTCAACTGGACAACACTGTCTTAGAAGTGGATCTACATGTTATGTCATTTCAAGAAGCGGATATCATCATCGAAAAGGCATTAATTTACACATTCGACGTTACGAACTCACGCATTTTTCTCAGGGAACGTGACAAGGACCGTAATGAGGAATATATAATATATAAATATAATAATATTAATTTATTATATATTTATATTATAAATCATTAAACATTTAAAGTTTTAAACCTAATTACCTTTATAATTATAAATCTTTAAACTTATTAACTTATAATTATTAAATCATAACCTTAACTTTAACCTTAACCCTAAAGTTATCTGGATTCGGATTTTTCGGATTATATGGAAATCCGGATAATTTATTCGGATTCAGATTCGGATTATTCGGATATCCGGATAATTTATTCGGTTTCGGATTCGGATTATTCAGATATCCGGATAATTTATTCGGCTTCGGATTCGGGTATCCGGATAATTATTCGGATTCGGATACCTGCATATCCGATCTGAATCCGACCGATATACAGGCTTACCGTCGGCATGTTAACCGCTGAGTTTGCAACTGCAGAAAATTATAGAGTTTTCAAACGACAATGTATTGGGTCGGGTGGATTGTAATTGATTGATGTAACGGCGTCCTAGGTGTGGTAGGAGTGTATTTGTTTATCCTTTAGTTATTCGAGGTGAATATTCCACCCGTCCAATCCAGTAAAAAAAAATGGAATTGTTTAGAATCAGACAAAAGGAACTACTATAAGAGAAATCGATCAAAATTCTGACCGAATGGATCGATGGACTGAAAGGGTATCGAACACTCTTGGTGTGGTGAAAGGATGATTCAGACTTCCCGGAAAATCTATAAAAAGGAACAAAGATTGATCATTTTATCCAGAAATATCAAACAACGAGTACCGACCTTTTTCTAAGGAAATGATCGAGTAAAGCGTGCGACTGAATATCCATCCAGAACTTCTGGTCGATCGATTGGTACTCTGATAAGGCTCATGCATTATCAAATCAGATGATCGATCAACTAGTGTTCGAACCCTGAACTTTTTGATTTTTTTAATAATTATCATGATCAGTTGAGTTAATTTGAGTGTATTTTAGACATGGAATGGACACAAACCAAATTCTACGACAAATCAATTAATCTTTCGAGTGCGCATAACACATCAAGCCAATACTTCAATTAATTGGCGTCAACGCCACACTGTTGGTAATTAAGAGTATGATTAGAGTCGTACAACTAGAAAGAACACTTGAGATGAGATCTAGGTTTATGCGTAACTCTAGATATATAAACGTACGGTCAAGATTAAATGTCAATGTAAATGAATCTTTCCTCGACATAATTAATAAAACACGTCGTGATTAGTTGGGTGGAGATAGCTCTTGCTGGTCGGAAGTCAACATCAATAGACGACTTAAGAAGAAAGCTTTTTTCTTGTACATTTGGAGTATTAAAAATGAGATTTTTGACCTCGAAATGTTGTCTGCAAATGATAAAAAAGACTGATAATTGTTTAAATCGTGAGATAAATGATATCTAATGGATGCATGATATTTCATCAAGAATCAATTCCTATAATAAAATCCAAATGGTTGTGGTTGGATAAGTCACCTAAATAGGTGAGACAATTAATTACGCTCTCTATATTTTACAATAATATAAAACTCATTGATCTCTTTGTCTTATCTCATTACATGTATAGCTTATATATATATACTCTTCCTCCTCCTCCGACTTGCCAACTACATCATCGCCGGAGATGGATTTTGGTGGCGGAGTTACGAGATCGTTGAAAGATAAGATCATCTTTATCACTGGTTCCACTGGTTTCTTAGCCAAAGGTATGTAAATGATCTTATATTATTTCTCCCCTCTCGCCGGAGACTGAATAATCTGTATATGTGTGTGTTGTTTTTTAAAGTTTTTGTGGAGAAAGTACTAAGAGCTCAGCCTGATATTAAGAAGCTATACCTTCTGATCAGAGCTTCCGACGACAAGTCTGCCACGGAACGCTTGAGGACTGAGGTAATCATCTTACATATATCTAGCTATATAGCTTCCAACATACGTGGTCACTGATATTTAAGAACCTCAGATCCTAGTCATTTATTTATTTTCAATGAGAACTCTGAAATTCGCTTTAAAGATCGATATATAATGATTTTCAATAATTTTTTCAATTATTAATTTTTGTTCGTTATGTGCTTCTGAGTGTTTTAATATGTTTTGGGCACAAATTAACCAGATCATCAACAAAGAGTTATTTAGGGTTTTAAAAGAGAAATATGGCGATGGATACCAGGAGTTTATGTTAAGTAAGTTGTGTGCAGTCTCAGGAGACATCCGTCAAGACAACCTCGGCATACATGATTCCAATCTCAAAGAAGCTATGTGCAATGAAATCAATATCGTGGTTAACGTGGCGGCTAACACAACCTTTGATGAAAGGTACATGTATATAGGTATTGTGTCGCGAGATCAGAGCTAGCTAGCTAGTTATTTTACCTTTCATGGTATATATTTATTGGAACGCCATTGGTTGGGTCCAGATACGAGGTTGCTTTGGATGTGAACACCATGGGCGCGATGCGTGTGTTGCAGTTTGCGCAACAATGTGATAAAATCACATTGCTTCTTCATGTCTCCACTGGTGAGTGACCCAACCAGTAATATATAAGAAATGAATAAAAGCTTATTGACTCTTTTCTCTTAACTATGTAATCTAGTTATACAGTAACTAAACATGACAATATATATATACATTGTAAATTAATGTCTTTGTTTCTATGTATGCAGCCTATGTTGCAGGATCTAAGGAGGGGGTTTTGATGGAAAAGAGATTTGAAATGGGCGAAGCACTGCGCAACAAGGAATTAAAAATAGATATAGATCGGGAGGTAGAGATGGCAGAAGAGGCGCTTGAGAGACACGATATCGAAGGATTGACCAAAGTAGAGCAAAAGGATATGATGAAGGAATTGGGCATGAGAAGGGCTAAATATTTTGGGTGGCCAAACACCTATGTGTTTACAAAAGCCATGGGAGAAATGATCCTTGGAAGCATGAGAGGAAAACTTCCTCTAGTCATTTTGCGACCGACGATCATAACCAGTTTGTATAAAGAACCCATTCCAGGTTGGATGGAAGGATCAAGGTACGTAAACTCGCCCTAACCCTAAACTGGTGCGATCTATAAATATATAACAAATTATAATTGGATACATGTGTATACCATTGTAGGACCATTGATAGCCTGATCATTGGGTATGCTAAGGGGAAGCTAAGTTGCTTTTTAGGAGACATGAACTTGATTATGGATGTGGTAAGTATGTATATATAGAAGTCAATCAGATGTACAAATGTACCAAGATAGCTTAAATGAGATTATATCAATTCATTTAATCAAGGATTAAAAACGAACGACTGAGATGAGATGACCCAAATTAATTAAGCTAGAGAATCTAATGCGACTATGCGACTTAATTGCAGATCCCAGGAGACTTGGTTGTGAATGCAATGGTGATGGTCATGGTGTCCCATTCAAATCAACCAACTGAAGTAATCTACCATGTGAGTTCGTCTGTTCGAAATCCAGTCAAGTATGAGACTCTCATTGAATGTGGTCACCAGTACTTCTGCGAGCACCCTCGAGTCGAAAAAGATGGAACCATCGTCGAGACAAAGAAACTTCCTATCTTCTCCACAATGGAAAGCTTTCGAAGATACATGAGTGTAAGGTACAAGTTGCCATTAGAGGTACGTACTTTATATATATATATCTTAAATAAT
Organism: Zostera marina; assembly: GCA_001185155.1. Taxonomy (NCBI): domain Eukaryota; kingdom Viridiplantae; phylum Streptophyta; class Magnoliopsida; order Alismatales; family Zosteraceae; genus Zostera; species Zostera marina. The sequence continues at coordinate 555,959 of LFYR01000932.1, read as the reverse complement.
TAAATCCTGAAAAAGCCCTAATATGCTTATTTAGAATTAACCCTAATATGATTACAGACATTAGGAGTGGTGAATGTTGCATTATGTGGGTTGCTATCAGACAGGTACAATCGACTAAGTAGAAGATACAATTATGTGATGCATTTGGTAGACTTGTATGAACCTTATGCCTTCTACAAAGGATGGTATGTATAATGTATCATTTTCGACAAATGTCAATTAATTTATTCTAATGATCTCTAATTTCTTTACTAATAAATTTTACAATCATACCTCAGCTTTGATGATTCGAACTTGGAAAGACTGAGGATTCAAGCATCGCAGGAGATCGAAGACGATGAGATGAAGATGTTCTGGTTTAACCCAAAGTTGATCGATTGGGAAAAATACTTCCATGATGTTCACATTCCTGGAATCTTAAAATACGTCTGTAGATAAATTTGGATTTGATGATTGTTTATGTATGGGATAACAACTCAAATTATGATTAAATCACAACAAACACTGATTTATTTTTTCCTTTGAACTTCAAAACAGCTATAAGAAAACACTTGATGATTACTTAAATTATGTTGTCGTCAATGAGCATTGACTATAAAAAACTTTACAAAAAAAAAGACAATCGTACCAGGTAATAAATTGTATGATACAAAGTTCACTCACAACGGCAATAGCTGTGACAAGACCAGCAACCATCAGTTACATCATCGTTGTACAATGAAGGGTTTGTAACTGGAAATAGAAGATAGGAGAAACCCAAGAAACCAGCTAGAAAAGCCACCCCTGTAACAACTGGAAATGATAACAGCTAGTCAATCAGTGGTGTTACTGGTAAGTGATATCTAGCAAGTTTGACATGAGAGTCCAACAAAGCACTTAAACTTAAAACAATATTTAGCATAAACATTAATGTAAGCTAGTTTCTACAATGGAACAAAAATATAAAACTAACCTTTTGATTCTGACGAAGGAAAAGCTGGTAAACCCATGGAATTACAAACAATATGTGCCACGATAGGAGAAAAAACGTTTCCTGCATAAAAATCACTCGGTATATTAAAATTTTAAATATGCATTAATAAGATCACTTGGCTTGTAAATAAGTTGCCATTTATATCCAGAAATATCTAAGGTGCAAAAGACAAGAAATGGCAAGAATAGAAATAAAATCATTTCTAGGGTTATAGGAAGGCATGCACATCCCAGTTGGAGATTTCTACAATAGAAACATGGGAGACCAACTTCCTGTGGCAACTCAACTAGTTAATTAATCACTAGTTGCAAATTTGCAATGCTATATAGGAAGAAAGTGTGACCAGAACCAGGGCACAACCCTTCATTTTATTAATTAGAACTTTTAATTCTACCAAAAAAAAGAATATAATCATTTTATACAATGACATCCTCAATCCTTAACAGAAAAAGAGAGCAGGAATCAATTGTTTGCTACATATAAGCAAGAATCCTTCCATGCTTGCTAAATATAAATAAGATTCAATGATAAAGACAATAAATGACTAACTTAATTTGTATCAATGGATCTTAAGATACAAAGTAAAAAAAAAAACTATCAAGTATTAACTATATAATTAATTATTTACAAACCTGTTCTCATGAAGAGAAATGCAGCGTACCAACCAAACACCATAGTATAGCCAAGTTGGACACCTAAACCAATAAAGAATAAATTAATTGATAAAAATCAATAACAGAATAATTTTTTACAATAATTGGATGATTGGTAAAGTAAATTCCTTCATCCAAATTAATAACATCATAGCAATGAATCCAATAAAGATCACATTCTAGTATTCTACCCAATATCTATCCATGAATCTTTCTTCAAGCAGAAGCAGCTCAAATCTCGTGTCATCATATCCAATTATAAAAGCAGAAATTTCAATAACACAACCAATTAAATTGCAAAAAACTCTGGAAGCACTTTATTTAACAGCTTATAAACAGGAATCTAGAATTAAAGTGGTAGTCTGAATTCGAAAAATCCATGCTCAATTGTTCAATAATAATGAGTTATGAGTGATTACCTACAACCTTAGAAGCTCTAAAAAAGCTATATCCTTTGAGATATTGAAGCTCCAAGAAATTATTCAGGTGGGCTGAAAATAATTAATCCAGAGTTACCAGACAGTCAATTAAATCAATTATGTCCGAGACTATATTACATAATTTACATTATTAATATTTTTCAATTTAAGGTTTAAATATATTTCTTTTAGTGGTAAAAAAATATAAATGTATATAATTACAACTTCTGTATTACCTAGACTGAAAAAGGCTGGACATAAAAATATGACAGTGTATCTTTGGAATCCTCCACAACAAAGCAAAGGCACCATGCATGCTCTAAACACTAATTCTTCTGTAATAGGAGCCTGCTCATAAAAAATCAAAACTAATCGAAATATCAGATGCATAATACTATATCGAAAGAAGTTTATGCCAACATAAATTAAAAATAAATATCATGTGAAGCAAGGTTTATGATTTGAAGAATTGAAACATATATAAACTAAGAAAAAAATGTGGATTCATAAAAGAAACATTACTTCTGCCCTGCAATCTTAGCAATAATGTAGAAGAATATATCATATTCATCCTAGCAATCTAATGAATCTATTGATAGTTTTTTACCACTTACATTCCATAAAAAACATTATAAATCTAACAATGTAGTTATAATTTATATATTTTCAGACGACAAACATTGATTAGTTGGGAACTTTGAATAATTAGTGAATTGGAATATAATCGTATGCTCCTTAGATGATTTTTGAGATAGTTAATATATAATATATGTTCTTGGAGAATAAAAATACTCTCCAGATTCAATTCATCAATTCTTGCAGGAATATAATTGATAGTGTTCCCAATTCACTTATAAATAATACATTTCATTGATTAGTTGAATCCCCTCAACTGGTTCTTGGTTGATCTGCAACTCACTCACTGAGAACAATTAAAATCTAGTTTGATATTAGTAACTATACACGTAAAATTTATGACATCTCAACATCTCAAAGTGGGACTTGAACAGCCCAACAAATCAGAGATCGGAGTACTATGATTGTATGAATAATAAAAACTAACCACCACATAAGCACGCAATGCCAAGATATTGGTTCCAAACATATATATCCTCATTAGTAGCCCCCTGTGGAAAGGTATGTTGTGCTCCTCAAATTGAGAGGTTTCCCTCCATACATAAGTCATTGATAAAATTTTTGACACAAGCGATACAGCGTATGGAAGAAACGTCAAAAGAATAGGGAGCCCCACAGCCTGCAGCTGCACACTAGAAACATTAACACATATTCAATTGATAGATGGCAATTGACAAAGATCACCCATTCTAAAAATCACATTTTGTCTCCTGTTTATATAAAAAAATTCGATTTGAATTATGAGGAAGGAGAAGACATGAACATACCATATGGTCGCTTCTTATCCCATAAATACGCAATGTAGATGGCATGTCTTTAAAGCTCCTTACCTAAAAATCACATATCAATGATACGAAGAATATACGATAATCAATTCTATAAAAGTGTCAGATAAATAATACTTCTCCTCACAAGCTTTAAAGAGGACCCCTTGGATTAATTTTTCTTCTTCAAAATGTTACTGTTTGAATTTGTACAATCACAGCAAAAAGAAGAATGCGGAAGAGGATGAGATGGAGATGGAACTTACTCCGAGAAGAAGAGATGAGGCGAAAAGGGACAAGCCAGTGGAGACGATTGCGCACACGAACCGTCGGATCATGAAAACGTGGAACGAATCTGGGGGAGGAAGACGGAACAAGAAAGTCGGGGAGTAGAGAATGGCAACGTAGAAGATCGCTAATCCGATGCAAGCGCCAACTGCAACCGGACCTGACACTGCTATATTCATTTCCGATGCCGCCTCCATTTCTATCGGCATTCTTAATTGACGGAGGATCTCAACCGATTGACTGAGAAATCAGGTTGCATCCGAAATTGGATCGTGGGTCGTTTCGATTTGGTCTTTCGGAGCGCAGCGGGGTTTAGGCAGCAGCGGATGCGGAGCAACAGAGGCGGAAGGATGTGGATGTAATTTCGAATATTTTAAGGATGTAAAACAACAATATTATTTAAAAATAGGATAATTGTTAAATCTAACCACCTAAGGTTTTAAGAGTTAAAACTACCCACCTATAAATTTTATGACCATTTTACCCTTATTTTTTTTAAAATTTTCTTTCACATGCCATTGTCAGTAACGGGGAAAAGAACAAACCCATCGATCGTCCTCCCACCTCCCATACTTCTGTTCTAGCGTCGTCCTTCCTCCTCCATATTCTCCTCCAGATATAGCAGGTACGGAAGTATGGGTTGGTCATTAATCGTCGGAGGATGTAAGGTAACGTTGTATTCCTCCCTTTATCCAACCCTATTTTTTACATACATCTTCTACCAATTTCCATTTTTATTTACCGCCGACCTCCAATTTATCACCTCCGACCACTAATTTTCAACCGATTGACAATGTCTCCATATTCTCCTTCATCAGTGCTACCATCTGACGGGCAAGGAGAGAGTCCTTTTTCATCGCCGGTTCCTCCTCCTTCATCGCCGGTTCCTACTCCTTCATTGTCGGTTCACGACGTCGATGATCGGTTCGATCCTATTGGACTCCCGACCTTCTGGGAGGACATTGAGGAAGTTTGGGGACTGTCGGACGATGGAGTTCGTCAAGAAGAAGGTAAAATTTTTGTAATTTTTTTTCAAATCGCGAGAAATAAATCTCCTCATGCCTACATAGGGGGCAGATTGTTTGAAGGCCGATGCCCAAACTTTATTCTCGACAGAAACATGAGTTTCTGTCAAATGCCAACAAGGAGGTTCTTCAAAGCCACATGGGGTTTCTTACTTTCCACAACGATGACATCCTTCACATTTTGCCAATTTACCACCCTTGATTTGATCTCTTCGGTCTTATTCTTTTCTTGGGCTTCTTCTTCCTCGTCATATTTTTCTGTATATATGCGCAAACATAAACATATAAATTATCAATGTACATGTCTTTTCTTCTTCTTCTTAAGGTCACAAAACATGTTTGTCTCTGTTACCACTATTGTCTTGCAATAAATGGATATCAACTGTTTATTTTACCCACCCTGATACCATGTAAAAATATTATCACCAATCATTGTGTGAATCTATGTATCACAGCTTAAGTATAGAATTATTTGATCATTAAGACATACAAAACTAGATATCATCATAACATGGGATTCATTACCTTATTGTATTGAATTTTGCTTACTTCAAGTGTGGACTGAGGAATGCTGGGGAATCTTTGTTTGAGAAAAACTAAGATGGTCTCTGCTCTTTCCTCAAAGATCTCTCGCTTTTCCAAGCTCACAG
>LFYR01000932.1:508052-544645 GCA_001185155.1 Zostera marina | reverse complement strand
GCAAGATTGGAGAGAGGATAAAACTGAAAAGTTAAAGGATCCTTTCAGATATAGAAGGTTAATTGGCAAATTGATATATCTAAATACAACAAGGCCTGATATCACTTTTGCTGTAAGAACCCTAAGTCAATTTATGGAAAAACCAACTGAGCTTCATATGGAAGCTGTTATAAAATTACTAAGATATCTTAAAAATTCCCCAGGACAAGGGATTATGATAAGAGGTTTGCTTCCTAAGAGGTTACTGTGATGCTGATTGGGGTTCATGCACCCTAACCAGAAGATCAGTGATTGGCTTTTGCATACTTCTAGGAGACTCATTGGTCTCTTGGAAATCTAAAAAACAAGAGCTAGTTTCACAATCATCAGCAGAGGCTGAATATAGAGCAATGGCAAAGCTCACAAGTGAAATAAGTTGGTTAAATCAATTATTGAATGAATTAAGAATTTATAATGATAAACCAGCCCTAATTTTTTGTGATAATGTATCTGCAATTCACATAGCAGAAAATCCCGTGTTTCATGAAAGAACAAAACACATAGAGAGGGATTGTCACTTCACAAGAGAAAAAATAGAAAAAGGATTAATCACCCTAAAGCCAATTGGAACTAAAGATCAATTGGCAAATATCTTCACAAAAGGAGTAGGGGAAATTGAAATGAATAATACTCTGTTCAAACTAGGAATAATTAATATATATGCCTAGCTTGAGGGGGGAGTATTAATCAGTATTAATCATAAAATTATAATTATAATTATAGTTATAATTATCAATATTAACTAATAACTATTTGATGTTATTTGGTGGTGTTTGTTAAGTTTAAATACAGGTTACAGCCCAGAAGAATTAAAGTTAAATGGACCGGCCCATAAGAAGATTTTTTAATTAAATCGTAGAATGGACCCGGTTGTAATAAAAATAGATTCAGGGTTGTAATAGAATTAGTAGTTTACAAATATTATAAATAACAGTTGTAAACTCAAATAAAAATTAATTCAATTCTATCTTTGATATTTTCACAGATTCAAAGATTCGTTTTTTCCGTTAATTTTCTTCTTTTCCCCAAATCCTCTCCTGCCGGCCGGCGATCCTCCCCTGTGATTTTTTATCGCCGGAATCGGATCCCCGTCGTGTTATAAACTAATTTTTGTTACTTTTTTTATGTTAGCTCATTTATGTTATCTAATTTTTGTTACCTCATTTTTGTTACCTCATTTATATTACTTAATCAATGATTTATTTGGTTGTCATATTCAGAATCTGAAGATACCCTCGATCTTGAAGAGGACGACGTCAAAGTTTTTGATTATGCCAATCCTAGCCTCGAAGTGGGTCAATCTTTTCCAACTAGAGATGCCTTCAAGCATGCCGTGTATCACTACTGCCTACAGAATAGAATAATTACTCGAACGATAAGAAGTGATAGTCGACGGGTAACCATTGCATGTGTCGTAGACAATTGTCCATGGCGTGTGCATGGTTTTGTAAGAGGTGGGAGTTTTCAAATGGTAATCCACGAATACAATTCTTCACATCACTGTTCAGGAGTGACTCCCCATAACAAATCGATGGGGACATCAAAATGGGTAGCTTCAATTTGCGAGTCTTGGTTGAGGTATGCATATTCAGATATGTTTTTTATAATTTTTTTTATAGTTTTTAATGTCATGTTATTTTATCAGGAGGAATGCTTACACTCCTACACGAGAAATCCAACATCGCATACACGACGTATATGGAATTCCTATTTCGTATGGGAAGGCGATTCGTGGACGCAAGGTTGCGATGGACATCATTGATGGAACATCTAAGGAGATGTTTCAGATGTTCCCAAGATTTGCAGCTGAGATTTTGGAAACTAATCCGGGCAGTATTGTTGATTTGGTCGTAGATACTGATTGCAGCTTCAAGAGGTTTTTTTCAGTTTGAAGGGATGCATTGATGGTTTCTTGGAAGGGTGCAGACCATTTTTAGGTCTAGATGGAACCCATATGTCAAGTAGATATAAGGGGGTACTACTGGGTGCTACTGCTGTTGATGCAGACAATAAAATATTTCCAGTAGCATTTGGGATGGTAGAGTGTGAATCCCTTTCGTCGTGGTCATGGTTTTGCAAACACCTTCATGAAGCAGTTGGTATCAGGCCTGGTCTGACATTCATATCTGATGGCCATCTAGGAATTCGTGGTGCCTTGCGCACTTATTTCCCTGAATGTGAGAGGAGGACGTGTACGTTCCACATGGCAAAAAATTTAATGAAAAGCAACAAAGGTAGTGGTCTAGAATATTATTTCCACAAGTCAGCAGCCACTTTTTGCAGTATTGAGAAGGCTGAACTACTGAACCAAGTGCGGAACATATCTGAGAATGCATACAACTGGATAATTACGAAGACTGATCTTTGGGCTAGGTCGGATTTTCAGACTGACTCTAAGGTAGAATACAAGGTAAGCAACATCTGCGAGAGCTTGAACAAAGTGTTACTGAAAATACGACAAACTCCACAGGTATTCAATGATTTTCTGATTTTTTAAATAATAATGGTTGTTTAATAATGATGTTCATATGCAGTTGAAATGTGCTCTATCTATCGTTGATTATTGCATGATGATATGCAATAGTAGATCGAAGAGTCAGATCCACAACACACACATTGTGCGACAGAACTAGGTTGCACATTAGTTGATCTCTGACCGAAGTGGGTCATCTTAAGGCAGTCCAAAGAAGTACTGGTTTTGGCTGCAAGGTGACCGGGGAGCGCATAACTAGACAGGTCGACACTTGTATGCAGACATGTAGTTGTGGAGAATGGCAGGTAACCGGTCTACCTTGCAGACATGCAACTTGTGGGCTTGTCGCAACCTATGGTCATAACACATTATGGGAATATAATGTTTCTCACTACTACCGTGTGGAGTGTCTTCGGAGTACCTACATGTATGGTATCGAGGCGATTAGGGATAGAAGAATGTGGCCCCTTGTACTAGATATGATTGATGTCCTACCTCCAAGTTATGGTCGTCGAGCCGGACGGCCTAAGGTAAAAAGAATGAGAGCAGCTAGGGAGCCACCACCACTTCGAAAGCGATCCATAGCTAGGTGTTCGCGTTGTGGCGTATCTGGTCACAACCGTACCTCATGCACCCAATTGTAAGTCTAAATATTTCTAATGTAAGATTATTTTTTGATTAAATTTTAAATTATATGATCGAAATTTAAATCATAGGCCTCAGCCGGGCTTGTTTATCAACGAACCAAACGAGGACACACGAAATCGAAAACGAAAGAAAGTTCAGACTGGAAACGAAAAGGGGAAGGGGAAGGAGAAGGTTTCAGATCCTGCTTCGGTAGATATAATGTTTCGTACACCACCAAGGAATACAACTGGGGCTGGTACCTCACGTGCATGGGAATCAACTGCACACAATTCTGGAACCACGATCGAGCATGCACATCTGCTTCCTAATGACCTGCTACGTGAATTTGACGATGCTGAGTGATTTATAATGATCTTCTAGAATGCTTATCTAGGGCAACAATGTTTGTTTACTTTTAGTTGAACTTGTTCTGTTTCATTTTACGGTCATGTTTGTTAAATGTTGAACTTGTTTATTTCCCGGCACTATTGTTTGTCAAATTCTAATTCAATTTTTTGTTAAATTTAATCCGAACATGTAATGTAAATTTTTTGTTCAGTGTTGAACTTGCTTGTTTACATGCACTGTTGTTTGTCAAATTTATGCACAAGAGTTTCATTGATCTGAAATATATATATTTGTTCAAACTGATGCAGATACAACCATCTGATCCAGCGTATAATCCCAGAGATTCACAGCTTATATTAACAAAATCATTCACATTTATCATCAGAATTCCCAAATATTTGATGCATACAATTGAAATGGGAAACAACCATTTTTATTAAAAAAAAATACTATTACTAAACTCAATGGGTTTTCTTAGCTTCGTCAAACATTGTCCGAGTTTCGTCCATCCGACCTAGCATACAAAGCATCCTCTGCTTGTTGAGACGACTGCTGCAGGTTACATATGCCGAGAAGCTGCTGCTCTTTAATGGCTCGGAGCTGATTTGCAAGAAGCTGCAATCAATTCAAAAAAACTGATATCAACTGATGCAAACCCGTCAAATTTAATAATTAATTGTTCATCAAAAGGCAATAGCAAATGAAATTCGGAATAACAGCCAAAAAGGTCAGACTTACATTATAAATATTTTTATACTCCATCAAAATTCTAACTCCAATATGAAACCAAATTTAGGAATGGCAGACTATTAATTGAAATTCAAATATAAAGACAGCCTAAAATAGAAAGTACAACTCCCAATTTAGTCAATAGTATAAAAAATCTCATTTTATATCATAATGAATGGTTTGCATATGGTATACACATGTAAGATAACAGAAATTATAAAAGGAAGCTTCAGTCGATATTATAATATTTTTGCCATCGATGAGAGTAATCAGGATTCTGTTTTTAAGGAAAATAGATTTAAAGTAATCAACAAAAAAATTCCAAGGAGAAGAAGAATGATGTTATTGGCATCTCGAAATAAAAAAATAATAGGGTACACTGTATGGAGTATATACTATATATGATTACAATGAGCTTACAGATTCACGAATACCCGAAAGTTTAGGATAAGTTTACAGATCACAATGAGTATATATGATAAGAAAGGTACAACACCCGGAAAAAAAAGTTTAGGATCAACCATCATAAACAGTCAGAATCAAGAAACACCCGGACACACGAATACCCGAACCAGCACAAAGAACACACGAACGAATTGATGAAAAAGTAAGAACAACTGAATAAGAATGTAACAACACCCCAAAGAAAAAACGACGAGATCAAGAAAAGAAGGAAAAAAAGTGAGGAGGAGCAAACATTGCAATGAAAATCCAAAAAAAACACAGAAAACAAGGAACAGAGACATAAATAACAACCAGAGAATCAGGAAAACCCCAAAAAAGATAAACACAACCTGGAAGATGAAAAAAAGTAAAACAAAAATACAAAAAGAAAAAAATCGAGATGAAAACACTACATGAAGAAAGAACCTGGTTGTTGGATCGTGAAGAATAGAACAGAGGATTAGGAGAAACCCAAGAAAAGAAAATGATAACAGCCGGATGTCAGAAAGAAAAAATATACAAGATTCCACCATATGACCGGAACAAGAGTGCTAGAGCGCCGGAAAACAAGAACAACAGCACAACAGAAAACTAATAATCCAACTTACAGAAACTGGAAACGAAGAGAAATGATAGAACATTTAGGTTATCAAGGTTATGGAGGGGGTTTAAATGTTGGTGAGGTTTTGATGTTGATAAGGATTTGAGGTTATCGGAGATTATGGTGGGGGTTTGACGGTATGGAAGGTTGAACAAGGCAGAAGAAGGGGGTGGAAGTGGGTTCTCCAGTAATTGACATCACAGATTCTCTGAGTAGACCATGACTTTTGACGGTGGACACCGCAGATAAGAGATGGGAGAAGTTGACGATGATCTTGGTCGAAGTTGACCATGACTTTTGACGGCCGACGATGAACACGTAGAGGAAGAAATCGAGTATGAGAGATGTGGAGAAGCTGGAATGTTGGTTGGAGGAAGGATGGAATCGATAGGTGGATTTGAGTTAGGTTTTTGAGAATTTTGGAATCGATAGATGGATTTAACGGGTAAACGGGCATGGGTATAACCCACACAATTTACTAATAAGGGGCAAATTAGGAAATTTTATACACTAACTAACACACCCTAACCACCTAACACCTAGGCTTGGTGGGTAGTTTTGACCACCAAGCCATCTTAGGTGATTAGTTTTAACACTTGCCCCAAAAAATATTTAAATTAATATACTGTTATTTAATAATATTATGTGAAAAGGGCCGGATATGTTTTTAAATGGTTAACTTAAATATTAAATATTAAATACATAATATATTCTATGATTTACTTGTTGAGTTAAATATTTAGTCCCACATCGAGCAAGATTCATAATGAAGAATATCCTGCGCTGTATAAATAAAGTACATCATTTTTGCGAAAATAAATCAGTCATGTGGTGAACACAAAGCGAACTATTCTTTCGCCTTTTACTAAAGAATACCGTGTGTTCGTTACGCTTTAATGACATAATTTAATTTTTGTTGGGTTTCATTTGAATTTTGAAACCCTATAATTCAAATTTAAATATTTTTTTCTCTTTAAAATTTTCTTATAATTAGTTTCTTCTTATTTTTTATTTTATTTTCTTATTGTTTAAATTTTATTTTAAAAAAATTAACTTGTTGGTATGATTAAATGTAATTTTTATTAAAATTCTATTTGTTTTCTGTTGAAGTTTATTCTGATCTTCAAAGTCTTCTGTCCTTAAGATTGGTTTATTGATCTTTGCGCTTCTATTTCTCAAGACTTGGTGTTTTCTTTTTCGTCCAAGGTTGTTGGGGTTTGTTTCTATAGGCTTCACAACATGATCCGTTGCTTGACACATACCGCGACCCAGGTGTCCTTGTCGTCTCAACACCCATGTCATTTTACCATTGGATTGTAATTGGTATAAAATGCTTTGGTATATCAACATTACTCCAACATTATTTGGTATATCAACTTTTACATGATTTGGTAAATTTAATTCCTTTCATAATTATTCCTTTGATAAATCTCAATATTCTCTTTGCAACAATCATATGAGAAGTCCTAGGTGTTTACAAAAATTATGAAATTTGATTCACATAATAGGATAAATCTGGTGTAGTTAGAGTCAAATATTGTAATGACCCAACCAACACTCTAAATGAAGTTGGATCTTCTAAAACCTCACCTTCATTATTGAGTAATTTAGACCCAATGGGTGTTGGAGATGTACATGGTTTGCACTTACTCATATTAAATCTTATGAAAAGATCAGTTGCACATCTAGCTTGATTTAGTAACAATGATCTATCAGAGTCTCTTGTTACCTCTATCCCTAGAAAAGACGTAAAAGTTCCTAGATCTTTGCATCTGAATTCACTACAAATTATCTTAATAACATTCTCAACTGCTTTAGTATTGATTTCAGTTATAATAAGGTCATCTACATACACTAATATCCAAATATTATACCTAAACCTATTATATACAAATAAAGATGTATCAGCCAAACTATTTTAAAAACCAATGTGTACCAATGAAACTACCTAAACCTTGAATACCAAGCTCCAGGAGCTTGTTTTAATCTATAGATAACTTTGTTAAGCTTGCATATATACTATGGATACTCTTTATTCTCAAATCCTGGAGGTTGTTTCATGAAAACTAATTCAGTTAATTCTCCTTGTAAAAAATTTTTTTAACATCTAATTGTCTCAAAATGAGACCTTTGGACACAACAAGACATCACTATTCTAATTGTGGGTGATTTTATTACTGGACTATAAAATCAGATTATAGTCTATCCCTTTTACATGTTTAAATCCTTGTGCAACTAATGCCTAACAATAGATCCATCAAATTTCTTTTTGATTTTATACACTTATTTGCAGCCAACTATATTCATTGACTCATTATATATATGGAACTAAGTCTCATGTTTTATTGACCATTAGAGCCTCAAATTCCTCTCTCATAGCCTTAACCCATAATTCTGTTTTCATAGCTTCTTTCACATTTTTGAGTTCTTTTAGACTCAGATCAGTACGTCACTTCAGCTATTAAAGCTCTTAGCAATGGATAATCATATCTATAATTTTTAACTAGATCTAATGGGGCAGGGCAGACTTCAATATTTTTCCTCTTCTCAGTTGATATTGAGTTCATTCTTTTACTCCCTTGACTAGTATCATAAATCGATTGACTTGGACCATCCTCAGATTGATGTAGATTCACTAAGTTCTACTTCAGAAATAGGTTGTTGCACAACTTCAACTTCAGAATCTACATTTTGATCATTAATGAGTTGAATAATTTCAACCTCAGATCCTATGTTTTGATCAGAATTATTTGTTTGTATATTTTTGTACTTGAAGATTGATCAGAATTATCATTTTTGATATTTTGATTCCTATTAAAGTTTTTGTTATTCCTTAAATCAGGTAGTGTATTTTCAACTCTGAAAAATAACTCCTCATTTTTGGCTAGACCTACTTGTCTAGTTAATTTCTTATTAATTTCATGAAAAGGATATACATTTTCATGAAATTTTACATATCTTGAAATAATTATTTGTTTATTCTCTAAAATTTAAACATCTATAACCCCTATGAGGCTATGACTAGGGGAATATTCTAAAAAACAACTTATCTCTCTTAGTTTTAGATAATAGAGGGAAACAAAAAGTGTCAAAGACTATAGTTATAATCAGGAGATATTCCAAACAATTTCTCAAAAGGTGACATTTTTTCTATGCTACCTAGCAGGTATTCTATTTATAATATAGATAGCCATTAATGTGGCCTCTACCCAATAGATTTTGGGTACCTTAGATTTAAATAGAAAACATCTCACAGTTTCAATAAGATGTATGTGTTTCCTCTCTTCTATTCCCATTTGTTTGGGAGTGTAAGGGGATGAGAATCTTTGAATTGAACAATACCATATTCCTGTGTATATTGTTTAAATTCTAAGTTTAAGAACTCTACTCTTGAATCTTATTGCACAAATTTTATTTTATATTCTAATGTGTTTTCTATCATTTTGTGAAAAATTATAAATTGTTTTTAAATGGATACACCCAAGTGTATCTACTAAATTCATCAACTAGTATGAGATAATATTTAAAACCAGTGGTTGAATTTATAGGAGCAGGACCTCATACGTCAATATGAATCATCCTAAGTGGTTCTTTTGCATATACCTCTTTTCTTTGAAAAAGTAATTTATGCATTTTATTAATTGCACAAGCTAGTCTCACATTTATTAAATTTGAAATTGCATTTATTTATTAGTTTCTGAATTACAACATCATTAGCATGACAAATTCTGGCATGCCATAGATCATCTACATATTTTATTACACTACAAGCAACTAAACTAGTAGTTGATCCAACATTATAATTAGCTTGAAATCCCGGCTTGAGATGATATAATCCCCGGCGCTGCTGCCACTTAGCAAAGTCCTCCCCGTCTCCTTGTCCTTAATCATGAAACCATCCTCATTCAATAAAAAATAACAATTCATATCCCTAGATAGACATTGAATTGAAATTAAGTTCTTTTTTAATTTTGGAACACAACATATTTTTTAAAACTAAATTACCATAAACAGTATTTAACTTGATTGTACCAATATGTGTAATAGTTAGGATTTTACCATCCCCTATAATAATAGAAGTCATACCTATATATGGTTGTGTATTATAGAATTGCTCTATTTCTGGAGTCATGTGATGAGATACTCTAGAATCGAGACACCAATTATCATCTGCAATGGCTTCTATACCTGGATTTGATATAGAATCAACCAAAACATCAGTCATATATGCAGAGCATAACCTAGCTGTATGACCTCCTCCCTTGTTACAAATTTGACATGATATGATCGATGTTGCCAATTGTGGTGGAGTAGAAGATTGATGCAGCTGAAAATTTTGTGATCGTCCTCCTCTTTGATATGAGCCACGACCTCCAGGAAATTTTTGAAACCTTCCAGAAGAATTTCCATCTCTTCCCGCACCTATCTAAAACCTACCACCACGTCGACCGTCAAAATATTTTCTATTTCTGTTGTACCTGCCTGAAGATTGCACCGCAAATGCCGACGATTATCCAGCAACTACCGACGCCACCGCTCCACACCGTCGCTTAAGCATTAGCTCCTCCCAAATCAACATATGATATGCATCATTGAATTTCAGATTTTTTTTGCGCATTTACAGTCGTAGAGAATGGGGCAAAATCCTCCGGAAGTCCGTCCAACACATTCCCAATTACCTCTCTGCCAGACACATTTACACCTGACCCAATTAGATTATCGGCTAAAGCCCTAGTTGTGAGAAGGTATTCTGACATCGTCTGATCATCTGTCTTCTTCATCGTCTTTAGGCGATCTATAATAGATTTCGAGTATACGTCCCTTCTTGGAGATAACTTCTGTTCAAGATCGATCCAGACTTTGTACGCTTGGGTTTTATTCACCAAGATCGACGCAACCGACATCCCAATTGAAGACTTAATCTATGACATAACAAGTCAATTAAACTTCTGCCATTTCACAAATTCTAGATTGACAGCATCATTATCCAACTTCTTCTCTAGGATGACCTAATCCGGCGAAATAATATCCATTAAATCACAAAGATTCAATAAATCTTCCATTTGTGAATGCCATAACAGATAGTTCTCGGCTACATTTATCATGAATGGATTTGCCATGTCACTGTTATTCATCTTCAAGCTCTTCCTTGATTTCACAACGGAAACTCTCAACTTCAATCTTACAAGAATGGCCACTCTCACGAATGATACCATCTAAATGCTACAAAACTCTATTTGATCGAATCCATCGGATTACAATGTCTATTTATAGGTTTATACGACAACTTAATAACTACTAACCAATTTACGACAATTAACTTTCTAACTATTAATTGCTTTTCTTTATCCAATACATCTCATACCATCCACCTCTATCTTCCAGGTCTCGTTGGGCCCCACGTCTTCTTTTACATCTGGTGTTAATTCTGCTATGAAATCTGCAAGAACTTGTGCTTTTATGGCTTTTGTCGGTACAAACTTAATGTCATACCCACTTAGATCGATGGCCCACTTTGCTAATCTTTCAGATAATTGGAGAGTTTGTAAGAGTGGATAATTGGTTGGAATGACTATTGAATAGGCTCTTAATCTCCTAGCACTTGTTATAATTGCTAGGGCTAGCTTTTCCAGAGTTTTTTTCAGTTCTTTGAAGGTCTTCCCACACTTAATGTAATTTTGATCAAAATACTATTTGATTTCATTTTTCATAATAATTTGGAGGTTTGTTTAATTGGTATGTTTACATGTGATTTTTTGAATTTAGTCATTTCGCTTTTTTTTTAGTTTAGATAATGATATAAATACTTAAATTATGTATGCTTTAAAGTTAATTAAAAGATACAGAGTTAAACAACAAAACCAAAAGATGCTAAATTAAAAAACAATATAAAAAGATGATTGATTACAAAGACGTAGAGACTCCAGATTCCTAGTAAAATAAGAAGGCCATGGAGCAGAACCACATCTGTACAGAGTATCTAAGATGACCGACAACAGTATAGACAATGAATGAAATCACTAATTATCACAAGGAAGAAACAATGTTAGGTTTCTTGATTCTTTAGTACATGATCAATTGTGTGCACTTTTTTTGAATTCTCAATGTTCACAAATGAAAGTTTTGCCATGGATGACTGCAACTGCGCAAACTGAACATCTGAAACATGATTCCTTCTGCCTTGTGTTTTCCTTTTACCTGCTGATGAACATAATGAAGATTGTTTATGCCGTCTTGCTCTTGCATTCAAAGCTTCAATTGAAGATTGCAAAGCATCTAATTCTGAACCCTTCAGCCCTTCTGCATGGCAAATCATTATTGAGAGTAAAGAATAAGAAATTAATTTCATATTTTAATTTTGTGCAGGATGTAAAAATTTAATATGTAAACAAGACCTAGCTGGGTCTTGAATTCACGTTCTGCTTTTGATAGAGGTTTCTTTTTGGTTTCCAACAAAGTCCTAAATTTTTTTAAGCGATTTTCCAAAAGCACGTAGCCTTGTACCGCCTTATTGACACTGTCCCTTAAGCCAGATTGCCTGGTTTCAAAATTTGAAAGCTTTTCATTGGCATCACGTAAACGAGCATGCTGTTCATCCAGGATAGCCTTTAGATGATTTCTGTGTTGCCCAAGTTCAAAATATACCTGCAAAGGAAAAATACATGGAAAATAAATATAAAAAGAATTAAAGAATAATGGAAGAATCTGCTACAATCAAATAATTAATCGTCTATGGAATACAGACCAAATAAACAATCAATTTTCTACACTACAAATAAATCGATATAAGTGTAGGTTGGATAGCAGATTCAATGATTTTAAATAAATCTAATCAATGAAAAATCATTTTAGCATCATATTTCACATAGCAGAGAGATGGATATTAAGCATGCATAGTTGCATACTCAAATGCAAATCCCCAATTAAGTTATCTTCGTCAATTTAAAGTGCTCAAGCTGCTCCTAGATATGAAGTACAAACATCCTATGAACTGCCCAAACGAAACAAATATAATTTGTAGATATATTACATTTGCAAAATATATATAAACACAAGCAATTGCCTTACCTTGTGTGCATACTCCATATAATGTTCATGAAAAAGCTTTATATAATGATGAAGGGCAGATCGACCCTCAATGGACTCGGCACGCAAATCTCGTAGAGCAGATGATTCGGGATAAATGACAAGTTTTGGACCAGATAGAAGTTCTTTGCTAATAAGTTCAGGAGTATGCACTACAGCAGAGCTAGAAAGATCATAGTTAGATGTGATGTCAACTGGAAGTTGTGGCAACTCACTCCATCTTTTTACATCTAATGTAATACAATCATACAAGGACGTGATACCAATAACACGCGAGTTACCAAATGAATCTGGCATTGCGACAAACCCACAAAGAAGTAACTCCGAAGGAGATTTGCCATTACAACCACCAAGAATAGGATAGACCGAAGGAGTCTTTGAGGATTCCTTTATTTCAAAATTGGAATGAGAAAATGGGAGAAAATGCAGAATGATTAGGTCTATTCCACCACCATGTAAGCAAAATATTCTCTCAGGAACAACTGGATCAGGATATACAGAAATTGTGTAATCATTTAATGCATTATTAGGCAGAGCTAGGTCTACAATTGCAAGACCTAGTAAAGGAGGTGGATTTCCCACCCAAACAGTCTCTGATAGTTCTTGTCCAAGTGGCCAACTCACACCCCCAATGGACGACTCTTGTGCTAAAGATTCACAAATCATGGCAATTCCAATAATACGACCACGAGAATCAACACGAAGGCGGGGAGAAGAACCAACACTCCATAAAGGTTGTATTTCATCTGCCAAAGCATCAATCTGTAGTTGTCCACAACTCCATGCAATAACAAGAACAGAATCTTTTCCAATTAAGTTGTAAAGAAAATCTACAGCTTTTCCTTTAAATTTTACATCCAGGTGAGTATTTCCATTTGGCATAGCATGAGATACTTTATACAGAGGTCCCTGTGTATGAGATGAAACCAAAATTTAAATTTGTATCGTACCAAACTCATAAAAGAAATTAAAATGATATCAATTCAAACTGTTCAAATATTCAAAAAGAAATAACAGAGTGTAACATTTATAAAAAAAATTAATGGATAAGTAAAACCTCGAATATGCATAAATACTAGAAAAGAAAGTGACAAAAACATTGACAAAAAAATACTAATAAACATTGTCATGAATAATATAAGTACATGAAATATTGAAACACTGAGAATCATGAAAAAATAAAGAAAACTGATTGTACATGAAATGCTAAATCACCTGTAGTGTCAAAGATGCATCCAATGGTGCATAGGGACGGGCTCTTAGTCCAGGTATACTGTCTCTTACCATTAATTTATTGGCCAGTTCAGGAAATGTTGCTTCTAACCATGTAACAGCAAACCATGAATTACTAACTGCTTTTGTATTAGCTGATTTTATACCAAAAACATTAGCATCTTCATAAATCTCCTCAAGACATGAAGAGCTGAAGATACTGCAAAATATATGTACAAAATTTGTCAATTTAGGAAAACAAATCAATAAAAACTAGAAAATATCAAGGTTTTTGATTTGTCGCATATGCGCGCATATGCGAGCGCATATGCGACCAGGCGGTAATGGGGGGTCGCATATTATGGGGCTTAGCCGGATCCGGGCCGGATCCGGGCCGGATCCGGCTAAACCCGATCCATTTACCCAAGTACAAAATATTAAAATTGAAATAATTAAATGAATTATATTATTTTTTTACAACTTAAGGACCTTACTAAATGTTTGAATTAGAACTTAGAACTTAGAACTTGAATATTTAGAACATAGTTAGAACTTAGAACTTAGTTAGAACTTAGAACTTGAAACTAAGTGTTTGAATTACACTTGTACTTTGAATGTTTCTTTAAGTTTTTGAGATTTTAAGAGTTTAAGTATCATTAATCACTATATTATTTCAATTATGATTTTTATTATGACTTATAATATCAGGGATTTATTTAAAATATAGAAAATACAGGGGGGTATATTGAAAAAAATATATATATAAAAAAAAAAAATGTCACATATTGGGCCGCATATGCGACCGCCTGGTCGCATATGCGGTATGCGATCCCAGGCATCGCCTGGTCGCCTGGCCGCGTGAAAAAGCTTGGAAAATATTATTTTGGATAAGAATTAAAGATAGAACCAAAATAAATCTAAATATAAAACTGTACAAGAGAAAATCTTTTTGCCAAAATGTAAATAAACCACACCATAAATTTTTCGAAACTTAGTTTTAAGTACCTTCAACATCTAAATGACAGAAGAAACTTATTCATATTCTTATATTAAATGAATGACATTCACAGAAAATGAGGAAAATAATAACATATTTGAAGAGGATCTCACACTTAAGAAGTTTATAGAATACCTTCCAAAAGGAACAACAGGACAAAGAATATAAATTGATCCATCGCTGAATAAAATAAAAACCTGAAATTGCAGAAAAATTCTATTATAGAAAATAATAAGAGAACCTGTGTATGGACTATGGATAACACTTACAGTAAACCTGTCCCACAAATGTTCTCCACCAAAAGAAAATGCCACAGAACAGTTTGATGCAATATTTCCATATCTACCAGATTCAATTGCCTGTAAGTAATATTCCTGTTCTGGTCGTTTTAAGTCAGATGTTAAATCATATAGCCTGACAATAAAGTAATTTAAGTTGGACTGTTAAAAAGATTAAAAATACATAATCACAGTACAATGAAGAAAAAACGACATTTACTACTCTAAGAATATTCATTAAAAACGATAATGGAAATATATTAGTAAAATATCAATAAAACTTTTTGCATCAAATATCAATAAAATTTATGGAAATATATTAGGCAAAAATCTTTAGCAAAATTATAACCACACCTGAAAACAGTATCAGACGAAAGAATTCCAAGGTGTGTTCTGCTATAAGGATGCCAAGATACTTGTACTATCCTCAAACCATCGTTTTGTCCAAAATACATTTCAGAACCAACCGATACTGTTCTGTAAGACAAAATATTTTAAAAATAGTTAGTCGGTTGATCAACAAAGATGTGTGAGATGGAAATTTATGTTACTTATATCAGTTATATGATATATCAGTTATGTGTAATATAAACCAGAAAACCTGAAAAAATTAAACAACATTTACATTAATTGCAAAAACCATTTTGATAACAAATGCTTGTCACTGAAATACGACAATGATACCTTTGCAAAATGTTTTAATTTCCTAATGTAAACATCTAATTTGGAAATGTAAAAAAAACTAAATTGGTCATGTAATAACCATAAGTATAATGTATTAGATTGAGTGGATGTAACAAAGTATCAACAAAGTGCTCATACCAGCTTGAAACTGTCATGCATATACATTGAAGGAATGCAACTGAAAATCGATCGATCATTTAATCAAATCCAAGCAGTGTTATCAAGTTCCTAAACCTAATTTTGAGGTTCTAAATAGAGTAATAGACGAATAAAATACATAATCAACATGTTTGGTACGACATTCAATAGATTCTTAAAATTGATAATATAAAGAAAAGATATCTCATCGTAACCTGCATACAATTGAATCATCATCAGAAGATATCCGATCAAACAGATACATGACAAACAATCCTCCAGAACCAACAATCAGCAAGGCTGACCCTTCTCCATTGAGAGAGATATGATGAACAGGAGAGTCTATGCATACATCCGTGAGCAAAACCTAAGCAAAGAAGAAGTTAAAATCAAATATTATCCAGAAAATCAAAATGTTGCTACAGACCAAGTAAGCAAGTCCACTCCAACAAACAAGAGTACAATGACTGACTAGCAATATAATGGAGAGGATTTTGAAGAGAAAAAAAAGAAGAAAAAAAACGAGTAGAAAATTTGAAGGTTTCATCTAAATGTTTCATTTATAAACCCTAAACCCCAAAATACACCTCGGATGGAGAAGCAGCTTCGATAGACGGAGCTCCATCGTCGTCAGGTTCACCGAATCGGATCGAAAACCTGTAGAGGCACCGAGCATGAACATCCCATAGGAACAAGCGCGACGAAACGTGGTTCCAAGCAGCTAAGTTGCTACACCCGCTTTTGCTCTCATGTATCAGGCCAGTGGGATGGATCGTAGTTTGAGGACGATTACGAAAGACGGGATGATCAGCTAGAAGGATCCAATCGGGTTCGGTGGATCGTTCTCGTCGGCCGGCCATCACTAGCTTATGGCAATGGGGGCTGATCGGCGGAATACGGGAATAAATAAAAATTGGAAAAATCACTTTTACTTTTAACTTTATTGTCAAATTAGCTTTGGCTTATAAAAAAATCTTCAAACTCAGATTCGATTTCTTTAAAATCGCATAATTCAAAAAAAATATATATATATTATTTTACAAGAAAAAATTTCATGGAAACCCAACAAATGAGCTTAAAATGAAATTCAGATAAAATAGATAGACTGTCAGTATTTCATAAATATTTTTAAACTTGTCAACAAAAATTATTCTATTTTACATTATATATGGCAAGTTAATATTCAGATAAAATCAAAAGTAAATTAACAATTATTTTCAATCCTCGTCTTCATAGCTTGAATGGAATAACTATATTGGAGAAACTAGACCTTTTCGCAAGCTCATTACTTGCAACAATATCCTTCAGATTTGTCCACCCCTTCTTCCTTCGTTTTGAACTTGTCAAGTTCGACCCATTGCCAGGTTTTGATCTTGATCCATCAATCTCCCGTTTCTTATTCGTCGGCAACACACCACATGGAGTAGAACCTGGTTTTGTGTTAACAAATTTCACAACAGGAGTTTCATTAGAAGTCCGATAAGCTCTTGAAGCAACTAGATTTTTAACATGGCCTTTAGATGTGCCGACCATAACATTTTCATATGAACAGAACCAACATGTGTAGACAACATTGTTCTGTACCAGGAAACCATATTTTTTGCTGACATTCTTCTTCTTCTTCTGTGTGTACTTCTCTATTCGAACAGTGCAGTTATCACCTGGCTGAAGAATTGTCTCGCACCTATTAATCAAAAATTCAAAGAAAAGCAATCCAATGTAATTATCTGATTATAGCTGTGTTTCTCTCCAAATCAACATTATTTGACAAGAATTCTGGATGAAAATATGAAATGTAATGGAATCATGGAAGTTGCTTACTTGAGACAAGTCAAGAGAGACCGATCCAGAGGAACACCAGCAGCCTCAGCATTGGATGCTAAACTCCGTGCGTATAAAGCAGCAAGGCAGGGAACGGAACCTTCTCCACCTGCCCAAATTGCCAATTTTTGGAGATGTTCCATTTTCAACATAGAACTCACATTGATCTGTTTTCTTCCAGTGTTTTCTTCTCGAAGTGTCATTCTTTGGATGTTTGACAGTTTGATCGTCTTCTTTGCCATTTCACCCCTGTTTTGTTTTTTCTTACCCATTTGAAGAGCTAACAGTGTTTTTTTGAGAAATAGAGAGTCAATCAATTGAAATGCTTGATTCAATACAGTCAATCACCTAGGTGTAAATGAATCAAACATAAAAGAAAACAAAGGGAGTGTATTTAGGATATGAACACAAGTCAGGTTATAAAATTGCATTAAAAGGAAGAAAACAAAAGGAGTGTATTTAGGATATGAACACAAGTTAGGTTATAAAAATGCATTAAAAGATGTGTAAAATAGAAATCTAAAATATTATTAAAGACACCAGTCTTTCTTATAGATCAGAGAATTTTAAGAAAGACTGTGGCTGAAAAGTACTACTGTGCAGGTTTGGGAGACAAACCTCACCTCATGAGGCTTAACTCTTTGTTACTTCTTACTTGACCACTAGGAATGCTAACTATATAGGAGAAGATCGATGGAGGTGGAAACAAACTTTATCACCCTCACCGCATTTTATATCTTTCTATTTGTAACTCCAGAGGATTATCCTTCATTTCATTAAATGAAAAATACTTAATATTTGCAAAACAAAAAAACAAAAAAAAATGATAAAATTAATATCGCAAACACAAAATCGAACGATCTATCTAAGCTATCGCTGACCTCAATGGTCCAAAAATGTTTACGATTTAAAAAAAAAACTGTTCTCACAACAAAACAAAACTTTATGTAATGCACAATTCTGGAGAAGCAGTGAAAACTGACTGAAAAGAAAGTAAAAAAATATGCCCGAAATAAATAATAGAATCGATACTAATTCTCAAGCATCTACCGAAGATATCCAACGGCAGTCCAATTTACGATCGAAGGGGAACGGGCGGGTGACGGATACAGGGATACTCAAAGCGAACTTAGGGTTTGACGAGTATCCACGATTTTTTTGTCGATGATATCCTTGATTCCTTTATTATGCTATTTGAGTATTTGGATCTTTCTAATCGGGTATGTTTGTTCAAACTTTAAAGTCTAACCCCCCTAAAGACCTAAACGCTAGATACAATCCAGGCATACAAAGGTAAATTATATTAAAGTTTCAATTTTTTTTTGAAGTCCAACTAGAGGTGAGAACAGGACGGGTCGCAGGCGGGGTGACCCTGCCCCGTTCTGATTGAACGGGACGGGTCAAGTACACTGACCCCGGACCCGGTGACCGGGGCGCGGAACAGGGCGGATCCGGGATGGCCCGCCCCTGACTACCTGCAAAATACAAATTATTAAAATAAAAAAAATAATAAAATTGCCTTATTATGATCTTACACCAATTTCGAGTCACTATTTGATATTGATTCTTGAAAACTTTGATAAGCAAGCGATGTGGTGAAGAATGATCTGATGATCTGTGGTTGTTTCTCATTGTTTAATCATTTATTATTTTCTATTTATTTTTCACTATTCTAAAAATGTTTCTCTTCAGGTGGAATATTATTTCAGTGAAGTAAATTTAGCAACTACTGATGATAGGTCATAGCCAAAAAAAAAGAAAAAGAAACATCTAGATAGATAAGCATGTGCAGCGTGCAGCAATATAATTTTACGATTTTATATATAAACAAGTAACACAATACATGAATAATTGAATACGTTAAAATTCGAAATATATATATATCAAGTTCACAAGATAAGAAATTAAAAATTATAAGTTTGGGGTAAAAGACAATGTGGATCATGCAATGTATTCTTGAAAAATGAATTCAATAAAAAACGCAAGGCATAGATTCTAGTACTGAACATCAATAAAGAGGAATCGAACCCCAATATTTTCGGCAGGAAGTGTTAATCAGTGGCCAAAGAAGGTAGGCTGGAAGAGAAATCGCCAAGAGACAGAAGGAAGCAGTAGAAGAAAAAGAAGAAACGCCGGCTAACTCCTAAGGATCCAGATTGAAGTGCAGAAGGATCCCGATTTTTAATTTTTTTACCCTTAATTCTAAAACCTAAAGCCCTAAATTATAATTTTTTTACACTAAGTCATAAATCTAAAATGGGCCGGCTAACTCCTATTTTTATGAATATATTAGTTTTAAAAAAAAATCTGGAAGACTGACTAATTCGTTGATTGGTGGATCTGCATTCTCCGAATGACTAGAGGAAGGAGGAAAAGAAACTCAAAATAATGCAGGCTATAAATCACATCGACGAACGACTGACGACGATGGACTCTGTTTGTACTTAAGACTGGAGAAGAAAGGCATTGATCGAAACACAGTGCATAAAAATATACGAAGGAAGAAGAAACGAAGAACTCACATGCTACAGAAGCGTCTGCAGAAACAAGATCTGAATAAACGAAGAAGTTTTGATTTGAGCCGTTGTAGCTAGGTTTTCCCGTTTGGAATTTTTTGGGGATGATTCTGAAATCTGAGATGTCCGATGTTTTTATTTTGGGTATATTTCTATAAACCTCTAAAAATTATATGTTTTGGTGTATTTAAGTATAACCCCTCGTCTTTTAAAAAATAGATGTAAAATTAGAAAATCAACCCACGAAATAAATGTTCATCTCAAGTTAGGCTATCTGCTACTTCAACAAGAACATCTCTGGGAATCTTCAGAATTATATTGTCCACATTCCACCCAGCAAGCTCCAACTTCACCAGAAAATCATCAAATTCCACTTGAAGAATCTGGACACTATCTTTAAGAAAATCAAATACATTCTTAACTTCTGCTGTCCAATTCTCACTTAGCCAGTGTGCTTGCCAGAGACTTCTCAACACTGACATGCTTGAAGCCTCCACCTGCCAAACCGAGATGAGAGACAATAATCAGACAAGGAAGAACAAAAGTTCTGTGATTGTAAATCGATTGGTTAAATAGAAATTTTTACAAACTTTGAATGCGACGAGAAAACTTAGTTGTTCGGATTTTGTTTGGTTGAATGTCAAGATGTATCTTTCCTTCATGTATAATTTCAAAAGAGTTTCTACCTGTTCCAGATTTATATTCATGTTTATTGATCTATTTATCAGTAGATTAAAAATAAATGAGCACAGATAATTACCGTGTTAGTGCTTCTAGGGGTATTATCTAAACCGGCAATCATAGCATCAAAAGATGCGCCAAAAACAATTTGGGGCTGTGAGAATCTTTCCCAACATAAAATGTTCTCCTCCTTGTTACATCTCACATAATCTGGCTTAATGAGAAAATAGACCATAAAACACAATACAAGAGAAAACAAAACTAAGATTACTTAAGTAGAACTTTAATTTACCAAGAATGGATTTATGCAGAACATGTGATTTTACAAGAATTCTAGCCCGCTTAAGATTTATCTGCCACATAATAAGAAGAAGAAAAACATATTAGCAATGCTTAAAATTAACGGTGTATGGTGATTAAAAAAATCAAGTTTACATACTGTTTGAAATTTAAGAACTGCAAGAGACTGATAACGTAACCAGAGATGCAACCCCCGCATGCATAACCATGTGATAGCTATCGTACTATACGATGTTTGTATCCATGGTGTATCCTACAAAAAAATTCATATGGTAATGACATAATGATATTGTTAACAATTTACCATTAGTAGTGAATAGTGACCATGAATACAAATTGAGAATGTGATTATACCAGGATAATTATGCCAAGAGAAAGACCAAACAACTGAGCCATAACTTCCCAAACCTCCTCCTGAAGGAATGAAAGATTTCAAAACAAAACCCATTTTGTGTCTATATACTCTTCTAGGTTTAATACCACTGACTTTCAAGACAGTTCTATAAAAGAATGTACTTTGGATGCAATTTCTCCAAGATTGTTAGAAACGGAAAAATGGTTTTGAATCACACGGAATGAAGGGTCCTTAAGCCCTCTTGCTGTTGCCTGCAAAAATAATGAGCTGATTTTATCTCTCTCCCCAAAAAAGAAGATTTGTATGCAAATGGTAAGAACCTTTATGAAATTTCCAAGGGAAGCAAGTAGAAGGAAATAATCTGGTAGAAGTTGCGTAGATAACTCGAAGATGCTTCGAAAAAAGAGGAACATTGTGACGACTCAGTAACTTCCAACATTCCTAGGACATTCACATGAGAAAGAAGAAGAAAACTATTTGTACCTTGCTGCACTACCAATGAAATCTGCATACATGCGCCACTGCTTGGGATCGTCGTCAAATAATTTTCCAAATCTTCCACCTAGAAATATCAAATGACAGTTTGCAACAACAAAAAACTGAGATTCATGGATAGTGGTGTGATTTATAGGAAATAAATAGTTTTGTAATGTAATTATGTAAAATTCAGACCAATAAGTAAGCGGCCAAAGGCACCTAATCCATCTTTAGTTACCCATCTGGAAATATCTACAGATTTATTAATAATTATTTAGGCTCATGATTATAGCTCATAATGGATTGAAATATCATTTAATAAAAATGCCTGATGGCTGCTGCAGAAGCAGCGGCTGTTGTTCCTGAAAAAGAACCTACACCCACAGCCTGGTCCAATTTATACAAAATAAAGAAAACATACATCAGATATACATAAGTTTTTTTTTAGATCTAAAATATTTTTGGTTTGTTGATCTAATCAACCACCACTTGAAAATTTTAGATTGAACTTTGAAGCAAAAAATAGCCCAAAATTCGATGAGCACCTTGAGAAGACTTGATGTCACCAACGTATGGCAGAGCCAACCAGAGACGTTTGTTGGAAATTGTAACAGCATGTAATCCAAGTAATCATCAGAAACTGATTCTGCAATGATTTACCCAACAAACAAAAAAGTCTGCTTTAATTCCAAAATATCAATTCTAGGGAAGATGTAGATTTGTTTAAAGGTATTTGTACCTGGAAATCCTGCAGGTAGAATAAAATCTTTGAAAGAATTTGGAAGAAATTTTATCAACATAAATAATTCATCTTTTTCTTCTCCCTCTCGCACTGTTTTGGTGTTAGGAGAAGTATCTTTGTTCCACATTATTCGAAGCTGGGATTTGTTGTTCGTAATGTACCTAGAGAAGAAGAAGATGAAGAGGAAGAAAATTTTAAACAATTGCGAAAAAACGAAAAACAAAATCTGTTGCACCGTCGTTATACCTCCTAGATGTGCCGTCTTTGTACCTCTCCACAAGCAACAACCGTTCCTCACTGCAGCCAACGTCTTGCTGTCCTAGTTCCGATTTTTGGGAACACCGGAGTTGTAGAGAGTGGTGAAATTGACTATCTCTCGAAATAGGTCGGGTTGCAGACCGCCGTAGATAGTCTCCGGTGAGATATGAAAATTGATGACATAACGCAACCCCGACCATTGCAAGCCCTCGTTATCCCGTCCAATCGGAGTTATCCCCCAAATTTGGAAATGGAGTGTTTCCTCGTGGGTTAATAGCATGCATACCCAAAAAAAACTTCTCATCCCTTAGTTTTTGTTGATGAAAAGTTTCCACATCAACAATATTGTACCGTTTGTACGGGCTGAAACAGACACCTCGAATGTGGTTCATAAAACTCACACCCTCTAGCTATACCACCCTCTACATGGGTTATGTCGATATTGGCCCCCATCTCCCCGTTTCTTATATACCGGGGTTGCCTTCTCCCAACTCTCTCCTTTCGATCCTAGAACATATGGTCATGTTCGAGCTCCTTTGCTTTGAACTGGAGCTCGTCCCGACCGAACGGATCTTCCGTCTCCTTTTCTCCATCTCCCGTCTGAACCCCGCTCGCCACCTTGTTGCCTCTCGAGTGAAGTTCAAGATCATCGAAGATTTTCCTGACTGGTCGCATAGGTGGAAGAATTGATATTATTTTGCTAAGACCTGCGCGCTCGGCATCCATGGTGTCCCTACGGTGACGTCGGCGTTCAAGTCCGTCCCCTTTCCGTAAGGGATTCGGATATCTTCCGTGGTTAAAATCCTAATTCGTTTAAAAGTAATTTTATATTTTTAAAATTTTATTTTAAATTTTTTATAAAAAGTAAAATCGTGTATGGTATCATTTGCTCATCGGAAATGTCCGATTCTTTTCCACATTCTTCTACTGCAGTCTTCCCAACGACGACGATCGATGTCGCTGCTTCCTCACCGTCTCCATCAAAGATCGTGATGAAGCATGTCAAATGTGTTCTTCTTGACAAAACCAATTACTACTCTTGGGAAGTTCAGTTTTCAGCTATGCTTCGTGGGATTGGATTGATTGAGTACGTCGAGGACAAGGTCGCGCTTACATCTCCGATGGCTCTCCAACAAGACCAACTGATTCTTAGTTGGATTGTCAAGGGATAAAATAGTCATTCGTCTAACAGGTTTTTTTAGAGAACAACTAGAAGCCGAATAGATCTCATTCCTCTAATTAGGGTGGATCATTTATCTAACCCGAACTCCTTCACAAGTCGACTAGACCTAATTCGATTGATTTCACCGTCGACCAACCCTAGTGAAATGGACCCCATTCAAATTGACCACTTAGGCTCATGGAGTTGTATGCATGTTGTCGACCGTATGAGCTTCCAGGGTTTAGGCCTGTTTAAATACCCTCAACATCGGCCTAAACCTCTCCATATGTACGAGTATCTGTTTCATCAATATTCCCTCCTCTCGACTATGTATCGGTGGAAAAATCTAGCATTTGATAGAAATTTTCTTTTATTTCATCAATTTCATTTATTCAATTAAATTCATTAATAACATTCTCGAAACTTTAAAAAAAATACCATTTTGCTCTCTATAACATATATCATTTTTTAGTTATGTATGACGAATCACCTATGTAATTTACTCAATAATTTTTATATCTTTTCTTCTGCGGCAAAGCGTGCATACCAGTCATGCACCCTACACTCTTTTTGTATTTTTAACATAATACCTTGCAGAACTGCAGGCTTCCCAGTGATAATCACTTCAATATTCTGGCGTAACAGTCTGTACATAGATGATTCATCATCAACAGTCCATGCATATACCTTTTTGCTCCCCCTGTGCATCAGAATGTTCGTTTTATATTTGTACGTACACTACAAAAAAACACATTGTATGACTTACTCATGTATCGTTTTTACAAGTTTCTCGTTTATTAAAGGATGGTAGACTGAAACAAAATCAGCTCCCTCAATCCTTAAGAGTTTGCTTCGAACTCCCGTAGAAAGATCTTTCTGTACAACATAACCAACCTGAAAAGTGGAAAATGGAAACTCGATCGATCACAGATAAAATCTAAATAGCTAGTCATGGTCATCTATGTATGTTTGCCAAAAAGAATGTATAATATGGTTGGATTTGGTATCTTAGGCATGATTCAAGTTAATTTATAAATGTTTTTCAAAAAAATCTCATGAATGGTCATCGCCTAAACATAATCCTTACCGGAAAATCTTGCTTCAATTTATTTATTTTGGAAAGCAAATTGTCACTCTTTGACAAAATAACACAATTTCTGCAATTTGTTTTTTCAACCTGCAAACTCCTCATAATTTGACAAAATATGCAATCATTATCATTATTAGTAAGAAGAAACTAATGTCAATAAAATTCTTTTGCTAATTAAAAATTTCAGTAAAAAATGGATTTAATCAAAGTTACTTAATAAAATATTTTAAGAAATGGATAAAAATATGATATAATCACAAATTCGTTTTTTTTTTGTATTTTGTCTTCTGATTTTTAATTTTATTATTGCAATTATTGATATAATTAGTCTAACTTATGTTATAATGCTTTCTTGATCCATAATATTTGGATAAAAATAAGTTTGGACGAAAATTTATAATTATGGCTGTAGTTTATCAAAAATTTGGAAAAGGTTTTTGATATTTCATTTTTTCGAAATACTAAATTTTTCCACTAAATTTGACATATGATATTATTAATTTAAAACTAATTAAATTTCTATTTTTTAGTTCAAGCATTTAAATAGAAGTTAACAGTCAAATTTGGACGACAGTTAACTTTTTGGAGAGGTGATATTAGAATAACCAGAAACTGGTTCGGGTCCTAATGAGACGGCACTCTAGGACCCATCCCTACACAAATAGAATACGAACATTTTGATATCTAGACCAATAGAAAGGGATAAAACTAGCCTCAACCCTAGTTCCATCCTTAATTACAAATTATAAATGTAATTTATGTCAAATATTAATTAAAACTAATATGTGAACTTACAACCGAAATGATGTCTTCAGCTAAGCCTTTCTCATACAATGGAGGTCCAAATTTTGCATCCAAAATCACTAACCCAACTGATTGAGAAATTAACTGCGTGAGGATTAAAATCACTAATTAATCATTCAATACTAGTACGTATGTAATTACTTGTTGACATACATTTTAAAAAAAGTCTACAAGCAGTCTAATATAGGTAATACCGTTAATGCATCCTCAAGGGTAGGGACTCTTTGTTTTTCAATCTTGATTGGTTGTTGATACCTTGCGTCGAGTTCTTCTACCTAAAATTAATTCAAAAATAAAAATCATCCACTAGCTTGACAAATGGCTAAATTTAATCGCATCAATTTAATCTAATTATAACCGACAATATTATATATAGGGTCAGCTTCACATGAGAACCGTCCTTGTGAGAACTATATCATGTGAACTTTTAATCTTGGCCTTGGAATCTTCATCGATCCAATGGTGAATTGGAAAAAATATTTTTAAATTCCACACCATTTAAAATTTGTGTTTTTATTGATGGTGGGCAAACGGTACTGATGATAATTTTCATATAGTTCTCACAAGTACGACTCCCATGTGAATTGTCCCCTAGTTATATATAAGTGATAGGGGATTCAATGCTTCACAAAAAACCCATGTAAGGATTTTACAAGCTCAACTACAAGATGAAAGATTCCCTTTGAAAAATTTATGATGTGTAAGGAATCTCTCTTTTCCCAATTTAATGCTTGTGGAAGTTGAATTAAATTACATCCCTATTCCATCCACGTTTTCTATATAAGGAGAGGCACACCAAGCACTCAAAGCTATCACTTATCATCTTTGTTGAAGCTCTCTTTGGTTCAAAGCTTTAGATCTCCATTCTCTTGCTCTTGCTCTCTATCAAGCTTTGTGGGAGTTATTCTCAAGGTTGTGTACTCAAGTTCTTCACTTCTTCTTCTTCTTCTCAATTCTTCTTCTTCCCCTCTCATACATGTTAAGAGTGTGTTAGAAGATCAAGCTTCACATCTTGTATGCGTTTCAAGTGTTGTTAGAAGATCAAACTCAATACTTGTAAGGTTACATGAGTTCAACTATAAAATAAAACTCGGTTTGGTTCTATAGAGTTTCCGAGAAAACTCTTAGGTTAATTATTCTACTTCAAAGATTCAAAGGTTTTAAGAGTACTGTCTTTAATACTCTAAGGTGTGAGTCCATCTGTAAAAGGCTTGGTTCGTAAG
The DNA here is from genome assembly GCA_001185155.1 of Zostera marina. Classification (NCBI taxonomy): domain Eukaryota; kingdom Viridiplantae; phylum Streptophyta; class Magnoliopsida; order Alismatales; family Zosteraceae; genus Zostera; species Zostera marina. The sequence goes on along the minus strand of LFYR01000932.1, from coordinate 517,560 downwards.
TGTAGTAGTCTTAAAGCTTACAGAGGTTTTTAAAAGTGCCTTTGAATACTCTAAGGTTTAAGTCTACCCATAATAAACTTGGTTTATAAACATTGTAGCCATAAATCTTACAATAGGTTTTGTCATTACCTTTAGGCTAGTGATCTCCGTGTGTTATCGGAACTGGATTAGCTCTTGTTTAGGTGAACCCGTATAAATCTTTTTTGCTCTTTTTATTTTTGGTTTTTGAATTTCACACAATTATATTTCAATATGATACAGTTAGGAATAAAAGAAAATATGACCTCGTTTTTACCGAAATAACCGAATTTAGCAGTGTTGTTTTCAGTAATCTTCTGCAATTCTCTACATGCGTCAAAAATACAAATATCATCGGACCCATGGGTGTAAAAAAATATACATTAAATAAAAAAATAAATAATTTGATACAAAGAAAAACACACCTATCATGAATTGCAAATAAAACTCCATCTGATGAACGCGATATATCAATCTCTATGCAATTTACATGTAATTGAAGAGCATAATAATATGCTTCCATCTGTGAATATGAAACATAAAATAGCAAATGGAAATTAATAGATTTCAAAAAACGTTAAGTTGAATCTGTTTATAAATATTTAGAGGTCGATCTCTTTTAATTTTGGATAATTAAGAGACAAAGTTATAGATGAGTACGGGCTAGGACGGCCACGATTCAGACCCACTTAGGTCTAAAAAATGTACAAGGCACGACTGGTAATGTGGGAGGACCTAAAGTAAAATATTGGACGTGAACTCAACCCTAAATTTTGGGTTAGGACCAGGTCGTATTTAGGAAAACTTGATAAAATAATAAAGAACCTATAAAAAAATAAAATTCAGATTTATTTTAGTTGTTTAAATAATAATTCTAGACTTATGAAATTTTAAATAACCAAATATTAATACGTTGCAATGATTGCATACATATACTATTTTTAACCTAGCTATTAGAACTTTTTAGTTTGTACTATTAAATAAATAGAGTAATTATCATGTGTGTCAAGGTCAAAATGCACTAAAATGCGTCAAATTAATCATGTCCATTAGATCGATTTTTCGTCGTACATGCATTAGTGTCTTTTACAGTACATTATATTGCGTCGTACATGTGTTAGTGTATTATGCATTACATTATTTTAGTCATTAAAATAAATACTAATGGACACGATTTGATGGTGCACGGTGGCGCATTCAAGGTATGGCAATTCTGCTCTTTTTCCAAAAAATATGAGATTTTTTTTGCAATTTTTCCAAAAAACCGTACCATCGGATATGATTTTTAGGATGTCTTTTTAGACCTACCCCTGGGAGGATTTCTGACACTATTTGGAAATTCTGCTCTTTGATACTTGTAGATAACTTTTTTTTTAGTGATACGTGGTCTAAGAATCTCGAGATTATATCTAGGTATTTCAGAGATGGACCGACAGAATCACTGACAAAGAAAAAGAGCAAAATCCCCATACTCGGAAGGCTCTCACGAAAGAAAAACTAAAAGTCTTCGTCAAGACTCGAGTCAACTCTCCAAATCGTCGATTTGCTCTGCCAAATTGTCGATTGGGGTGGCAAATCGTTGAGTTGAGGAAAAGATGGCCAGAGTATGACAGATTGTCGATCTTCCCCTTTGAACTCGTCGATTCTCCCATCCAACCCGATCCATAATGGACGTAACGACTGCCATTATGGCCGGGCGCGATCTTCGTTGCGGATTACGCCTCCAGAGGTCCTATAAAAGACATCAATTTCATCCTTTCTAAAACGTGATTCACGGAGAAATCGTTGATTTTCTCTCGAAAGACTTGACGTAAAGCACACATCGTAGATCTCAGAGCCTCAGACATGAGAAGATAGTCGCTCACACTACCACGAGCGCTGGTAGAATATTCCGTTTCTCATCACAATGCAAAAAGAAATAAGTGCTCTTATTGAAAATAATACATTAACTAACCTTCCAAGGGATAGAAAATTCATAGGGTCAAAATTGATCTATATAATAACATATCAATCAAATGGTTAAATATAAAGATACAAAGCAAGGCTAGTAGCTAAAGGATTTACACAAAAAGAAAGTTTTGATTTTTTTGAAATCTTTGCACCAGTAGTTAAAATAGTAACTATAAAAATAATAATAGTTGTGGTAGCCATGAAAGGCTGGAATTCGTATCAGCTATATGTTAATAATATTTTTTTTCATGGTGAGCTGCATGAAAAAATATATTTAATTAAGACCACCACAAGATTGTTGGAACGTGATCCAGTAGTTAAATTCATAAGGTCTCCGACCGAAATCCCCAGCCTTTTTTGGGTACAGGGATGGGGATTGAAATCCCCACCCATATAAACCTTATAAAATATTTTATGTAGTATAATTTATATAAATAATTCTATATAATATATTAAATACATAAGTTTATATTTAAAATATACCAATAAAAAAATTATATTTAACCCTATAAATTTTAAATTTATAATATTTCGATACCAAATTAAAGTATCAAACCAAGATTAATGTATTAGTTATGCAAAAATCCAATTCTTAATTCCCACATAACTCTAAAACCCTACAATCGTTCATTACTCATCTCCAAATCCTCCAAAAAAATACCAATTTTCTCAAGCTGCTATCGTCCAAGTTGTCGAGTGTTGACCTTTTCCTGTCCAAGTTGTCAAGTGTCGACCTTCTCCTGTCCAAGATGCTATCGTGGACTGAGAAATCTCATATCTATCTTGTAGTTCCGTTTAAAAAGATACATCGGCTCTCCAGCTCCACGTGTGAAACATGGTGTTATTTAAAAAAACTATAAAAAAAAATATATATTTTGGTCGGGGATCCCCGTCCCCATACCCGATCAATGACCGGGGACGGGGAAGATTTTTGGGACCGGGGATTTCCCCATCCCGGCTCATCCCTACTGAAAGGGGAATAAAGGATTTAATTAAACTAAACAAGAATTAAGAAGTTAACAGATTGTAAATTCAATTAAACTGAACATAGGACCTAATTATAATTTCTATTAAATTCAGTACTCCTTAATAATTAGATATTAAGTATTTCTGTGCAGACAATTTACCCTACACTTGGATTGAATATAAAAGAAGCTGAAGGGGTAAAGTGCAATAGTTTCAATAAAGTCAGAATAAAGATGATGGGCCAAAAGTGTTGGGCCAAATACAAATAGTTCAATTAGTTATATTTGTTTGTATTAATTGTGTAATCTAAATTCAAGTGTAATTAACAAAGATAATTAATGAAAATTACACTAAACTCTCTCTCTCTCTCTCGCACTAACTGTCGTTCTTGACAGTTATTACTGTAGCCCCAACTATCTCTACCGGGATACTTAATAGGTCGGTCCGTGAAAATTCGACTCGTTTGTCAAGTATATATATACTAAATTCAATGCTTACCGTGTTTGGGAATGCTTTCTCTGAATCGCCGCCATGGGCACACAAAAATGGAGGATTTTGCAGCCACTCACACTCTCTCACTCTCATCTGAATTCCGAATCGTCAATTCATCATCATCATCAACAACAACAATTCATGATTAGTTCATTTGTCAACTAAACGAAGAGAGGAAGGGAGTGTAAACGTACCTGTTGGCTGATCAATCGTCGCCTGAGATGGAAACGGAAGCCAAAGGGTAGGATGAGTGCGAGAACGATGAGCATTGTAATGAGACGAAGAATCCATCTACATAGTACCGATCGTTTTCCGAACGAAAATTCTCGCAATCGCCTCTCACTCTTGCATCCATCCATCCTCTCGGTTCGGTTGTATTTCGGAAGCTGTTGAATCGTGTACGGCTACTACAACAGATCTAGTGAATAAATCGGTAGAACTGTTGTAAATACATAACATGAATTAATCAGTAGATTTATTGGTACATATGCATGAGTCTGAAAAAGATAAGGTTGCTGATAAATTGGTCCAATTGGATCTTAACAACAATCATTGTAAAACCATGGCTTCCAAAGCCTGGTTTTCATGGACATGCACTACCTGTCCACCAACGTGTTATGGGTAAATTGGATGTCTTGCACTATAGTTCGGATTCGGCTCGAATACCCTGGTATCCGAATCCGGATAATTTGAATTTATCCGAATAATATCCGAATAGGAAAATCCGAATCTGAATTTGGATAAATTTTCGGATCCGAAAATTTCGAATCTGGATAATATATGAACTACCCAATTGGGTTTATTTATACATGATTGTTTAACAAACTAATACTAGGATTAGTTTATTAACTTCAGGTCGCGGAGGAGGCATAGCAGACAATGCAGTGACTTCCTCAAGCCGGGGATGGTCGAAGTGCTGCGGAGTTGCCAGATTGCTGGCTAGGGTTTATCGCCCACTGAAGAAGGGGCTTTTACCGGAATAAACTGTCGCTAAGGAGAAAAGAGAAGACAGTTTGAAGATAGAGTTATTTCGTTAATCTAATTTAACCAGTATTAACACTTTGTATTGAATTAATTATTGTATTGTAATACATTGATATTTAATACAAAGTTTTAAACTAATCTCGTAACTAATTAATTAAGCTTAAGAAAATCCCGCCGTTGTGATTGGTCCGTTAACGGATATTTGAAAATATTTCACTCTGGCCCTTCTGCTCCTATAATTCTTTTGTCACGAGTCTTGGGTTAATTACCTGCACAGTAATACTTGAACTCAAGTTAGTCTTTATAATAAAAACTCTTGTTTATTATACTTAGGTCCTGACAACGTTTTTATTGAAACTTTTATAAACAACCCCCTGTCGGTTGATAATTGATAGTTTATATAGTTATACCATAACCTTTATAATTGTTTTATTTCACTTAAGTCCTTGTTTTATATTCCTTGGTAAAATTGCTGTTTTTACCCTGGATTTTCAATGTTTTCTTATACTCCCCCCTCAAGCCTTGGAATACATGTTATGAATACCAAGCTTGACGGAGAATGCTGAAATTTCATTTTCTCCTGGTGATTTGGTGAAAATATCAGCAAGTTGGTACTTTGTACCTACTTGTTTTAGCATAATTATCCCTTTATCTATCATCTCCCTTATAGAATGACATGATATTTCTATATGTTTACTCCTTTCATGGAATACTGGATTATTGGCCAGATAAATTGCAGACTTGTTGTCACGGTATAAGGATGTTGGTTTTTGTATTTTGATTTTAAGGTCTTTAAAAAGTTAATGTAGCCATAGTATTTCACATTGTGCTTTACTAATGGCTCTGTACTCAGCTTCACATGAGGAAAGTGAAACAGTACCTTGTTTCTTGGATTTCCAAGAAATTAAGGATGTTCCTAAGAACATGCAGTAGCCTGAAAGTGATTTCCTGCTGATTGAGCAGGAACCCCAATCTGAATCACAATATCCATGAAGATTCATTTGGTTTTGGTTTTTATATAATATACCCTGTCCAGGGGCATTTTTAAGATATCTTATCACTTTGAATAACACTTGAAGGTGTATTTCATTAGGGTTCCCCATAAACTGGCTTAGCCAATGTACTGGGAAACTTAGATCAGGCCTAGTTATATTTAGGTATATGAGCTTACCTACTAGTGACCTATAGAGAGTTGGGTTTGTTATAAACTTTGCTTGCTTACTTCTCATATGTATGTACCTTTCCATAGGTACTTTTGATGGCTTTGCATCTATAAGACCACTCTCTTCCAATATGCTTAGTGCATATTTTCTTTGGGATATGTATATACCTTCTGATGGATATGATACTTCAATCCCTAAAAAATAGGATAATTTTCCTAAATCTTTGATTTTAAAATATTTCTCAATATTCCTTTTGATTAGGAACATCTCTGTTTCATTGTTTCCTGTAATTATTATGTCATCTACATATACCAATAAGTATATTGTATTACCATTGTTGTTTTTAACAAACAATGAATAGTCTGAAGGAGTTTGAGTAAAATTTAACTCAATTAAAACTCCCTTTAATTTTGCAAACCAGTTTCTAGATGCCTGTTTTAGCCCATAAAGAGATTTATTTAACTTGCATACTCTTTTATCTCCTTCATTAAGAAGCCCTTGTGGTGGTTTGAGGTATACTTCTTCATGAAGATCCCCATGAAGAAAGGCATTATTTACATCTAATTGATAAATGTTCCATTTCTTAATTGCTGAAATTGCAATTATTGTTTTAATTGTGGTCATTTTGACTACAGGTGCAAAGGTTTCATAGTAATCAAAACCCTCTTTTTGAGTGAATCCTTTTGCTACAAGTCTAGCCTTGTATCTTTCTATTTCACCATTTGGTCTATATTTGATTTTATAAATCCACTTGGAACCCACAACTTTCCTATCATGAGGAAGAGTGGTTAATGTCCAAGTGTTATTCATATGAAGTGCCTCCATTTCTTTTCCCATTGCCTCTACCCATTTTGGGTTTTTAGAGGCTTCTGAATAAGATTGAGGTTCATCATGTACTGATATTTGATGAAGTAGTTTTTTGTTAGTTTTATTGACTCTATGATATGACACCTGATTACACAATGGATATTTTCCTTTTTGATTATTAGTTTCATATTCCTTATCATTTTCAAGGAAGAAGTCCTTGTATGCTTGTGGTATATGGATTACCCTACCTGCCCTTGTGGTTTTTTTTCCAGGTATTTCAATTTGTTTTCCTGGATTTATGCAGGGGACAGCCTGAGGCTGTTCAATTTCATCTTCTGAAATTTCAGAGATGATATTTAGTTTTTGTGTTGTTGGCTCTATATTTGATGAGTTTGTTTCATCATTATTCTGAATATATTCAGAATTACATGTATTCTGAATATTTTCAGAATTACATCTATTCTGAGAATTTTCAGAATTATATGCATTCTGCATATTTTCAGAATTATATGTATTCTGAATATTCTCAGAATGACCTTTATTCTGAATATTTTCAGAAATACAATTGTTTTGGAAATTTCCAAAACTATTAATAGAGCCTCTCTCTCTATGACTATGACTATGATTTGATTCAATATCATAGTTTTTATTTTCACTTTTATTTTTCATTTGATTTATCAACTGGTTTTGTGAGTTATTGCTTATTTCAATATACTCTGGATTTATTTGGCCATTTTCTTGACCTTGAATCTGAATTTTTTTTAGATTTTGATTTTCTGATCTTGTTTTATTGTTTAGATCAGATTTTTTTATTTTTTTATTTTGATTCTTTGATCATAGTTTTTATAATCATACCAGGCTTTATTCGAATCATCATGATATAAAAACACATTATCATAAAAAATTTCAAAAGTTTTTAATTTTTTTGTGTTTTCTGAATTTACATTATTTTTGAATGGGAATATTGATTCCCTAAAAGATACATCTCTGGAAATGATGAATTTCTTGTCTGAAAGCCTTAATATGGAGTATCCTTTAACCCCTTTTGGGTAGCCCATAAATACTCCTTGAAAGGTTTTGGGAGAAAATTTGTTTTCTATTTGAGTTGTTGATACATAGCACAAACAACCAAATGTTTTTAAACTTTCAAAATTTGGTATCTTCTTATGAACTATTTCATAAGGTGTTTTGTTTCCTATGATTTTGGAGGGAATTCTATTAATTAGGTGGGCTGCAGTTAGGATGCACTCCCCCCAATATTCTAATGGAATATTTCCTTGAAGGTGTAATGCTCTTGCTATGTTCAAGAGATGCCTATGCTTTCTTTCTATCCTTGCATTTTGTGCAGGGGTATAAGGACATGAGAAGTGTTGAACTATCCCATGTTTTTCAGTCATCTTTTTAAAACTATTAGAAGTGAATTCTCCTCCATTGTCACTTCTAATGGTTTTAATTTTAGTTTGAAATTGTGTTTTAACCATTCTATAAAAATTATCAATACATTCTATTGCCATTGATTTGTTCTTGATTAAGTATATCCATGTACCCCTACTTAGATCTTCTACAATGGTTAAAAAATAATTGAAACCATCATGGGTCATAATTGGAAATTTTCCCCATATGTCTATGTGAATTAGATCAAACAATTTTTTAGATTTGGAAGAACTAATTGGGAATTTTAATTTAGTTTGTTTTGCTAATGGACATATCATGCAATTGTATTGAACAGAATTGATTTTATTCAAAACAGATTTTTTATTAAAAAAATCATCATTATCACAATCTGAAAAATCTTTATTACAATCTGAACTTTTACAACTACTACTAATATTTTTACATTTGATGTTGTAATTGGAGACTAATGTCTTCATTTTCTCTGAGGAGATGTGTCCTAGTCTTTGATGCCAAGTTTTGAAATCAATGGCTAGGTTTGCTAGAAAGTAGTGGGGGGTGAAGAAATATAGTCCATCATGGGACTCACCCTTGCCAATCACTTTCTCGGATTTGTTTTCCTGAAATTGAAAACAATGATCATTGAATATTACTTTAATGTCATTGTCTAAAGTTAATTTGCTAATGGTTATTAGATTAACTTCAAATTCAAGAATAAACAATACATTTTTTAAAACTAGGTTTTCTGAAATTTTTATGCAACCTATTCCTTTAACTACTATTTTTTTCCCACTAGGTATGGTTACATAATGATTATATTCTTTTACTGGTGGATTCATAAATAGATGTAGATTACCAGTCATGTGCTGAGAAGCACCAGTATCTACTATCCATCTATCAATATAATCATTTATTTTTCCAGAAATTTTATTTATATTAAAAGAAAAATTAAAAATCTTACCAGAGTTAGACTTGGTAGATGAGATGAGATCCTTGAACAACTGAATCTCTTCTTGGGTCAGTGCTAATTGTGGCTGACTGTTGGAGGTGGTTGCTTGATTTGCAGCCTCTGTGGTTGTTGTGTTGTTGGCTTGATTCTTTTTTCCTTGAAAGCTCTTTTGATTTTTGTCTTTAGGTTTTCCTACTAGGTGATAACATTTCTCTCTTGTATGACCATAGTATTTCCAGTTATCACAATAATACCTAGTGTCAAGCTTCTTTCCATTTTTAGAAAACATAATTTTTGTATTTTCTGTTGAGTTTTTCTCTTTTGCATAGAAAACTGATTCATTTTTTTCATTTGTGTTATCCCTGAACTTATACCTCTGCTTCTCTTCTTGCAGTACTAATCCAAGCAATTTATTCATATTTGGTAGCTTGTCTAGTGATAGTATTTGAGTTCTAAGATTGAAAATTTTTTCATTTAGTCCTAAGAGGAATTGATGTATCATATCATTCTCCTCTTTTTGTTGGTAGAGTTTCTTACATCCTATGCAAAATTTCTCTTTAATCTCATCTACTTGTACCAATTGGTCTCAAATAGACCTAAACTTATCATAAAAGTCAGAAGCATTCATAAAACCTTGCTGTAGACAACATAACTCATACTTGATTTGGTTTATCTTGGGGGCATTCCCTTGTTTATACCTATTCTCTAGATCTACCCAAACTTGACTTGCATTATTTTAATACATAATGGTTGATTGTATTTGTGGGGATACTGAATTTAAGATCCA
>LFYR01000932.1:466072-507952 GCA_001185155.1 Zostera marina | reverse complement strand
CCCATTAACTATTTTCCATATATTGTATTTTCTACTGTTGCAATCAGAGGGCATCAAAATTTGGCCAGAGATGAAGGCATCTTTCCTTCTTGACACCAATGAGACCTTCATCCCATTGGCCCAAGTAATGTAGTTGGTCTCACCAACTAATCTATCAGGGACTAGAATTGCCCCCGGATGATCACCGGAGGTCAAGAAAAAAGGAAACTCTGGATCTTGTAGTGGAGAGATATACCTGTCGGATCTTTGTCATCGATGTCTCCTCTATCTTCTTAAAATTCCGCAAACGATTTCTGATCGGAATCGATTCCCCATCCCTATCATGGATGAATTTATCGACGGGCTACACGAAGCTACCATTTTTTTAAAATTGGATCTTCGAGCAAGCTATCACCAAATTTGGATTATGGAGGAAGATATACGAAAGTCGGTGTTCCGAACGCACCACGGTCATTACGAGTTCACCGTAATGCCGTTCGGGTTAACGAACACACTGGCGACTTTCCAAGCAACGATGAATCAATTATTGACAGAATTTTTGAGGAAATTCGTAATGGTGTTTTTCGACGATATTCTCATCTACAGTCGTTCCGTGATAGAGCATCTACACCATTTACAGACAATCCTGGAGTTACTATCAACTCACTCGTTCTTTTTACGTCGGAATAAATGTTGCTTTGGTCTAAAAGAGTTAGCTTATCTCGGACACATAATCACTACGAAGAGAGTTTGATCGGCGTTTCATTCGTCAATATGCCCAGATAGCGTCACCAATGACAAATCTTCTGAAAAAGAATCAATTCAAATGGAGTGAGGAGGCTACAAGCTCAAACAAATACTCATTTCAGCGCCGGTGTTAGTCTACCCGGATTTTCAGATTCCTTTTGTCGTCGAGATCGACGCTTGCTAGGGGGGATAGGAGCAATCCTATTACAATTGGAACATCCCATAGAGTTTTATAGTAAGAAACTCTCCTCATTAAGACAAAAGGCTTCAATTTATGCTAAAGAGTTATGGGCGGTAACGGATGCCATGCGCAAATGGCGACATTACTTGTTGGGAGGTACATTTACGATACACACTGACCATTACAGTTTGAAGAATTTGCTCAAACAAATAATACAAACTCCAGAGCAACAATATTTTTTATCCAAACTCTTGGGCTACTCCTTCAACAATGTGTACAAGAAGGGGGTGGTAGAATCTCGCGGCCGATGTTCTGTCTAGGATTCCGGCCGATGAAGTCGAAGTATCATCGACCCAATTACTGTCCATGTCATGCAAATTCCTACCGGAATGGTTGGTGAAGTTAGGAGAAGAGAATAAGGTCGACGAGTGGATGGTTTTGATATCTCAACAAGTAGTGGATAAAATTACGCCGGTGGGCTTTGTAATTTCAGTTGGGCTCCTAATGTTCCACCACCGCTACTGTTTGGGTCCTTAATCTCATCTCCGCAAGTTAATTCGACTAAAACTTCACGGAACTCGGGATTTTTCAGAACATTATATCGAGTCCGTCAGCAGTTTCACTGGAAGAGGATGTTTGATATGTCAACAGGTAAATGTAACACCGTGGTGGTGTTGCCGGAGAAAAATCCCTGAGACGGGCCTAAGGTTGGAAGAGAATTGGATAAAACTCCTGGTGGGAGCCGGTGGAAGATAGAATGATTGATTTTTAACTTGGATGATTTGATCATTCATCCTTCCTTTATTTATAGCATTATGGCCAGATGCCATTTACAAATGTGTTGTAACCGAAGCTAATTAATAATAGACAAAGTTGGTTTGTCTTTTCAGCTTTCTTGTTCTTACTCCCCGTCCTGCCGGTTCCTCTTACGTGATTTCCCCCGGGACGTGCTCCTCAATGGCCAGCTCTTCTTTGACTCGTTGGACCACCTCATCAATGTCCAGACTAACCGTTACAGTAAAGATCCCACCGGCGAAACCCATGGGGTTGTTGCACCCATTAGAAATTCCATTGGCCATTTGGGAAGAAATCAGTCTCGATTTCATTACGGGACTACCTCCGATAAAAAAGACACTACGTGATTATAGTGGTCGTCGATCGATTATCCAAGTATTGTCATCTTGAAAGTCTCCCGACAATTTATTCGGCCACCACTTTTCCTCCAACATATCATACGGCTACACGGTATTGCTAAGAAGATGGTTTCTGATTGTGACAAGATTTTTCTTAGCCGGTTCTGAAAGAGGTATTTGCAAAGAATGACATGACGTTGAGAATGTCCTCCGCATATCATCCGGAGTCCGACGGACAAACGGAGGTGGTAAACAAGACAATCAAAGTATATCTTAGATCGGTAATTCACAAAAACCCCTGGATTGAGCTCTTGCCATGGGCAGTGCTATGGTATAATACGGCCTATCATCACAGCGCCAGTACGTCACCGTTTGAAATTGTTTATGGACGAGCGTCTAGACTCCATACACGATTCCAGAGTTCAGGTTGTGGATCAAGAGTTACTTAGGAGAAAGGCTATTATTACGGAGCTACGAGTTCATCTACAAGGAGCTCAAAATCGTATGAAGCGGAATGTGGATCTCAAAAGAAAACAATTCGAATTTCAGTTAAAAGACTAGGTGTCGCTTAAGCTTCAACCCTATCGACAGAGCTGTGAGAAACTGAGTAGACGTTATCACGGAGCCTATCAGATAGTGAGAAAAATAAGGTCAGTGACTTATGAATGAGATGTAACAGTAGTAATTGATGTGGTCGCAGCCAAGAAAGGAACAACAGGAAACAGATTTAGAAGAGGAACTGCAAGCAAGCACAAAACAGAGTGAGGCAGAATCTGACGCACCCGCAGAACCCGATCCGGGCAGACCGCAACAAGTGCGCCACGCAACTACATGATTTCAGTTACGGATAGAATAAATGGGTAGTGGTCTGACTAATTTTGGTCTTTAAATAAAGAAGGATCATTAATTTTAAACCCAACAAAATCCTCCCTCCTCTACTCACCTCTACAACTTCCGGCCCTCTTTTGGGATTATTCTATCTCCGTCGAATATAGCTCAGCTCCGGCTACTTTCTGGATCTTGCTGTTACACAATTTCACACCCATATAGTTGAGGAAATTTAATATAATCACACCATAAAAAATATATTCTCTAATTACACTTTTCCTTTACTAGATTTAAAATGGCTTAAAAGACAGAAATTGGGGTACAAACCAGTCGAGTCAAGCTCGGACTAGAGATTGTTCCAACTCAGCTCGGACTCGAATTAAAAAATAAAATTTGGTATTATTTTGATATTGTGATATTGAGTTATTTATATTATTATATTTTAAATTTTAATCATTTAAATTATTATTATAGGGAAATTATCAGGTGCAATATTGCTATTTGTGATATATGCATCATCTTCAATCACAGCCGTACGTCTATCATCTAACCTTTATATATATTATCGACTCGATAAGTGATGATCTGGTATTGAATCTATACACTGATCTCTCTCCCTTGTTCCAGTCGACCCCTGGGGGTATTTATACATTTTCCTACTCGGCTGGGCTTTTACTGGGTTGTATCTATCTCGGCCCGTGTGAAGACCCGACTTATTTGGGTTAAACCCAACCCGTCCAGGTCCCACCCTACTCCTTTTACCAGGCCGTTTGGGCCTGTTATCCTTGCTTCTGGGGCGGCCCTAGGTTTGATGGACCAAGGGTATCATCAGTACTCCCTCTGTCTTCTTTTCTTCTTTTGATCTTTTTTCCGCATTCATCATGTCTTCTCTTGAGCTTTTGCTGGAGGAGCTGGGCCGTGAGTTAGTGCATCAACAAGCTGCCTGGTCTGAGAGTCTTCTTCTCCATGGAGATGACGCTCGCGCCTTTGCTGCCACTGAGAACCATCGCCTTAATTCTTTTCTTTTGGAAGTTTAGCGTCGTATTTCTGCTCTTTGGCGGGCTTCGAACGGGACCGGTATTGTTATTCCTTCAACGGCAACTGCTCCTGGTCGTCGTTTCTCTACGGCTGCTGCCGCTCTTGGAGAATTCCCTGCGGCTGCTGGTGCTTGTGATGGGTTTCCTACTGCTGCTGTTGGCGATCCCCCCTCTGATGGTCACTCATCTGCTCCTCCCACTCATCGTCGTCGAGGACGCCGACAGCGTGCTGGCCGTGTGTTACTCCCCTCGATCGACCTTCGTCATTTCCTTTCGCGCGGAACGCCCCGCTAGGCGTATTCGAATTTTTTTACTTACGGGACGCGTTGTCTTTTGTGTGTTGATCTTTTGTAATTGAACTGCTTTTGTGTTGCAGCTTTTTTTGTGAACTCTCCTGTTGGCGAGATAGCGTCTTTTCTTTTATCTTTACGTACTGCTACTTTACATGCCTGCTCTGAACCTTGTTTTTTCTCCAACGCTGGTGTGGTTTCCCACCGTCCTACTTTATTCGTAAGGGAATTTACTTTTTACTTTGCTTGGTTTCTTTTACTTTTATTTGTTCGTACGGTTTGATACGCTTGGCCTTCTGCGGATAGATCGATACTCTTGATGGGGTTGTTACTGATGGGGTTTCTAACTCCTTTGATGCGCTTTCTTCCGCTCCCGACTTCCCGCAGGTATGTTCCTTACGGTTTTGTATTGGTTACACCGCTCTTTGAAGGGAAGGTTGATTAATAGGGTCAGTACTTAGGTCCGGGTTGAGGTTGTCTGACGTTTGTCCAACCGTACGGTTGATTCAGGCGGCCCTATTTTTGTTTGTCTGTCGCTTGCTCTTCTTTGGTAATTTTCATTTTCCCGCCTAAATCACTTATAAATACCACTTTTCTTCCCCTCATTCTTACCTCGTCTGCTTACTTCCAGGGTTTCTTTTTCTTCCGCTGTTCGCTCTCCAACTCGCGCCCTCTCTTCAACTGCTGTCATGGCCGACCTCAACCAGTTCATCGACGGGCTAAACTTCGACGGTAATCTTCTATCTCCATCTGAAAACCCTCCCTCTATTTTTAATCGCCGTCAAACTCGGCATGACTGGTTGCTCCTTGCCCCCGAATCCACTATCAAGGAGTGTAAAACCCCAAATGCTGTTCTTGCTTCTTCTCCCCCTTCTGGATATACTGTTGTCTATTCCGGATATGTTGGTATAGGCCTTAAGTTTCCCGTTTCCTCCTTCATTCGATCCTTCCTTCTGTTTCTGGGTGTTTCTCTTTCGTAACTTTCACCCTCCAGCATTGACCGCTTGTATAGTTTCGAGTATCTCTGTCTCCAGTTGGGGATTATGCCGTACGAACTCGTGTTTCACCTTTTATTCTCCATCTCTCGTCCCAATGCCTCACGGCTTCAGATATCTACCCGTATGCATTGCAAGATTCTCGATGGTTTTTCTGACCGGTCCCATAAATGGAAGAACCGATACTTTTCGCAAAGTCTAGTCGCCTTGGTTTATCCGGTGTTCCTTCCGAGTGGAAGGATACCAACCTGTATGAGTCCCAGGACCTTACTGCGGAGGACCTGACCCTTGAGGAGAGTGCTGTCTTGTCCTTGTTGCATTCCATACGGGAGCATCAGCCCATTCTGTGCCATGATCTTATGTCCGGGTTTTGGAAGGAAACCCATCCGTACCTTGTTCCTGCCGGTAACTTACTTTTCTTTCCTTTTTTTCTTTGTTGATTGTTTCTTTTTTTCTTTTCAGGAGACACTTACGATGGGGATTAATGGGCTTCTTTGCAGGAAATGAATCGCCT
The DNA here is from genome assembly GCA_001185155.1 of Zostera marina. Lineage (NCBI taxonomy): Eukaryota > Viridiplantae > Streptophyta > Magnoliopsida > Alismatales > Zosteraceae > Zostera > Zostera marina. The sequence goes on along the minus strand of LFYR01000932.1, from coordinate 502,248 downwards.
GGAAAACAAAATAAGAAGAAACGTGCCCGTACGGAGGAGTCACCCGCCCGAGACGATTCAATTGGGGGCGGCGGTCTGGAGGTGCCTCTTAAAAACATTCCCCTCCATGATCTGGACATGCGCAATTATGATACCATTCTTGATCTGCTATGCTTCCTGACGGCACCTTCCCTGGGGATCGCTTGATTGTCACTGAAACCATGCAAGCGCCTCGCCTTGCTGGTATGTATGAGCACGCCCTCGGGAAGTTGGACTACTGGATCGAGAAGGAGGGCGATTGAAAAGATCTGATGCATACCGACCTGCAAAAGCTTGACGTCGCTTGTTTAGTTCGTGCTCTCCAGGTCGTGAGGGTGGAGAAGGCTAGGCAGAGGTTGGGGATCGAGCGTGCTGAGGCATTAAGGAAAGCCTTGGAAAATGTTGTTAATCTGACCGAGCAGCTTTCTCTCCGCGATACCCAGGTTAAGGAAGTCCACCGAGAGACCGAGGTCGCTTTGAAGCTAAAGGACGATGCCCTCTCCAAGGTGGAGAGAATTGAGAAGAGCATTGAGGATGCCAAAGTGCTTTTCGCTCAGCGCTGCCGGGAGATCCGAGAGCGGACCAAGCAAGTCTGCTTTAAGAACTTTGTTGACGGGATGTTGTTGGATCGTGATCCGAGGCTATAAGGGGGGGTAATAGTCTCTTTTCGATTTATACAAGTTGATTGCGGAATTACCTGTAAATGCTTAATAAACAAATGGTTGAACAATAATGATATAAGGATATTATGATTTTGATTGATATAATAATGTAATTATTACTCTTCGAAGCTTACTACAGTATATGAATACTGAGTCAACTTGCTTGATAGTGTTTTACACACAACTATAGTATATGAATACTAAGTTATATTGTAAACACAAATTGTATTGTAGAGTAAATGACCAGATAACTGGATATATTGATAAGCAAGTAAATGACCAGATAACTGGATATATTAATTGATAAACAAGTAAGTGACCAGATAACTGGATAAATATGATAAGTAATATTTGAACAAATATAAGGATTTAAAGCAATAAATATAACCTCAGATAGTTGACCAGATAACTGGATGAGGGATCTGCATAAAGTAGTCAACCTCTGTGTTTGACCAGATAACTGGAAGAGAGATCTTTTTAATTAAGTGTTGTTTTTTAAATAAAAGATAAAACTATAATTAACAGAGAACAACACAAGAGATTTATACTGGTTCACCCAAACAAGGGCTAGTCCAGTCCCGACCAACTGCCGGAATTCACTCGCCTAAAGGTAATGGCAAAACCTTAGAGTATCAAGGAAACTCTTAAGAACCTCTCTAAGCTTTAAGGCTACTTCGCTTAGGAATCAGTCTTTTACGGGTAGACTCACACCTTAGAGTATCAAAGGCACTCTTAAGAACCTCTAACTTTTACGGGTAAGTTAGTACCTTAGAGTATCAAGGAACTTTTCAAAACCTCTCTAAGCTTTAAGGCTACTTCGCTTAGGAACCAGTCTTTTACGCGTAGACTCACACCTTAGAGTATCAAGGGCACTCTTAAGAACCTCTAACTTTTATTTACGGGTAAGTTAGGACCTTAGACTATTAAGGAACTCTTAAAAACCTTTAAATCTTTCAAGGTAGATTTGACCTAAGAGTTTTCCCGGAAAATCTATAAAACCAAACAAGAGCTTTATGGTTAAGCTCAAAAACCTTCTCTCACACTTTAGTGATATTGAGACAACCCTCTCAACCAAAGCGGACACACACAAGAGGTGATTAGAGGAGTGGAATATTAAAGCAAACAATACTTCTTACTTGTATAGATGAACAAGAAGATTAGAAGAAGAAGTTGAAGAGCTTTTGAAGCTTTGGAAAGCTAAGACACTTGAGCACTTGGAAGCTTGAAAGCTTGGAGGCAAAAACGTGGGAGAGCTCAAATGTGGAGTGAAAAACTCATGAGTTTGCTTATTGTGTGGTGAGTGAAAATGAGGGGATTACCCTTCTATTTATAGCCTTGGTCACTCAATGTCCACCCTTGGATCTTCAATGGATTGTTCCTTGATTTCTCACATAAATCCAAGCTTTGTCTTTGATCTTATCTTGAATAGTGCTTTTCTTGGATAGAGTTTGTTGGAGAATCTTATCATTGAATAAATTCAAACTTGAATAGTGTTTTGTCCTCTTGGAATATTATACCTTGAATAAAGTGTCAAAAGATAATAATAATATTCAAGGTAAAAATGCAATTATTCCAAATAATAATATTCAAGGTAAAAATGCAATTATTCCAATTTGACTTTTAACTTTGACTTAACCCTTAACTCAAATGATTAATTAATTAACTGGAGTTAGGTTTAATATCGATTGACTTATTTAACCCCTATTGATTAATAGTGTAATTAGGGTTTAAATTGACATGATTAAAATATGATCTTATGTCGACAATTTTGATTCTACAAAAACTTGTTTTCTATTTGTGTTGTTGAAGCATAGCATAGACAACCAAAAGATTTTAAATTTTCATAGTTAGGTATTTTCTTATGAATTATTTCATAAGGTGTTTTGTTTTCTATAGTTTTGGAAGGAATTCTATTAATTAGGTGGGCTGCTGTTAGAATGCGTTCCCCCCAATACTCTAGTGGAATATTTCCTTGAAGGTGTAATGCTCTTGCAATATTCAAGAGATGCCTATGTTTTCTCTCTACCCTTGCATTTTGTGCAGGGGTATAAGGATAAGAAAATTGCTGAATTATTTCATGTTTTTCAGCCATTTTCTTTAAATTGTTAGAAGTGAACTTTCCTCCATTGTCACTTCTAATAGTTTTGATTTTGGTTTTAAATTGTGTTTTAACCATTTTATAAATTTTTTCAATACATTCTATTGCCATTGATTTATTTTTAATTAGATATATCCATGTGCCTCTACTCAAATCTTCTACAATAGTCAAAAAATAATTAAAACCATCATGGGTCATAATTGGAAATTTGCCCTATATGTCTACATGAATTAGATTAAAAATATTTTCAGATTTAGAAGAACTAATTGAGAATTTAAGCTTAGCTTGTTTTGCTAATGGACATATTCTACAATTATATTGAATAGAATTTATTTTATTTTATTCAAAACAGAATTTTTACAAAAAAATTCATCAGTACAATTTGAAAAATTATTTTTATTACAACTTGAACTATCATTATTACATTTGTTATTTTTATATCTAATTTTGTATTTGGAGACCAGTATCTTCATTTATTCTGAAGAGATATGTCTTAATCTTTGGTGCCAAGTTTTGAAATCAATTGCTGAATTTGCTAGAAAGTAATGGGGGGTGAAGAAATATAATCCATCACTAGACTCACTCTTACCAATCACTTTCCCGGATTTATTTTTCTGAAATTGAAAACAATGATCATCAAAAATTACTTTAATGTCATTGTCTAAGGTTAAATTGCTTATAACTATTAGATTAACCTTGAATTCAGGGATATATAAAACATTCTTTAAAATTAGATTTTCTGAAATTTTTATGCAACCCACCCCTTGAACTATTAATGTTTTCCCACTAGGTTTAGTAACAAAGTGATTAGGTTCTTTAATTGGTAGGTTGATGAATAAATGTAGATTACTAGTCATGTGTTATGATGCACCAGTATCTACTATCCAACTATCAATATAATTATTAATGTTAAAAGAAAAATGAAAAATATTACCAGAGTTTGACATAGTTGAGGAGATGAGTTCCTTGAATAATTGGATCTCTTCCTGAGTTAGCTCTAGTTGTTGCTGGCTGTTGGAAGCAGTTGCTTGATTTGCAGCTTCTGAAGTTGTTGCAGTGCTGTTCTGTTTTTTTTTTCCTTGGAATTTCTTCTGAAATTTCTCTTTTGGTTTGCCTACTAGATGATAACATTTTCCCCTTGTATGACCATAATATTTAGAGTTATCACAGTAGAACCTAGTGTAAGTTTCTTTCCATTTTTAAAAAACATGACTTTTGTTCCTTCTATTGGATTTTTATCTTTAACATAGAAGGCTGATTCATTTTTTTCATTGTTATTGTCCCTGAATTTAAACCTCTGTTTCTTTTCTTGTATAACTAACCCAAAAACCTTATTCATATTGGGAAAATTTTCTAATGAAAGGATTTGGGTTCTTAGGTTGTAGAAGCTTTCATTCAGTTCGAAGAGGAACTGATGAATCATGTTACTCTCTTCTTTCTGTTCATAAAGTTTCTTGCATCCTTTGCAGAACTTTTCTTTTATTTCATCTATTTGTACCAATTGATCCCAAATAGATCTGAATTTGTCATAAAATTCAGAAGCAGACATAGACCCTTGTTGTAAGCAGCACAACTCATATTTGATTTGATTTACTTTGGGAGCATTCCATTGTTTATACTTACTCTCTAGATCTAGCCAAACTTGATATGCATCGTTAGTGTACATAATAGTTGATTGAATTTGAGGAGAAACTGAATTTAAAATCCATGCTAGTACTAATCCATTAACTATTTTCCATATGTTATACTCTCTACTAGTAAAGTCTGTGGGCATTAAAATCTGTCCAGAGATGAATGCATCTTTTCTTCTTGAAACCAATGAGACCTTCATCCCATTGGACCAAGTTATATAGTTGGTTTCACCAACTAGTCTATCAGGAACTAATATTGCCCCCAGGTTAAAAAAATGGAGACTCAGGATCTTGTAAAGGGGATATATACCTCTCGGATCTTTGTCTCTTGAAAATGGAGCTTTGATACAAACGTTCTTCATGGTTGTTTGCGCGAGATTTTCCAGTGGACCCAGACGAGGATTCGTGTGAAGCTGCTGGTGTCTCGATTGGATTGAGCAGCTGCGCAACAGACGTGGCTTGATGATTGGCCAGAAATAATGCGGAAGTGGCAGGACGATTGACCGGAGGGACGTCAGGAGTGTTTTTGGCAGATACCATATTAAATTCCGGTTGCAGTGGAGCCGTTGGCGACAATGTAGCAAGACTCCCAAGTCTGGGACGGTCGAAGTACAGCGGAGTGGTCAGAGAGACAGTTAGGGATTTTCGGCCAAGAAGAAAGGGGCGATACCTGTAATAACTGCTGCTAAGAGGGAATGAAGAAGATTTTCGAGAATTAACGTTAATCAGTCAAAGTGATTAACTATTGTATTAACTTAATCAATCATTGTAAATACATCATTTATTTATACAATGTTTACTCAGTAATTATCAACTAATTCTCGTATCTAAACTTGTTAAATAACTTTAACCAAGTATAGCTTGTGGACTGGACTCATTGCGGCCCCTGTCCATCGGTCCAGTTCTTGAGCGTTAATTTAGTTTGAAATGTTCTTGTAAACATACACAAATAATTAAAAATAACAACCAGGTCCTTATTTGACCTGGATTATACTTTTGGTTATTTTCTTAATAATCTCTATATTAATTTCATAATATTCGTGTACTTCACAAGTTATAATAATAAGTTATTTATAAACTGATCCTTCTATTATCTGATCATAGTTGAAATATTATAACCTTGTGTTTATTTTATTACGCTTAGGTCCTAATAACGTTTTTGTTGAAACATTTATGAATACATGTTAGTTAATAACTAGCGGTTTATACTGTTTTATCACAACCTTTGAATTATTTTTATTTTACTTATGTCCTTAGCTCATGTTTCATGGTAAATTGCTATTTTACCCCGGATTTCAGCATATTCTTATAATATATACTAGTATTGTTGCTTCATGAAGGGATGCAACAATCTTGCACCGAGACCCAAGAAAAATAAGACTAGCGCGAACATGACGCACGAGTTAGTGGACAGAATGTGCAGAAAATAAAAGAAAATTAAGGATTTTAATTGTCTTATGATGCCTTGAAAAAATTAGGGCACTGTTTTTTAAATCCAAGTAAAATCTTGACCAGACTCATTCTCCCTACTAACAAATACATAGTAAAATATTATAACAAAACAATGAACAAGATATAAAACTACCCATATACTCTTATATTGATTTCAATTGTTCTCAATTAATCTCTCAATCATTATAAAAATAATTTTACAATATGTTTGTTTACAATAAAAAAAAAAATTTGTGAAGTTGTAAGTGAATAATTCTAAGAAAAATTAAATGAACTAATTTTATTTATAGTCTTTGTCTCTTCTAATCTTCAAGATTAATTGCCTTTAATTAATCTTCAAGATTAATTTTCTAAGTTTCTCAAAAATCTTCAAAGCTGCTTGGATTTCGAAGACCTCGATCTAAAATTGATTTTCTCAGTAAATAAAATTACTTCTCTTTTATTTTTAACCTAAAAGTTGAGTGTTCTTAGCCTTCAATAATTCCAAATTTGTATTACTTTGACTTCTCAGTAAAATTAATTGAATAAATTTTGAACTGCGAAATGAGAATCAAACCCACAATTTCAATATTTGATAAATTGATTAATAAGTAAAAATAGGATGCATATAAATATTAACCTTGCAAGCAATGCTACAGAATTTGATGGGCAAGCCGTCGCTAATTGAGCATGCTTCACATCTTGAAACACTAGGGTTTCCCTTCGACTCTAGAAAGAGGACTTTATCTCCATCGCAATCCTCAATGATAATGTTAGAAATGTTGATGTATTCGGCCACTTCTGACACTAGCACTACACTTTGTCCATCATACTTAAAAATCTAAATCAACGACAATGACAAATAAGATGAATTAACATTTTTTTAGAGAATATCAATCACAATCGATGAAAAAAATACCAGAAGAGTATTGTGATTGATATGATCGTGATCGCATCGATAGCAAAGACGATTACACTTGCAATCTATGCAATAGTAATTATCGATACACACTGAGTAAACATGACAGCGCTCTTTCAAATCAAATTTCAATAATTTTTCGAGCCATAGAGGCGGAGGTACGAAATCCTAATGTTTTTAGATTAAAAAAAATCAACATCAATTTAGTATAATTTATATTTGCAAATTTAAAATAAAGGTTAACATGAAAGAAAGATAAATATAGTTTAGTTCTTACCATTACTGTTTTCACACTTCTGATGTGCGCAGAAAAAACCTGAAGCTACCCAAAGAGGATGGAGGGAAGGAATGTTAGACAACCTAAATTATGAATTGAAACTTCCAGAAAAGAAAAGAAAAATCAATTAGGTTTCATGTTAAAATTGAAGAAACAAGGATAGGAAAAATAAAAAAAATACTTGATAGAGATTGAAAAGGTATTTTAATGTGTTGGGAAATGTGATTTTTTTGATAAAAAAAGAGCCAAATGACAATCTCAAATTATGTTTATATGTTCTATGATGTGCATTTGAAATACCATTAGGGTTTAAAGTTGATCTGAAAAAGAAAAAATAGAATGATATATGAATAATCTCAAACACCTTGTAATGTTAATTGTATTGATATTTTCTGTGATTTCAATTCCACATTGAAAGGATTAATTTTACAGATGAAAAACAAGAAGAAACTTACGCATTGAAACATACAAATATATAAAAACACATTCATCCGAAGAAAAGAAAAAATTTAACAGAATATACTAATGGATGAAACAGCAAAAAAATATCATAGACAAATCTACAAACATTTTATTATCCATCGGAACATTAGATAATTAAGAAACTTACAGAAACGGAACTTTGAAAGTCCACAAATTTAAAATCGTTTGGGCAAAATTTTTTTTAGAGGGCATGGAGGGAGGATAATAATTTATAATTTTTTTAGATGTGATAGATTGATTCTTTAATTGAGAACTTAATTTTATCCATTCATTTTTGTTGCTTCAAAACTCACCATCCGCAACCCGTCCTATTGTCTCGGCACGGGTTGATAGATCGATTTGCCTCGGCTCGAAATCCGCAACCCGTCCTATTGTCACCCCTACATCCAAGGAAGTAACTAGGACCAGGTCTGATGTAGATGTGCTCCGAACCCGGATGTCCTGGTCCGGTTTTGGGACCCCAAAAAATCTCTTTAAATGGTTTTGACCCAGATGTTTGCGTCCAAACATGGCTCCCTACCTAGGCGGGTCATCCTCATCCCATCCCATTAAGAACCTGTTATGTTAACTATAATATAATTAAAAATTTAATATTAGATTAGATAATATAATTTATAAAGTCCAAAAAAAGTAAATAAGTCCAAAAGCCAAACCCAAACATCCATGATATATGTTTAATTGATTGCAGGTTCTTCATCCATATTTCCAAATCTCGCAACTTGATTAGAACTACATAAGATTTTCCAAATCTCGCAACTTGATGGAGATTTTTTAATTAAATCTTCTAATAATCTAGTTTCATTGTATTGAATAAATGAAGAAGAGCAAATGAACACAAGAAATGTTTGTCAAGTACCGTGGTTTTGCCACAGAGTCCGATTTGATATTTATAAATTAAAATCATAACGTTTAACATAATTACAACAATAAATCAAAATCGTAACGTTTAATATAATTACAATAATAAATAAAAATCGTAACGTTTAACATGATAACAACAATAAATCAGAATCGTAACGTTTACCATAATAACAACACACCCCCTCAATCTGGAAAGAATTCTTTGACAAGATTGTATTTTTGTTCCCAGAATGATTTCGGATTTAAAGTTTTGGTAAGAATACCTGCTACTTGTTCTTTACCAGGTATGTGCGAAACTAACACCGAACCTTGCTCGAGTCTTTCTCTCACATAACTGAGATCCATAGCCACATGCTTAAGCTTCGTATGACATGCCGAATTAGTAGCTAATAATGTTTCACCTTTATTATGAGATCACAATTAACCTCATTGGTGACTTCATCTCTATTCCAAGTTCAACAAGGAGATTCTTCACCCATTCGAGCTCCTGAATTGTTGTGGTGATAGCACGATATTCAGATTCCGTGCTTGATCAAGCAACGGTACCTTGTTTACGTGAACTCCAAACTACTAAACTCCCGTCTACACAAATCAGATACCCGGTCTGACTCTTTCGATCATCGGTATCAGCATCCCAATCTACGTCGCCAAAACCTGAAATGCTAAAATTATCAACCTTCTTTAGAGTAATTCCCCATCTTTGAGAGACGGAAAGATATCGAAGAACTCTCTTGAGGGCGATAAGATGTAGTGATTTAGGAGATGACATATATTGTGATAGTTTATTCACCGCAAATTGAATATCTGGACGAGTCAAGGTCAGATATTGCAAAGACCCAACGATCCTCCGATATTCCTTTACGTCTTGAATAGGGGTCTCATCTGAGTATAGATCTTGATTAGTCACCATAGGCAATGTTGCTGGTTTGAGATTATCAAGATTACACCCCTTAAGCAAATTCACCAAGTACTGAGTTTGACAAAGATGAAGACCTTCTTGTAAAGAAATGAATTTAAGAGTACTAAAGAGTGATAGAATTCTCTAGGTATTGATATTAAAGAATTGACAATAGCAGAATTGAACTTAATACCAAATGAATAGATACGAACAAATAGCAGGAGATGTCGATCTTCGATTTGGGGCTTTCTGGAGTAGCAGCAACGAGTGTCAGTGCATCGCTTCACGGTGCTTTGATACCATGAAGAGAAGTGTGAACGGAGCGAGGCGTGTACGGACGGAGTCACTGATCGGAAGTTTGGGAGTGAGTGGAGAGAGTTGACGCTTGGGAAAACCCTAGCTAGAAGGGTTTAGGATTTTGTATATTAAAGAAAGTTAACTAAACTATTACAGAGTTTTGATATATATACCTATGCTAATTAATGGGCCATGAGTATGGGCCGATATAACTTAACTTATAGATAAAAACTTAACTTAAAAAAGATAAGAGATAAAATAAACTAATTTCATCCTGTTATACTTCAATAAGAAATGTAAAAGATTAAAAATGTAATATTCCTGGAATAGATTGAAATATAAAAAAAATGACTTCATTTGATTGACTGAAGAATGCGATAATGTTTGATTTCTAACCAAATATCCAACCAGAACATTTTTTTTGCACATACATCAAAGAAAGTTAAGTAGACAATTAGATACAATTTTTGAAGTTGAATTTATTATTCAGGCAGTGATTGACACATCTCGACGGTGTTTGTGGCCATTTGCATCATTTCATCATTTTCAGACTCGAAGGCATGCTCTCCATTAATCATAACTTTCTTTTCAAATTTGACAGAGAGCGAAATTCTTTTGCAAAATTTGATCTTTGCGATAACATGATTGAGAATTTCTACCAACATTCTACGTTTGAAATCCTTCATCTTCTTATTACTTGGAGCTTCCAGATGATTGCATCGTATGCTCTTTCGTACATGACTGCTTTTGACGATTTAAAAATAATAGAAATCTTTTGTGACTTTTTAACAAGTTGTGCATGATCGAGGAGACATCCAATTGAAATGTAAATAACCTTATTCATATCAGTGGCATTCGCCGTCATCTTAGATGATTTGTAGGTGTTGTAACAAGTATTTTTATAACTAACTCTTTTGCAACTGTTAAAGACTAGTTCATTGTTAATTTCCTTTTCAACTGTAGTTTCAACTGAAAAAGATTTTTTTGCATAAAAAGAAGTGGCATAAGTCATCTGGGTTGTGACAACCATGAGGGAGATCAGAAGGAAAACATTAATGATTGAAATTGTTTTGAAACAAACGTCCATCTTTGTAAATTGTATTCTCGTTTGGTTGATTTTTTGTTTGCAGATGTAACAAAGGTATGTTCTTATAAAGAGTTTGGTAAAATTACAACCAAACACTTTTTATCCAGCTTTAGATATGTTCTTACTATTTTCGCAGTATATTTAGAAAAATATCAACACTCAATTAGGGGTGTCTAAATTCCCACTGCTATCTATTGCAACCTAGCTAGGTCATGTACTCATCCAGAACTAGGAATGGGCATGGGTCGAGTAATTAGGTATATTTATATTTAAAATCGTAAAATTAAATTTATATCCTATTTATAAACTGAAAAGTTAAATCTATATTCTAATAAAACCGTAAATATAAGAAGTAAAAACCAATCGACAATCGTCCAATGATTCAATATTAAATAACCTAATCTCTAAATCCAAATACTCAAATAGCCACCGCCGACCATTTTGCAGATAATTAATATTGAATCAGATAATTAATATTGAATCAAAAGAAAAATCAATCTCGGTTGTTTCAGACATAGAAACTATGAGCCTAATTGATCTTGATCATCATGACAATGATCTTTTTGCTAGTGGTGAAGAAGTTGAAGAAATTGATGATTAATTAATTCCGATAATTTTTGTTCATTAACTAAATTATTATCTATTTACATTTGGATTATTTAATTTTTAATTATTTAGACTATTTAAATTTAAATCAATATTTTAATTATATTAGTAAATAGTAAGTAGTAATATACTAACATTAGTATTTAGTAAATTACTGTTTAAAATAAAATAAATAATATTTTGACCGAGGATCCCCGTCTCCGTCAACCCTGGTTAAATGACCAGGTACGGGGACCGGGACGATTTTTGGGACCGGGGATTTCCCCGTCCCCGGTCAAAACTGACCGGGTACGGGGACAGGGAACGCAATCCCCGCCTCGTCCCCGGTCATCCCTAATATCGGGATCTAAAACCCTAGAAACTAAAAAATTAATATATACTTTATTAATGAAAAATTAGAAAAATATACATAAGTTATTAAATATATAAAATATAATTCAGAAAAGCTCACCTTAAATAAGCTCAAAAGTGCTCTTGTCTCTCAGCTGTCCGATCTGGTACTCTAAGTGCATGGAGACGTGTGCCAATAAATGATTAAAAAACAATAAAATAAAATGACGGCTTAGATTAACTAAACCAACATCCAACACTTCAGAAAGGGTGGGCGTTTTTGAGCTCACCCTATACTGAGCTCATTGGAAAAAAGTTGTAAATATATAATATAAATCTATAATGTAAATTATATAATATAAATATAAAATAATAAAATGTAATAGAAATGTTAAATGAACCGAACCGTTCGTCGAACGTCAATCAAGGTTTGGGTTCGGTTCGTTTAAGTAAACGAATTTATTTTAAGGTTCGGGTTCAATTCGTTTAGCGAACCGAATAGTTCGTTGAATACCGAACTTATTTATCATTGTAAAGAATAATAAAGAACAATCACAGACAGTAATTCAATCAAGAAATTGGGAAACAAACAAAATTAAGATTGAATAGATATATTGTATGTAAATTTATTCAAAAAAACAGTTTACAATTGATTGAGAAATTAAAATCAAATTAACTAGGTTTAATCACTACCCTAAACTACAGATTTGATTAGAGGAACATTATTACAAATTGACTAATCTACTGAATTAACAAACTATACGATGAGACACTATCGTCAGATCGTTATGAATAATAAACTAAATTAAGAAAGGAGTTGATCTGACTAACATATAGGCTGGACAAAAAAATAGTAGATAGCTGGAAATTGAAATAAGAAGATCGCAAACAATTAGAAAATTGGAATGAATATTTGCTTCACCATTTGTTGATTGTAACTGTCCTCCCAAAATAACCACGGTCTTCCTTATTTATAATCGCCTCGCTCTATAACTTGCTTACACGTCATTGTTTAGGTGTCGACTTTCCCATTGCTCTTCCAGACACGTGTCCCGTTTTGGGTTTGTTTGATGGCGATATGTGATTGGCCGGAGTTCGTATAAGATCCGGCTAATCAGGTATCAACAGTTACTCCCTCTGACAGAAGAAAAAATAGAGAAGATCTCTGATAGGTTGAAGATGAGTCGCGAGCTGCTGGAAGAATATGGTCTCGAGCTTGTGTATTACCAAAGCGTGATTGCTGGGGTTTTAGTTCGGTTGACTGATAAAGGGGCCAATAGCCGTCTCACCGCGCTACTAGATCGCGTGAGTCATTTGCTCCTGGGTGTGAAGAGGAGGCTAACGCTGTTGCAGAAGACTCAGGTGTCCGAGTCCGAACCCTGTGCTTGCCATAACCGGGTGTATAGACATTATACACCCTACACCCTTCCTCTCGTTTCCCTCGTCGGAAACCTACTGCATAAGTTGTTAGTAGCTGATTTCCAAGGCGCCTGCTGTTATTTTCCTTGCTTCGTGTTCTTGTGATGAACTTGTATTTCTTAAATGCAATGTACTTTTGTGCAAATATATAAATAAAATGGGTTTGAGATTGTGTTAAACTTCAACTTTTTATAGAAGTTGGTTTGCTTCCATTTTGTGTCATCTGGATCTAGGGTTTATTCTCTGAGAGTATGCCAAAAATATCTTCGAGGGTGTATAAATCTACTCGCTCTTGTCGAGCCACTGCACGTTCAAAATCTCCAAGTGCTTCTGAAGTAGATCCTGGTTGGTTGTTGCCGATAGTTTGTTTGTTTATTTTTTCTTTTCCCAATGTATTTCGCCGTCGAAAAATTTCTTCCAAAATTTGTCTTTTTGTTATTATGTTGGTTTTACGGTGTCTCACTTTCTGCTGCCATCGCTTCTTGTTTCCGGATTTATTTTTGACAACCCAATATTGAACTCCCGACCTTCGATATTCCGATCGCTTCTTTAATAGCACTGTTGAACGGGATGCCAGGTCTGTTCATTCTTTTTGCTATATAAGGGCTGTTTCATTGTTTAATGCTGAAATTAAACTCTCCACAGTTCCTCTTCTAGGGCGCCGATACTGGAACGAAACAGGAAGAATCAGATGGATTCTGGTTGGGAATGTTCCCCCTTTTTGTCGACTGTTTTGGATTTTTACTTTTTCTATTTTTGTTACTCTTCTGGTGTTTTTTTTTGCAGACCTTACGCTCCTGGAATATTTTGATACTATGCTTCACCAACCCTTGAACGGATCTCCCCCACCGAACTATTTTACTTCTCTGATGAACACGCTCCCGGGGTCCTTGGATGCTAGCTGCTACCAGATTCTTGCCGCTCCAGTATGATTTTATTTTTGATGGGTTAAAACCCTTTCGTGCTCGTCTTCTTTATTTATCTTCCCTTAATATTTGTGTGTGCCTTTACAGTCTGAGCAGTTTGAAAAGTGTTGGTGTGTAGGCTCGTCGGTGCAAGCTCACAACCTCAACTCCCTCAAGTGTTCACTCTCTAGAATTGTCAACCCCCTCCCCTGTTGGACCAGGGGAGGTATTTATTGCTTCCCATCGTCGACCTCGGGCTTCGTGGGCTCGTGTGTTGGGCCCGCCCACTTGCCTGGGCCGCCGACAGGCCCTGTTCGGTCCATGGGCCGCGGTCCGCGGTCCAATAGTACTCCCCCTTCCTCGACGGGCCCGGGCCCGGAGGCCGCCCGTCCCCGTCCCGCCTACAACCACCTCCATTAAACTCCTCGGTGTTCGAGCCAATCCCCCTTCTCCTTCCTATAAATAGCCCACTTAACTCTTCAACTTCTCATATCATCCCCCCTTCCGTTATGAGTGTTTAAGACATCTCGAGGAGTACGGTCGCGAAGTGCAGCTTCAGCACGCCGCCTGGGCCATGTGCCTGATGTCGCTCGCTGGCGTCCCTAACAGCGTGGCCGTGGCCGAGACTCAACGTCTCAACGCCGTGTTGATCGACGTCCATCGTGTCCTCTCCCAGGTTCGCCGCTCCGACCCTCTCAAAGGCCATCCTGCCGTCGCCTACCCCGGTGCCGCTCTTGCCGCCGTCTCGGGCTCCGCCGGTACCTCGCGTGCCTTCAGCGCGCATGGTATGATCGCCGCTCCTGCCGTCGCTGCCGTTGCCGATTCTCTGACAAAGCCTCGTCGGTCGCGCAGCCATCGCCGCTCCCGTGGGTCTCCGTACCTTCCGGCTACTGACCTGCGCCACTTTTTGTCGGGGTCTTCGAAGTCGGCCCGCTAGGCCCGTCGTGGAGCTATCCGCGGTCGTGCCCACGCCTTTTTGGGTTGTGGGTCTGCCTTCGTGGGGCGGCGTCTGGGACGCCTCGTCCTTCTTCTCTTTTTTTTTTTTGGTGCCGTACTTTGTTGTTGTTATGTGCTGTGTGTTTTTTTTCCCGCCGTGTCGCCGGCTATTGTAACACTTGCTTTAATGAATGTTTCTCCTTCGCTTTCTTTTCTTGCATTTTGACTTTACCCTCGCACATTGGTGTAGATTTGCGCTACTCGGCGTTTTCTGCCGACGTTGCCTGGGCCCTTCTTGAGCTTTGCCCTCGCTCCCCGCCACGGGCCCCCTCTTCGCCGACGCCGAGGTCCGCCCATTACGTCGTCTCGTTTGATTCCTTGGTCGGGTCCGCCAGTGGGCCGCTTGGACACCGACGCCCCGTTCCGCGCGTATCGTTTGGTCACTGGATGCCACCGGGTCTTCGTCGGGCGTCTCTCCAGCGCCTCGCCGTCCGCGTCGAGCCCTGACTTTCACCTTGTTCCCCGACGGACTGGGCCCTGGGCTCCCTCGGAGGCCCCCCGGCCCATCCGGTCCCATCCAACCCAGGTAAGCGACGCCTCGTCTTCCGCGCCCTCGAACCCTTATATAAACCCCGTTCCCCTCCTTCACTCACGACTAACTTTCATTTCCTCTCGCCTCGCTCTCCGTCTTCCTCGACTCCGGCTTCCTTCCTTCACCAAGTTGCTAATGGCTGCTGCTCCTCCTCACTCTGCCGCCGGCTCTGCTGCCGCTTTTCAATCCGGCGCCGGCGCTGCTCTTGCCGAGTACTCTTTGCCTCCCCCACCAGCAAGAATCCGCTGTCCACCGTCGGAGCCGACGTGATCCGGGAGGCTCTGGTGAAGATGGGCCAGCCGGACCTAGTTTTTACTGAGGCCGAAAATCGCCTCGCCTCTCACCCGCCGCCGGGCATGGTGGCTCTTTACACGCCTTACGCCGAGGCCGGCCTCACTCTTTCGCTTCCCCCTCTGGTGGCCGAAGCAATGTACTTCTGCGACATCTCGGTCTCCCAGTTCCCCCCGGCTGCCATCGACCGCCTGATGACCTTCATTCTGCTCTGCCACAGGTCCGGCATCGAGGTCTTCCTGCCCGTCTTCTTGATCTGGTTCACCATGACCTCGATGACCACCGATCCCCACCGTCTGCTAATGCCCAGAGGTCGGGCGGTGCCCTCTTCGACCAGCTAGTCGACCGATCTCACCACTGGCGGGACCGGTTCTTTTTCGTCTCCGTTAGCGCCCTTTGGCCGTCTGATTCGGAGGAGCCTCTTCCCTCACGCTGGGCTCTGCTAACCCAGTTGAAGACCTGGACCGCCGCCCCTAGCCGAGACGCGTTGGCGCCCCTGGCCCAAATCGCCCAGGAGGTTCTGACTGAAATTTACCGCCGCGGGACCGTCAACGCTCGGACTATGGCCCAATCTTGGAGTTACGAAGTGCATCTGGCCTTGCCCATCAAGATGCCTTACTTTCGGGACGGGCCGCCCAAGTGCCCGAAGAAAAGGTCGCTCGACGCCGTCCAGTTCGAGTCCCCCGCTTCTTCGCCTACGCACACTCCCGAGACCGAGGGTGTCGTCCGGGCCGAATCTGACACTGTCCTTCGAGACAGCCGAGCCGAACGACGACGAAGGAAGAAGACTCGGGCCAAAAAACGGAAGTCTGTCGCCGCTGCCCTGGAGACGGTCGTGGTTGAGAACTTAGACTCCTCTGAACCCAGCCGCTCCGATCCCCCGTCTGCTGAGCTCGCGAACTCTCACCTTCAGACAGATAGGTTGGATCCTGAGCACTTTCGCTCCCTCCTGCCGAGGCTCGAACACTCGATTGACTTCTCCGCCCCCGTCGACCCTGCGTCCTCCTGCCCCGCCTCGGTGGGATTTTCAGGCAGAAACTCTCCGACATTGACTCCTGGCTGGAGCCGGAAGACGAGTACGTTCAACTGCTCGCACGTCCTACGTCGGCCCTCGACCTTGACCTGCACCATCAGATGCTACAGCTTTTGGTTCTCACTAAGGTTCGGTTGGAGCAGGGCCTTCGGCAGAACGAAGAGGTTCAGCGGATACATGCCAAGCTTGCCACGATGAAGGGTTAACTTGACGCGGTCGTGCGTGAACGGGATCTTCTGGCCGCTGATGTGTGCCGGGCTTCCGAGGAGGAGAAAATTCGGGCCGCTGCCGCGAAGGACGCTTTTGCCGCCGCCGCGAAGGAAGCTCAGGACGAGTTAATCAAGGGCTTTGTTCCTACCTTCGAGACCCGTTTAGCCGAGCTGAAGGGGGACCACGCCATCTTGATGAAGGATTCCAAGCGTGGCGGTTTCTGGAAAGGTTATCAGCATGGGTGCCGGATGTGCGCGCTCTTCTACCCGCCCCTTCCGTACGACGTCGTGCCTCAGAGCCGCCTCGAGTGGGAAGACTGGAAGAAAACGAGCGTCCCCTCCTACCAGCCTCCTTTGGACGTGAGCGAAAGCGAGGAGCAGGACCTTGACGTCGACTTCCCTGATTACACCGAGCCTCCCCTTGAATAGCCCTTCGCTCGACCCCGAACATTTTTTATTTCCTTCTCTTTTTTTTTGTAATGTAAAAACGTAACTTTTTTTTGTAACGTGAAAACACAACTTTTTTTTTGCTTTTATATTCATTCGTAACTCTTGAATGCATCCAATCGCCTTCTGTTCTTCTTCTTCCAACCTTCTCTCCTTCCGCGTGCGTTTACTCTCCGCCCCCGTCCTTTCTGGGTGGCGTTGCCGCTCGTTTAGGTGCCCCGCGTGGCTTGCTGGCTGGAGACGTCCCAGCCGGTCCTTTCCCCGCTCTGAGCGTCTTTTTTACTTCAATTGTTTTCTTTCCTCGAGGAAGCGGACTGGGCCCTTCGGACGTTCCCATGCAGCCTTTCGGCCCTAGGGACCTTCCGTTAGCCTTTTCGGCGGGCTTCCCCGCTTTTTTCTTGCTTCGCAACATATCGCTTTCGTGTTCTTACTTATTGCGTTTTCTTTTAAGGGGGGCGGTCTGGGCCGTTCGGATTGTCTCATGCGGTCGTCCGCCCCTGAGAGCTTTCCGTTAGCCTTTTCGGCCGTCTCCCCCGATTTTTTACTTCTCATTTTTTCGGCGGGTGCACTCCGGGTGCGTTTTACTGGGCATCGCGTGCCATGGTCGGGGAGGCGCCCGACGTTATATGGGATGGGGAAAATGAAAAACAAGGGAAAAAAACTATCTCGCCGGCCTCGTAGGCGTTGTTTCACCGCCTGTACTTTTCCAGGTTGTCGGCGTGCCACGTTCTTTCAATTTCTTGCCCGTCCTCATACTCTAGGCGGAAGATGCCTGAGTGAATCTCGTCCATGATGACGTACGGGCCCTCCCACCTTGCTGAAAATTTCCCCTTTGTCTGGTCGACTCCTGTTACCTTAGCGTTTCTCAACACCAGGTCCCCTGGCGCCAGGTTCTTGTCGGTCATTCTTTCGTTGTGGTACCTCGCCACCCTTCGTTTGTAGGTGAGGTCCCTGATAGACGTCTCCTCTCTTCGGCCCTCTAGGTGCTCCCTTTCTAGGAACATCGCTTGATCGAGGTCCCCTGGCGCCAGGTTCTTGTCGGTCACTCTTTCGTTTTAATAGCACTGTTACAACTCCGTTTCCTATCCCAGCGACAAGTGAAACACTGCCGGTACCCTTATTCTTTAGTTCTCCGGAGACCGTTGCTCGCTGGAACGCTGCGTCTCAGTTTATTAACGAGTTTGGGCCTCATAACCGTGAATGAAAGATATTGCAGGGTATGCCATGTACGTCTCTACTGGAAGGTGCCATCATCTCGTCGATGAACTTGAAGGCTCTTTCTTCTTCTCTTTTTTTTTTGCTACTGTTTTTTTTTCTTCTTCACCTCTTTTTCAAATTCTTTGGAAATGTGACGTGTGTTTTGTTGTTGTTTTTTGTGGTTTTTTTTTGTTTAGACTGTCGTGCCTTTGAAGGTTACTTTAGCACAGATGAGTTTCATGGTATCTGAATGTGCCGGTTATCGCGTGGAGAATGCCCGGCTTGCTGCGAAGTGTGAATCTCTGGACTTGAAACTTGAAGCTGCTGTGAAATACTGTGACGAGTTGTTACTTAAACTGAAGGAACGGATTGATGCTGAAGATTAAGTTTTCTCCTGGATGTTTTTTGTTCATATTCTGGTGGTTGTTTGTCTTTTGAAGTTATTTTCTGTTATTTGTATTTTGGAGAATTTAGTTGTGGCTGTGAAAAGGTGTATTTTGTTGTGGGCTTGCTGACGTATGTAATGCTTTTATTTTCTAAAAATTCTTGTAGTTATGTTATGTTTTTAATCAAAATGTTTTGTTGAATTCCTTTGGTTGCTTATATGAAAAATTTGGAACTTCTTCTCATTGTTTTTAGTATTGGAAGTATTGCTTATATGACGAAGTATTGAACAAAACTTTTTTATTTAAAGCCAAAACTTCTTTTTGTATTTTTTGCTTTTAATGCCAAAACTTGTTTTGGTCTTTTTGTGCTTGGTGTCAAAACTTGTTTTGGTCTTTTTATACTTGGTGCCAAAATTTGTTTTGATCTTCTGGCGCCAAAACTTGTTTTGGTCTTAATGGGAAATTCGTATTATATATATATATATTTAAGGATTGATCTGATGAGTTTGTGTTTTTGAAGAAAGCGGTTTTATTCCTTATGATAATATTCACATATTTTTACAGTATTTACAAAAAACTTCGTTGTTGATCATGGGTAGAACTTTTTTAGATTATTTGCGTGCCAAAGTCTGGGCACTTCTTGTCCGTTTTCTTTCATCAGCTTGAATGTTCCTTTTTTCCATTCTTCTTTGATTATGTCAGGACCTTCCCAATTTTGAGATGGCTTCCCTTTATTTTGTTCTGTGAGGGTTAAACGTGCATTTCTTAAAACCAAATCTCCTGTTGATAAATTGGCGCTTCTTAGTCTTTTGTTATGCATCCTTACAATTTTTCTTTTGTAAACTGCTTCTTTAACCTCTGCTTGTTCCCTGATATTGTCGATGAGGTCTACATTTTCTGTTAATTTTTCTTCGTTGGTTTCTTCATTGTAATCAATTATCCTTGCGGATGGCCAGACTAATTCACATGGGGCGACTGCTTCTAGATCGAAGGCTAGACTAAAAGGGGTGTATTCATTTGCGGTTTTTATAGTTATCCTATATGCCCAAAGTACCTCGGGTATCAAGTCTGCCTATTCCTTAGGTTTGTCGTTGACTTTTCTTTGCAAGATTCTTATTAAGCTTTTATTTGTTGCTTCGACCTGACCGTTGGTTTGAGGATGGTAAACTGAAGTGAAACTTAACTTAATTTCGTTGTCTTTGCAGAACTTTTTTAATCCTCCACTTGCAAATTGTGTACCATTATCAGTGATAATTTGTAGTGATACTCCAAATTTGCATATTATATTTCTGAATATGAATTTTATTGCGCTTTCCTGTGTAATTGATTTTACTTGTTCTGCTTCTTCCCATTTTGTTAAATAATCTATGGCAACGAAAAGGAATTTTTTGCCGTAAGATGCTACTGGGAAGGGTCCTACAATGTCTATTCCCCACCTGGCAAAAGGTACTGGGGTTGTAATGCTAGTTAGTTCAGTGCATGAGATTTT
Organism: Zostera marina; assembly: GCA_001185155.1. Classification (NCBI taxonomy): domain Eukaryota; kingdom Viridiplantae; phylum Streptophyta; class Magnoliopsida; order Alismatales; family Zosteraceae; genus Zostera; species Zostera marina. The sequence continues at coordinate 481,746 of LFYR01000932.1, read as the reverse complement.
TGGGATGTTGGCGTGCAGCTGACATTCTTTGCAATTTTTGGCTATTTCGTTAGTATCCCATTCCATTTGTGGCCAAAAATATCCCTATCTTTGAACTTGTAGACGCAGATTTTTTCCACCTTGATGGGCTCCATTTGCTCCGTTGTGGATGCTTAGTGATATTTCGTTGCCCTCCTCGCGTGAAACACATATTTTGAAAGGTTGATCTTTTGATTTTTCATCTTTCCTGAATAATTCATTATCGATAATTGTGAATCGTGCTGACTGGTTTTTTACCTTTCTTCTTTCCATCTCGTTGTCTGACAATGTTTTTCCATTCAGGAAATTGAAGATGGGTGTTCTCCAGTCATTTTCATTGTCCGAGATTGAGTAGATCTTGAAAGATGGAGTTGATATGTTTTCCAGTTGTATCCATCTTTTTTCTATTGATTGGCCAGAAGATGCTCCAAGTCTTGCTAGTGCATCGGCTTCTTTGTTTAAATTTATGTTAATTAACTTAACATTTATTTCTGGAAGATTTTGTAGTAAGGCTTCCGTTTTTTCTTTGTAAATTTTTAGCGTAGGCCCTTTTAGCGTTCCCGGGAATGCTCTGCACAGGATGTCATCCCTTGCTGTGGCCCATTGCATTGCTCCCACGAACATATTTATATGGTCTACTGGGTCCATCTTCCCATCATAGATCTGTAGCCTGAATTTTAGAGGTGCTGGTTTTACCATTAGTGATTTATGTAAGGCATCCATGCCCACCAGCCAGTTCGGGACTTCGCCTTCTAAATCTCCTTCTGTGTCTCCCGTGCCTTCTTTGTATACGGGTTTTTTGGGAGGAAGTTTAGATTGCTCTTCTGGCTTACGGAGTAGCAGTGCGCTAGAGTGTGCTGCCTTGTGGCTTGACACCTCCTGTTGAGCCTTAGCCTTCTTTGATGTTTGAGCCTTTGAATGAAATATTGATGCTTTAGATTTTTCAATATTCTTCAGTTTTTCGCTCATTTTTGCTATGGTTTCTTTCATTTTCTCCAGCTCCTCTATGGCATCTTTACGAACCCGTGAGTCGTTTCTGATGCTGAAGCCCTTGCTTCTTGGTTGCTCACAGGTTTTTCCTGGGGTTTTTCCTTCTGAGGTGGTTCTTCCGAAGGTTTCTCCTTCTCAACGAGGAGTCGAATGGCCTCAGCTATTGCCTATATTGTGATGTTTAGGTTTTCCCCTCCTGCTGATGCTTGGGGGGTTTGCTCAGGTTCACCCTCGGGTTCAGCCTCAGGTCCAGTGGGAGTGTTTTTATTCTTATTGCCCTTGGGTGGCCGACCCACTGTTTTTTAGTTCTTGAATTGCCAGACTGTTGCTCTGGCGCCTCCTGAGAATTTGCTTCTCCTTGGGAAGTACTTCGTGTTACCACCATCCTGGAGTGTTCGACTTTTTTCTTTTTAAAAAAAGTCAATTTTCGTGCATGGCTCCTTGAGGAATTCCTTGGAAGTCGCAGCTTGAAAACATGGCTCCTTGAGGAATCGACTTTTTTCTTCTGAAAAGTCGATCCCTTGCTGAGCTGATTTCCTAGCAAGACTCCCTGGTTGGTGACTTGGAAAAAGTCGAACCCTTTTTTCGAAAAAGTCGAGGAGCTTTTGTCGTGAGTATCTTTGAATCACAGACGGCGTCAACTGATGGGGGTGAAACCCGACCAGTACTCCAAGATGCACACGCAAGCGCCAAGCGGGGAACTCCGCGGGAAATCCGACCGGAACTCAAGTGTGCAAAGCTCTGCTTCGCTAGGACTTCTTCCACTCCAAATGACCTGCCTTTAATGAGTGAGGGATGCCTCCTATTTATAGGGATTCTTATGGGGGTAATCTGGTCATTTGGGCAATAACCGCCTAACTGATCAGATCGAGGCCCAAGGTCAACTTTCCAGAGATCGACTTTCTGGGGATCTGACTTTCCTGGTGATCGACTTTATTCAGAAGTTGATCCCAGGGAAGTCGATCCTCAGGAAAGTCGATCTTCCTAGGATTCTACTTGGGATCTCCCCAACCCTAGAATAGGTACCTCAACTCATCTTAGGCTATCCGGACTTCTAGTTGCTGGTAAGTTGTGATCGAGTTCGAGATACTGTATCAACGCCAGACTGGTGACAGAGCTGCGAGAACGTCACTAGGCGGTCGACGGCCAGAAAGGGGGAGAGAGGAAGCCTCAGGCCGCATTCGGTGTAATTGGCGTACAAGGCCACCATGCCCGCCGGCGGACGAGAGGCAAGACTTTTCCCAGTCATGAAAAGGGGGCCTGCCGAAAAGGCCGCCCGAGGGCCCTAAGGTTAGAAGACCACGCGGGGACACTCGGACAGCCCAGGCCGCCCCTCAAAGAGAAAAATGCAATGAGTATGAACGCGAAAGCGAGATATTGCGAGAGAAAAAACTAAGTGTTAAATGAAGGGAGGGCAAACGCCCGTCCCCCCGTAGTAGGAGCGAGGCGGGAACGACGAAGCAAAAGAAGGGAGCGTGCCGAAAAGGCCACCCGAGGGCCCTCCAATCGACCATGTGGGGACGCTCGGACGGCCCAGACCCCCCCAAAAGGGAAGCACGTAACGGAAGCAAGATATTACAAAGGAAAAAAAAGAGAAGAATACATTCCAAGTGTTCGAAACGTAAGTTACAAAAAAATTTCGAAGTATAGAAAATAACAGGCAAGCGAAAACACAAAGGGCATCCGAATAGAAGACCGGATCACTTAAAAGCAGGCTCCGTGTACTCGGGAAAATCGGCCTCGAGATTCTCCTTTTCGCCTTCGCTCACGTCCACGGGGGGCTGATAGCGGGGGACACCTTCCTCTTGCCAAGTCTCCAAGTCACGGACGCTCCGCGGCAGGACAAGGCCTTCAAGGGGGGGATCGACGAGAGCACATATCTTCCGCCCATGCATGTAGCCTTTCCAAAAGCCGGAGCGCTCGCGTTCCGTGAGCTCGATCACATGATCTATCTTCAGGTCTGCCAAACAGTCCTCGAAGGTAGGCACGAACTGCGCCATAAAGTCATCCTGAGCGGCTCGAGCGGCAACCTCACAGACGGTCTCGGCCTCGACCTGACGAACCCTTTGCTCCTCAGCCACTTTCGTGGCATCCGCAACCAGCTGATCCCGTTCCCGCATAACAGTATCCAGCTCGGCCGTCATAGTGGCGACTTGGGCGCACAGAGCCGCTTTTGTGGCATCCGCAACCAGCTGATCCCGTTCCTGCACAACAGTATCCAGCTCGGCCGTCATAGCGGCGACTTGGGCACGCAGAGCCGCATTCTCTTCATCCTGGTGGAGGCCCTGCTGCAAACGGACCTTGGTCAGAATGGAGAACTGGAGCATTTGGTGGTGGAGGTCGCGGTCGAGATCAGAGGAGGCGCGGGTGAATTGCTTTAGGTACTCTTCCTCCGCCTGGAGCCAGGAGTCAACGAACGCAAGCTTGTCTTTAAAATTCCCGCCGAGGCGGGGCACAGAGGACGACGGGTCAACACAAGCGGAGAACTTGGAGGAATGCTCGCAGGACTCCACAAGTTTTTGGAATAGGTTAGGGTCCAACCCATCACGTATAAGTTCGCTCATACCGTCCGACGGGGCAGGAGAAGGATTCCGGGGCAGCGAGAGATCATACTTAGAATCTTCAATCTTCTTTTTGTCAGACCGCATCTTCTTTCTTTTGCTTTTTTTGGTCCGGCGGTCTTTAAGCACAACATCAGGCTCGGCCTCGGGTTCGTCTTCGGGGCAGGGGAAAGGAGCATGAAACTGAACTTCGACGGACTTCTTCTTGTGCGAGCGCTTCGGCGGGATGTCCCAAGTGTAGTTCACCAGAACAGGCAGATCGAGATGCTCCTCATAGCTTCAAGTGGACAGCGTACGAACGTTCAGGCCCTGCGGCGATAAATTTTGATGAGCACTTCGTTCGCGTTCATCTACGAGGGCCCCAGCTGAGCGCTGGTAGGAGGAGTCGTGCGGGACTTTAACGGATACAAAAGGCCCCAGCGGGAAGGCGGCGGCGAGTCAAGGTCAATCGGGCCAAGGGCCTCCAGCGGGACGAAGAAGAACTGATCGCGCCAGTTGTGGGATCGGCCGAGCAGCTGGTCAAGCAAAGCGTGCCCCCCCCGCTGGGTGACCAACAGGCGGCGAGGGTCCGACGACATCGCAGTCATCGAAAACCATACGAGAAATACGGGCAGAGAGGCTTCAACACCGGACCGACGACAGAGCAATGAAAACGTCAGAAGGCGGTCAACGGCAGCCGGCGGAACTTGAGAGAAAGAGATGCCGCAAAAGTGCACTACCTCGGCCAGGAACGGGGAGAGGGGAAGCTTCAAGCCGCAGTCGGCATAATTGGTGTACAAGGCCACCATGCCCGCCGACGGGCGAGAGGCGAGCCTTCTCCTGGGCTCTACGAACTCAAGGCCATCTTGGCCCATCTTGCCGAGAGCATCGCGGATCACATCGGCGGTAACAATAGACAACAGATTCTTGCTGTCAGGCTCATCGAAGAGGCGAGTGAGGGTGGCGCCCGCGGCGGAGCCGGCTTGAGACGGGGAAGTGGAAGCCATCAGGAGCCTGAGAGAAAGGAGAGCGAGTGAGGAATAGAAAGTGAGAGTGAAGGTGGAAGTGAAGAATGAGCGGGATGAGAGGTGAAGGGGTTTATATAAGGGTTGGGGCACAGAAGACGAAACGTCGTGGATACCTGGGAGTAATGCATCGAGGCAGGCCAGGAAGGCTTTGAGGGAGCCCACGACCCAAGTCGTCGGAGAACAGAATGAAGGACGACACCCGGCACGAGCGATGAGGACGCGGGGAGGCGTTGAGGAAAGAACCTAGTAGCCCCAACGACCGAAAGGAGCAAGTCAGACGAACCGAGGGCGTCCACGAGTGAGGGCCGGTCGGCGTGTCGAGTGAGACCGAATAATAGGCGGAAGCCCCCGGGACGGGGCAGAAAGAGGAACGGACGGGGGGTGCTAACGAAGGAGAGGGTTGACCCCGGCAATGAGGGGAGTAAGAAGAAACCGTCGAGGAGTCGAAGGGCGAGCGAAGCTCGAGAAGGGCCCAGGCTTCTGAGCTCGCCGAATAGCGTAAAACTGCACCAACGCATAAGGGCGAAATCAAAACACGAAGAAAAAAGCGGGAAATGCAATTCTATAATAATAAGGTAAAAGGTTACAACAAACAAGAGCACGACGAAGGCCGAGAAAAAGCAACAACAAAAAACAAAAAGTAACAATTGCGATAAAGAGAAAACGTAAAACAAAAGCGCGCCAGGGCATCCCGGGCGCCGCGCCCACGAAGGAGAGCCCACCAGCCGAAGAGGTACGGGAGTGGGCGCAGATCGCGCTAGGGTGGGCCTAGCGGCCCGACTTCAGAGACCTCGACAGGAAATGGCGCAGGTCGTATCCAAGCCAATGCCGACCCGGTCATATAAGGCATGCCATCTATACCTTTCCTTTTTCTGAAATACCATGAAAACCAAAGTATTCCTCTACCAAATACAACCAGCCTTGAGGATCGCTCCCATCGACGTGTGGAAAATCGACTCTTACCAGTCTGGACGATCGACCATGAAATTCCCCCATTTGCGGTGCTCCAGGAGATGCAGTAAATCTTTCCAACGCTCTGGCCAGATCTGTTATTCTTTTTTCCACCAACCCCGCAATGGTCGATTCTTAGCGACGATTGACTTTTGTCTGTCTTGCATTTTGTTCTTCCATGATCGCCCCAACTTCCAGTCGAATCTCCTCAATCTCGCCATCTCTATCAATTTGTTCTTCGGTCATGATTCCTGAATGCCTAAAAATCGATTACTCACAGAAAATCATAGTTAAGTAATTGCAATTTACGTTCTTATGATGGATCCACTTTAGGCGTGGAACACGTCTAGATTTTTTTTGAGTCGTTACCGACTAACTTCTTGCTCCTGCAATTTCAATTCACAATTTGCAGACAAGCCAATTGAAAATCCACATTTCTGATTAAATGTGATACTTCCGTGTGCTGGATCCACTTAAGGTGTAGAACACATGCTCTTTCTCGTTGAGAGAAAAAAAAATTCTTTTCCGTCTTCAGATCTTCCCGTCGCTTGCCGAAATGTCACTTCTACCAACTGACGGACTCATTGAAGGAACCAAATGGAACGACCTAGTTCCTGACGGACGGTGAGCTCACGGGCAGCCTAGAGAAGGGATCGAATCGACCCAAGTAGGAAGAAGAGAAGAGATTCCCACGAGGGACCGGAGGAAGAGAAAGAAGAGATATCCAAGTGGAGCTGAGGGGAAGAAGATTAAATGGATTCAATTTCCTAGATGTTTCTTTAGTCATTCTATTTATATATTTATATCATTCTATATTACAACAACTAACAGATTAGTTACTGGTAGTAAACAAATATTGAGTCCTGCTTCTTATTTCTGTTACGCTTGGCTTGTCATGCCTTTTTTTTTAAAGGCGATTTTTACAAAATAAAATTAAAAGAGTACAAAAGATAAAAAGAAAATATAATGATAAACGAAAAAAACTGAAAACATAACATGAATCTCCATCTTGTCAATCTATGATCAACTTCGAACCGCGTTTGCATGTTGAAATAACTCCCGCCTGAAAATTTTAGAACCTTTAAAGAGTTTCAATACTTGTCTTCATCTTTTTCTATCCCTGCAACTGTCATCTTTTTCTTCAATCATCTTTCCCATCTAGTAACCCATCACATTTCCTCTTCTATTTCCTAGATTGCATTTGTCATTCGACAATATAACCTTCTGATTTCCCTTCTAGATTAAATCCCTAGTTTTCCATCCTCAAACGGGAAGAAAATTGGTTAAATCTGAAAGCAATTCAGAACGGAATCGAGAAAGCTTCTTAGTCTCCGGGCGAGGCCATACGACGACAAGGAGAAGTGGCGAGAAGCCCACTTCCCCTCCTCTGAACCCGAAAAGGAGCAACGGAATCACGACCATAAAAGAAATGGGAAAGAATCGAATAACCTTCAGGAGGCAAAAAGAAGTGGAGAGATAGGGAGTTGCGGGTGAGGATCTAAGACGACGACCTACAACGGGGAGGGAGAACGGTAGAGAAAGGCATGAAATGGGGAAGAGGGAAAGAACTTGTCTCCCCTCTCTCTTTTGAGAAAGGAGGGAGATCAGAAGTGGGAGAAGGGGTTTGCTCAAGACTCAAGAGGTGGCGCTATGCGTTGTTATTTGTTTGTAAGTTCAAAAGTAAACATACAAATCCATAAATTCAAGTATTAGTTACCTAACTAATTCTAGTTAGAAACACTCAAATAACAATTAACCATACAATTTACTCGGAAGGCTCGGTTGGTAGCCCATGGATTTTCTCAAGTGGAAGGAATCGACTTCGACGAAACTTATAGTCTGGTCGTCAAATTTCCGACAATTCGAATTGTGTTGTCTTTAGCAATATCGAAAGGATGGTGGCCGGATTCACCAACTTGACATTGACAATGCTTTTTAAACGGTGACATAAGGAGGAAGTATATATGGCCCAATCTCCCGGGAATCGGGAACACTCTATTAAAGTATGCCGATATCACAAATCGTTATATTATGGACTACGGTAATCACCCTGAGCATGGTATGATCGATTAAGTCATTTCCTATTTTCTATTGGATTTATTAGCACTTGATCGGATGCCTCATTATTTTTTTGGGTCACCGGGCTATCACAACTGTTCATGTTGATATACGTCAATGATATCGTTATTACGGGATCATCATCGACGAAGATAACCAAGTTTATTACAACTCTTGCTTCGGAATTTAAGTTCAAAGATATGAGAAATTTGCAGTATTTATTGGGTATGGAATTCTCCCAGATTGCCACTACAAACTCCTATGTCTTGTTACAACATCGATATATATGTGACCTTCTATGGCGAACGAATATGCAAAATTGTAAGCCGGCTCAACTCTGATAACTTCTACAACAAGGTTGAACAGAAGGGATGACTACCTAGTTGAAGATATTACATTATACAGATCTACTATAGGGGCTTTATTATATCTTGTTAACACTCAGTCTGATATTGCTTTTGTCGTAAATAAGCTATGTCAATTTCTTTATCAACCAACTACAGTTCATTGGACATCCACTAAACGAGTCTTGAGGCACTTACAAGGTACATCAACACACAGAATTGTATTTGCTCCATCACCGAAATTTGTGTTGGTTGCACCGATGATAGAAGAATCATTGGGGGATTTGCAATGTTTTTTGGTAACAACTTGGTCGCCTGGTCGGTAAAGAAACAGTCTATTATCGCCCGTTCGTCGATCTACAGAGACAAAATTTAGAATCTTGGTCGATGCTTCTACCGAGGTTGTTTGGGTACAAAATTTATTACATAAATTGGGTTAAAGAATGGCATTTCAATTTTCATCTTAAATTTGGACTGATAATTTGGAAGTCAAACACTTGTCACACAACCCTATATTTTATACACGTATGAAACATATGGCAGTTAACTTCAACTTTGTTCGAGAGTTGGTTAAATCTGGTATCATTCGGATCACATGCACATATATCTACAAAGAACATATCGTCTTCTTCAAATCTTCTTGAGTTTTCAAAGCAAGGTTGAAGTGTTGTATTCCTAAACTTTCCACCATTTTCGTGTGTTTTCTACTTTGGTTGAGAGGGTTATCTCAAGATAACCAAAGTGTAAGGAGAGTTTTTGAACTAAACCATAAAGCTCTGGTTTGATTTTATAGAATTTCAGGGAAAACTCTTAGGTGCTAAGTCTACTTTGAAAGACTTGGGATAGTTGCAAGTTTACTTTAAAACTTAAGAGGTTCTTAAGCATTATTCCTTTAAAAGCTTAAGAGAGGTTCGTAATCATTGTAGCCTGTAAAAGCTTACAAAAGGTTTTTGAGCGTTGTTGCATTTAAAAGCTCTGATAGGTTTATCAATACCTTTAGGCTAGTGGATTTCGTGAAACAAACTCACGACACTGGACGTAGGTCAGTTGAGACCGAACCATTATAAATCTCTTTGTTCTTTGTTTCACTTAAATTTCTAATTTTTAATCAACCATAAAATCAACTACTTATATCTTATATCACATTTGATTTTAAACCTATATATTTTATATATTTATCTTGAAATTACTTCAAAGCCCTCGACCTGTTATTATCTTGAAATTACTTCAAAGTCCTCGACCTGTTATTAGGTCCTCAAGAGGCTATTTACTTTCAAGTCATTTACATTTAAGTCCTCAACCTGTTATCAGGTGCTTAAGAGGTCATTTACATTAAGTTCTCGACCTGTATCAGGTACTTAAAGAGGCTTGTTATTTTTACAATGCAATTTATATAATATAATATTATATTGATTACAATATAATATATTATTATTATCATCATATTTGCTATTGTATTATTGAGTGTTTTTGCAGATCTTCCGCTACAATCTGCATTAATCGAAAAGAGAATATTATATATATACTTATATAATAATATAATATTATATTGCTATCGATATCATAATTATCTTTGCTATTATATTATTTAGTGTTATTGCATATATTTTCGCTAAAATCTGCATTACGCGAAAAGATGTTACTAACCCCCCTTAATTATAGCATCGGATTACGATCCAACAGTGTGACAAGTATTTGACTTCCAAATTATCAGTCCAAATTTGAGATAAAATACCTTTTTTGAACCCAATTTCATGTAATAAATTTTGTACCCAAACAAACCTCGGTAGCAGCATAGATCAAGATTCTAAATTTTGCCTCTGTAGACGAACAGACGATAGTAGACTGTTTCTTTGCCGATCAAGTTATTCCCAAAAAACATTACAAATCCCCCGGTGCTTCTTCTATCATCGATGCAAACAACCCAATCTGCATCTGTGTACATGTCCAACATAAATGTTGGTGATGGAGTAAATACGATTCTGTGTGTTGAAGTAAATATTGGTGCAGCTAGCCAATCCAAAACCTTAAACTATACTAAATTACTAATATATTATAAATATTTATATAATATCCGGATCCAAAACCTTTAATGGAGCTAAAATTAGTCCCAACCCCCACCCGAACCCAGACAACCAGGTCTGGGATGGGGCCGAGTCCGACCCGGACCCATTTACACCCCTAAATGTAGTACACTTAATAGTGTTTGGTAAGTGACAATTTTGAATCCGACAGATGACAAATGACAGGTTCAGATTAGTTTGGCGCATTGTGGCGTGTTTAGACTCGTGCATGTCAAGGGTAATTAAGTTATTTGCATTTTAGAACTCATGACTGTTAATTTAGCATTTACAAAATAATTTCTATAAATAATTCATGGATCCAATGAAAATACATATTTGAAGAAAATTCATGGATCCATCTAGTTTATGTAAAGAGTTAAAATACTATAAGGGCTATCTTATAAATGTACCCATAATATCAAGTATAAGTATAGGCTTAATGTGTAATAATAAGTAAGTTGAATGTTACATTTTGATTGAGTCAATTAAAGAGTTCTTGCTTTACTCTTCTTCTTCTAGTTGACCTAACAACTTCCATCCACCCCCTTTCTTCTATCTTCTTCTTCTATCATTTTCTTGTTAATGAAAGAGTAAGGAAACCTCTCCAGATTTCTACATGGTATCGAGAGCTACAATTTTTGCGACTAGGGCACGGCTTCTGTGATCAAAGGTTCGAGCGGTTTCTTTTTTTTTTCCTTCTCGGCTACAGCGCGGCTACAACGCGCTACAGCGTGGTTTTTCTTCTCGGCTACAGCGTGGTTTTTCTTCTCGGCTACAGCGTGGTTTTTCTTCTCGGCTACAGCGTGGTTTTTTCTCGCCGATTGATTGCAATCTGCGATTGCAACTCTGGTTTGAAGTTTATCTGTTATTTACAATTGTTATTTACAATTTTATCTGTTAAATCTGTCTGATTCCGTCGATTTGAGTTTTTTTTGTTTTTCCCCTTTCTCTTCAAATTTATCAGTTATCTCTCGCGATCGTTATCCTTTTTTGTTATCTGCAAATCTGTCTGGTTTTTTCTCGCGATCTGCAAATTTTTTGTTTGATTTCTGATGTTTGATTTCTGATTTCTGTCATAGATCGGTGCTAGTAATTCGATGTTTAATTTCTGTGATTACGTGTTCATTGATTTTAGTTTTCTGTAATTTTTTGTTTGGTTTTTTTTTTTTGTTCATTAATTTCTGTGATTACGTGTTTATTGATTTCATTAATTTCAGATTACGTGTGTATCTGGATTGATCTGTAATCCAGCTGGTTTTGTTTGTTTGTGTTGGATTTGTTTGCGTTTGATTCATATTAGATTTGATTTCGATTTTTTTTTTATTGTCTTAATTGATTTGTGATATCAAGATTTGCTTTACTGCCATATTGTCTTACTGTCATTGATTTCTTTTACTGTCTTAATTGATTTGTCATATCAAGATTTGTTTTACTGCCATATTGTTTTACTGTCATAAATTTGTGATATCCTGCCAATTTTTTCTTTCTCTTTTCTTTCTTTGCCTTACTGTCTTAATTGATTTCTGGTTTTTTTTTTTGTGATTTGTGATTTGCGATTATTCTAGTTAGCTAATAGCTGATCGATTACATGCAATCTGATTAAAAAACCTGATTGTGTAGTTTCTACCCAATCGAAATTAGATCATAACTACATTTACTACTCAATCAATTGTGTAGTTTATAGTTTGCTTGTAGTTGTAAATTGCAATTGCCCAAGTGGTTGATTGTTATTTTGTTTGTGACGCAAGGAGCTGGTTTTTTCTGGATTTGCGAGTCAGCTCCTGTAATCATTGTTCCGTTGAGTGGCGATTTTCCATCTTGAGTTATGGCAGGAATTGGATCAAGCACATCTGGTGCTGGAAGTGCAGCTGTGACAGCAAGGATCGAAGTTCCTCAAATGATGTACAGTATTGCGTCACTCTGTCCCACACCTCTTTCAGAAGGGAATTATCTAGTATGGAAAAATCAATTTGAAGGTGCATTGCAAATACATAATTTGTTAGATTTTGTTTCTGGAAAACTTGGGACTCCGGCTCTAAGATTAAGTGATGGCTCTGAAAATCCGGCATATGCGTCTCACAAGAGGAACGATGGCATAGTGCTCAGTTGGATTAAAGCCACGGTATATAAGGAAATTCAGCCTCTACTTTTACCTTGTGTTACTGCATATGAGGCATGGCATATTTTAGAAACAGATATTTCGCCTATTGATAAAAATCAAATTCAAGCTCTTCGTGATGAGTTGAATTCACTAAGGAAGACAACAGATATTTCAATGAAAGAATATATTTTCAAGATTAAGAGTTTGAAACACTCTCTAGCAGCAGCAGGATATTCAATGTTTGATGAAAGAGTGTCAGAGTATGTTCTCAGAGGTCTTGGACCTGAATTCCGTATGTTTAGGACATCTCTGAATTTTCAGAAGGATATTACTTTTACAGAACTTGCAGATGCTCTTATTAAAGAAGAAATTTTGATGAAATAACTGGATCAACCAACAACTGAAGGGGATTATCAGGTGCATTATTCCAATTATAATAGAAATAATTTCAATAGAAATGCTAAATTTTATCCAGGGAAAGGCAAGAATGGTGGTTCTTATTATAAACCATCATACAAAAATCAAGGAACAAAGGTTATAACTGTTCCTCCTCAAATTGCTCGGAATAATTTGCCTCCCATTCTGAATCTACCATCTTCACAGGACGACACATCTGCGTGTCAGATTTGTGAGAAAAAAGGACATCTGGCTAGAAATTGCCCAGATAGAGGTAATTTTGCTGCCTATGCCATGGAGGATGATTATGATACTCAGATAACTGGAAATGAAGAAGAAGCAGCAGCACATTCTGTAACAGTCCAAGATCTGGATTGGTGTCTTGACTCAGGAGCTACTAATCACATGGTAGCTGATGAAGCTTTGCTCCATGACTGCCAGACCTATACAGGTATTGGGTGTGTTGTGATTGGATCTGGAGATAGATTAGTAATTTCTAAAATAGGAAAGTTAGCCTTTGAAGTACATTCAAAGGTTTATACACTTAATAGAGTTTTATGTGTGCCTAAGATTAAGAAAAATCTAATTTCTGTGACTAAACTATGTAGTGATTTGAACTGTTATATACAGATTTCACAGAAGGAATTTTCAGTGAAGAGCCTGAAGATGCATCAAACGCTTTTTTCTGGAATTAATAAAAGAGGGCTATACTATTTCAGCCCGGACATCAACTGTAATTTGGGTATCAAGGTCTCTTCAGATACATGGCACAAGAGACTAGGACATCCTTCTCTCAAAATCATGGATAAAATAGGACATGTATTAGGATTAAACAATTCAGATTTAAAATCTTTAGAATTTTATAATAACTGCCCTATGGCAAAAATGTCGAAATTACCTTTTTCTTGTAATGAAATAAAAACTTCCTTTCCATTGGAGATAATACATATAGATCTATGAGGTCCAGCCCCAATTGTTTCAATGAAAAATTATAAATTTTTTGCAACAATTGTAGATAATAAAACAAGGTATACATGGATTATACCATTAAGGGCTAAAAGTGAATTTACTGATCAGTTTATTCTATTTCAGAAAAATATAGAAAACCAGTTATGGCTAAAAATTAAGAAAATTTATTCAGATGAGGGTGGTGAATTTCTTAGTACCAAGCTGAAAACTTGGCTAGGACAAAAAGGAATAACACATAGATTCTCATGTCCCTATACACCTCAACAAAATGGGATTGTTGAGAGGAAACATAGACACCTGCTTGAGACCAGCAGATGTTTTTTTACTCAATCCGGAATTCCAAAAAATATGTGGCCAGAGGTCATCTCTGCAGCATGTTTTCTGATAAATAGGTTACCTAGTTCTGTTTTAGGGTTCATATCTCCCTTTGAGATGTTAACCAAAAATAAACCAGATTATAAAATACTGAAATTATTTGGTTGTTCATGTTATCCCTTAATAAGTAAAGGATTAAGGAATAAATTTGAACCTACTGCCTATAAATGTGTCTTTATAGGGTATTCAAACAAACACAAAGGATATATGTGTTTAAAGTTAGAAGACAATAAAGTCATTATATCTCGAAATGTCAAATTTAATGAAAATGAGTATCCTTTTTTAACTAAAACAGATACTAAAACAGTAAAGAAGCCTGAAAAGCAAATGATAATACTTCCAAGACTAGCTACTACAATAAATTTTGGCTTTCCTATAAATACAGGAAACTCAAACAGTGAGTTAAGGGTAGAACCACTACAAGAAATCCGACCTTGTATGGCGGTCTTTAGATGGCGGAAATCCGCCATCTAAAGTGATCCTCGGCGGAAATCCGCCATCTAAAGACCGCCATCTTGGACACCGCCATTAAAACCCCTAAACCGCCATCTATTATCCATCCCCATTTCCCACCAAAAATTGTATAGATGGTCCGCCATCTAATCTGAAAATTTTCGCGCGAACTGAAAAGTTTTAGATGGCGGAAATCCGCCATCTAAAATACGGCGCGGGAATAGTTTGGCGCCAATTCATTGATTGCGGTTAATTTCATTGATGGCGGATGTCCGCCGACTATCCTTGGAACATTAGATGGCGGAAATCCGCCATCTAAAGTTACGCAGGCGGTTCCCTTAGTTTATAGATGGCGGATATCCGCCATCTATTCATAGGAGAGGGCGATTGTGCCCATATTTAGATGGCGGATTTCCGCCATCTAAAACTAAGTAGAAGAGTTTAGATGGCGGAAATCCGCCATACAATGTTTGTTACATTTTTTTTTTTAAACAGGATTCTATATTTTGCGTTCGAATCGTCGTTTTTTGAAATAGAAATCGATATTTCAGAAAACGATTTTGAAATAGAAATTGAAATCGATGTTTTTTATTAAAAAGAAATTAAATTACAGAATCGTTAAACATTCGAAGTTTTAATAAGAAAAAAAAAATCGTTTAATCAACACTCGTCTGAAAGCGAGTCTTCTGAATCAGAATCAGAAATATCTGATCCGAATGCAGACGGTATTGTGGACTTTGAAGTAGAAGCCATCTGCGTCATGTCGAGTCCAGAAGTCTTCAAAGTCTTATTTAGTTTCTTCATATATGATTTCATAGCATTGAACTTCTTCTTGTATTTGGAGACGTCTTTTTGACTCTCGTTACACTTGTTCTGAAAATGAAAACAAAAATGAATTCGGTAATCAACAAAATTATTGAAATATATTGTAAATACCTCCAATGCTTTGAATTTTTCCGACCAAACTGCATCTGGTGTTGAATCAACAGTCGTGCTTTCTGAGATCGGCTCTTTTCCTTTCCAATTTGGAGAAGCCCATCTTTCGTTTGTTGTGCTCACCATACTGGCAGCTTCTCCAATTCCTATTATTCGATTCTTTTTATTTTTTCCGAAAGTCTTGTTGACCGTCGCTTCTATAAATTGCTGCATTATAAAAAAAAAAATAAAAAAAACGAAATATAATTAAAATAATCAATGGAATTTACAAATGGAGTCATTGATTCAGATTCAGCCCACGATTTTGCCTCTGGACTTTTGATAAATTCCGTGGCTTCAAGCTGAAAGAATAACAAAATCAAACAATGATAATAGAAATTATAAAATATAAATAATTTTAAAAAAATACTTACAACTTTATCGCTTCCCTTATATGTCATTTGTAAAGTCTC
>LFYR01000932.1:227912-456485 GCA_001185155.1 Zostera marina | reverse complement strand
CTGTCGCTTTGGCCAGAAGTCGTCAAAGGCCAGAAGTCGTCAAAATTCAGGGGGGAGTATCACAAGCTCTCCCGGCACTTCTGTCGCTTCGGCCAGAAGTTGTCAAAATTCAGGGGGGAGTATCACAAGCTCTCCCGGCACTTCTGTCGCTTCGGCCAGAAGTCGTCGAAAGTCAGGGTGGAGTATCACAAGCTCTCCCGACACTTCTGTCGCTTCGGCCAGAAGTCGTCGAAATTCAGGGGGGAGTATCACAAGGTCTCCCGACACTTCTGTCGCTTCGGTCAGAAGTCGTCGAAAAATTTGAGCATGGTGAAATCTGTCGCTTTGGCCAGATTCACCAAGGATTTATTGAGCAAAGGAGGGGCTTCACGAGAGGTAAATCGCACGGTAAGTTCAATAATTAATATATATGCGTTTATGGACTAATCTAGTTGTTTTGCAGAGTGTTTTCCTTTTTTGCAGGTTAGATTCCGTAGTCCGGGTTAGGATCGGATTCTAATAGTGAATTCGTAGCCCCGACAGGAGTCAGATTCTAATAGTGAATCAACGGGTTCTGTATCCAAGGCGAGTATCGGATCCTCATAGTGGATCTGTAGCTCTGGTCAGAATCAGACTCTGATAGTGAGTCGGTCTGCTTTGTCGCTTCGGCCTTAGTAGACCAGAGGTCATTTTGACGCTTCGGCCTTAATGATCTCAAGGGGGGAGAATCCCAAGCTCTTATGTCTCTTCGACCAGAAGTCGTCAAACTCGGGGGGGAGTATCATAAACTCTTCCTGACACTTCCGTCGCTTCGGCAAGAAGTCGTCAAACTCGGGGGGGAGTATCATAAACTCTTCCCGACACTTCTGTCGCTTTGGCCAGAAGATGTCAAACCATGAGCACGATAGATCTGTCGCTTCGGCCAGATCAATCGAGGATTTATTGAGCATGGGAAGGAGCGGCACGAGGAGCATCCCCGCACGGCAAGGTCAGTAATTCAATAAATATATCCTTTAGACTAATACATTTGTTTTGCAGGTTATTTTTTGTTTTGCAGGAACGATCCTGTCGCTTTGGCCAGGATCCACTCATTCTGTCGCTTCGGCCAGAATCAGACTCTAAACAGTCGGTCCATTTTGTCGCTATGGCCTCAATGGACCAAGAATTATTTTGTCGCTTTGGCCTCAATAATTCTCCTATCTTGTCGCTTTGGTCTTGATAGACTTGGAGATCATTTTATCGCTTTGGCCTTAATGATCTCGACCCACTTTGTCGCTTTGGCCTTAGTGGGGTAACCATCGTTGCGGACATAAAGTCGCTCTTGATCAGGGTGGACTATAAACGTCGGTTCTGATAGTGAACTAGATCCTGTCGCTTTGGCCAGGATCCACGCATTCTGTCGCTTGGGCCAGAATCAGACTCTGATAGTGAGTCGCTCCATTTTGTCGCTTCGGCCTTAATGGATGGGAGTTATTTTGTCGCTTTGGCCTTAATAATCTCCCTTCATCTTGTCGCTTCGGCCTTGATGATAACACAGAAAGAGTCGCTCCTGATCAGAGTCGAACTATAAACATGTAGTTCTATTGGCCTGGAACTAGATTCTGATAGTGAATCAACCCATCTGATAGTGCATCGGTAACGGAGTCATTGTGTCGCTGTGGCCACATTGACTCGATCCCATCTTATCGCTTTGGCCTTGATGCGGATCACCTTGCTTGGGGGGGGGATACTGGCGGTACACGGGTGTTCAACCATACTCTCTTCAGGGGGGAGTACTGGTGAGACATGCCTGATTACGTCAGTCACTCCCAGCAACGCCCTTCAAACAAGGATTAGGGTTCCGTCGCTATATGCCGGACCCTCGGAAAGGCTTCCACGGTGCGGAGCACGTGTCTACGTCAAGAGCCCAAGTTAACACTTTGGAGTCGCCGACTGGGACTACCAAGTCGCCGACTCCAAGGGTGAATCGCCGATTCCGACCAGGGATCTCGGGTCTGGTAGACCGAGGACTTGGCCTCCAAGGAATCGGCGACTCCACTCCTGGATCGGCGACTCCCACACCTGAGTCGCCGACTCCCAGCCGTTACGCGGGCGGGCCCACCCCATTATGGCACCCTTCAATAGGGCACTATAATGAGGTGGGCCCCACTCGATTGAATGGAAACGCCTCTCGGACCCTATAAAAGGGGTCCTAGGGGTGTCCTCCATCCATAACTCATCTTGACCACTCACACACCACACCAGAGCAATCCAAGGAGCCTGAATCGCCTACTCCCAAGGGAGTCGCCGATTCCCCTCCTCTTCTACAGGTATATTGACGTAGAGCGCGCGTCGTGGACTCCAAAGCCTCCGGTCCTCCTCGCAACCCCGCGAGCATACTGGTAGCAGATTCCGTGCTTCATCAATGATAGTGAACTTCACCTCCAGTTACAACGCCATCCTGGGGCGAACGGCTTTACACGATTTCCAGGCGGTAATGTCATCTCTCCACTAGTGTTTGAAATTCCAAACCTCCGCCGGCGTATGCACAGTGAGGGATCCCAAAAGAAAGCCCGTGAGTGTTACTTCAACTCAGTGGGGGAGGTAATGACATCCGGGGAAGGATTACCGCACGCGTTCCGAGAGGACACTCTGAAGCTGGAGCCGGCGTCGTCCACGGTGCTAGCGCCACTCGCACAAAACGAGGTGCGGGTAGGAAGAGACCTTCCAGAGGAATTCAGGAAGAACCTAGAGGGCCTCCTCAGAGAAAACGAGGTCTTGTTCGCCGTCGGGCTAGGAGAGCCGGACGGAGTAGCCCGGGCGACGGCCGAGCACAAGCTAGCAGTCGCCCAGGGAGCTAGGGCGGTCCGGCAGAAGTTGCGGCCTCTGAGGGTCGAGAAGAGGGATGCCACAGAGGCAGAGGTGGCAAACCTCCTAGAAGCGGGCTTCATACGCCCAGTCCGGTACCCATAATGGTTGTCCAACGTCGTAATGGTTAGAAAGGCCGATGCCGGATGGCGCATGTGCGTTGATTTCACAAACCTCAACAAGGCATACCCCAAGGACAGTTACCCCCTACCATCGGTTGACAGACTGGTAGACCAGAGCTCGGGTTGCAAGATGCTCAGCTTCATGGACGCGCACTCGGGGTACAACCAGGTCCCCATGGCTAGGGCAGACGAGGAAAGGACCTCGTTCATTACCGACTCAGGAACTTTCTGCTTCAAGGTAATGCCTTTCGGGCTACGTAACGCGGGGGTCACATTTCAGCGGCTTATAGACAAGGTTTTCGAAAAGCATATTGGTAGAAATGTCGAGGTGTACGTCGACGACATACTAGTCTGGTCAAAAAAAGCAGACACACACCTCGCCGACTTGGAGGAGACATTCCGCAGCATTAGGGGGGCAGGCCTGAAGCTAAAAGCAAAGAAATGCGCCTTCGGAGTGAACGAGGGCCATTTCCTGGGATTCAGGATCACCCCGGAGGGCATTAAGCCCAGAAGGGAAAAAGTGGAGGCAGTCTTGGAAATGACCCCACCGCGGACAATAAAGGAGGTCCAGAAGCTGAACAGAAGGGTGGCGTTCCTTCATAGATTCCTACCAAGAGCGGCGGACCGGCTGCGCCCAGTTAGGGACAAATCATCGAGTTAGGGCCCAGATCCGCAGTATGGTAGACTGCATATCTCGCCCCTTGAAACTCGGCGAGTTTGCCCTAAATAGGCGATTTCCATACCTGAATCGCCGATTTACGACCGTTACTCGCCGTCAGCCAACGCCATAAATGCTCCCATATATGGCAATAGGCGCGATGTCCGCCTTTGATGGCGCCCTCCGAGACCCTATAAAAAGGGTCCCAAGAGGACACTCAAAGACACAACACAAGTTCCACTTTCACTAGAGCACAACTAAGAGAATCGCCAAATTTTTACTTGTAGGTATTTGACGTAGAGCGTGCGTCGTGGACTCCAGAGCCTCCGGCATCACCTCGCACCACCGCGAGCCTTGGTAGCAGATTCAGTGCTTCATCAGCTGGCACCGTCTGTGGGACTATCGAATCGCCGATATCCCGTTGTAATCGACGATTTTCATTTGCAAAGTCTAGTTTGAACCCCCTTGAGGGATCGCTAAATTTGTCAAGTGCTAAGTCGCCGATTTACAGAGAAACTCGCCGATTCGCCCTGAGAATCGGGGAGTTGGAATATCGTCTGCTAAGCTAAGAGCGCTGTCCACGATTCTGTTCAAGGAAGATCCTAAAAGTCAAAATCGCCGATTTAGCCCCCTAAATCGCCGATTTTCTTTAATTTCTTGAGAAAGCTCGGTCAAGTTACCCCTTTCGGAACTTCCCCACTTTTGTTACTATGGCCATCATCGAAAAACAAAAGCACCCTTACGCCACAAGAAGTAAGGGTAAAATGCCAGCAACAATTGAGCTGGAGCAGGGCGAGCAGTCTCGACCAAAGAGGCCCGACAATGCTCAACCTGACCAAACAAACTCGGTTTCTCCGCACGTCGAGGAACACATGGTACCCAAGGATCCTCCCACTTTGGAAGAAAGGTTGTTCAACTTTATGGACAACATAGAAAGGAGGATGACTAACCTCGAGCAAGCGAGGAGTCAAAGGACCATCATCCCTGAGAAAGCGGATGAATCTGGGTCCATTTATTCTCCATCTGCGGAGAAAACCAAACAGAGTTCCCATCTTAAAACAAAGACGGGACCCAGTAAGAGTCGCTCCGAAAGGACTCTTACCATTCGGTTTGTGGAGGATCTTCGTCGGAAATTGGCCGACGACCCAGCTATCGGCAATCCGCACGAGATCCTAAGGATCAAAAGTGCTCCTCTTTACGAGGACCTTTTGAGGGGATCTTTCCCACCAACCTGGCGGGTACCCAGGATTGAAGCGTACGATGGTTCAAGTGATCCAAACGATCACGTGAACCTCTACCTTAATATCTTGAAACCGCAAACCATCGATGATGGACTGTTGTGTCGGGCATTCCCCGACACTCTCAAGGGCAGTGCTTATCGATGGTTCTCTAGTCTGCCAGCTGGCTCAGTCACCAGTTTTGCAGACCTCTCATCAAAGTTCATCGTCCAGCATGTGGGGATGATCAGGATTAAACACAGTGCCAACGCACTTCTGACACTTCGACAAGATAAGTTGTCTCTTCGGGATTACACGATCAAGTTCACTACAATGATGACAAAAGTGAATGATCTAATCCCGAGTGTGGCCATAGCGGGATACATCAGAGGATTGGTACCCTTCTCCCCTCTGGCCCAGAATTTGACTCTCCATAAAGTGGAAACTCTGCCTAACTTCTTTTAACGTGCTCAATCGTACATTGAAGTGGAAGAGGAGGATGAGAATAAGCTAGCTGAACTTGGGACTCTTAGTTTCAAAAAACAAAAATTTAAGAGCAAGGGGTACACTGGAAAGAACAATTTCAATGACACCCCTGGTAGGTACACCGACAACAGGGCTGAAGCTTTCAAAAAAGAGTGGAAGCCTAGGCATGATAACAAGGTGTACCAGACCTCAACCAGTCAATCGCCAAAGGGTGCATCTCCACTGTGGAAAAAGAACACCCCGCTTACAATCCGCAAAGACGAGCTGTTTGAGAAGCTAAAGAACCGAGCAGATCTGCCTGCACCTCGTTCTTTAGACCCTGCAAGGAAAGATGGCTGCATACAAAGTGGAAGATACTGCAAATTCCACAAGGACCACGGCCACCTGACGGACCATTGCAGGGAATTCTCGTCTTTTGTCGAGCAATTGATCTCAAAGGGAGAACTTGGCAATTTCGTCAAAAAATCCCGAGGACGGGACAATTGCAAATCTGACCCAAAGGGGAAGCGTCCACGCTCTCCTTCACCAGATAGCGACAACAACGAGAATCGCCAACGGAAGATCATCTGGTGAGACATGCCTGATTACGGTAGTCACTCCCAGCAATGCCTTTGAACAAGGACTAGGGTTCCGTCGCTTTACGCCGGACCCCCGGAGAGCTCCCACGGTGCGGAACAAGTTCATCGTCCAAATCGCCGAGTTACCTGTAAGTCGCGATTGGACTACCAAGTCGCCGACTTTAGGGATAAGTCGCCGAGTTAGGGCCCAGATCGACAGTATGGTAGACTGCACATCTCGCCCCTGGAAACTCGGCGAGTTTGCCCTAAATAGGCGATTTCCATACCTGAATCGCCGACTTACGACCGTTACTCGCCGCCAGCCATTGCCATAAATGCTCCCATCTATGGTAATAGGTGCGATGTCCGCCTTTGATCGCGCCCTCCGAGACCCTATAAAAAGGGTTCCAAGGGGACACTCAAAGGCACAACATAAGTTCCACTCTCACTAGAGCATCACTAAGAAACTCGCCGATTCTCACTAGAATCGCCTAGTTTATACTTGCAGGTATTTGACGTAGAGCACGCATCGTGAACTCCAGAGCCTCCGGCATCACCTCGCATCACCGCGAGCCCTGGTAGCAGATTCAGTGCTTCATCAGCTGGCGCCGTCTGTGGGACTACCGAACCATCGATATCCCGTCGTAATCGCGATTTGTTTTGCAAAATCCGGCTTTAGCTCTCCTAGAGGGTTCGCCGACTTTGTCAACTAAGTCACCGATTTAGATCGATAGCCGATTCTCGGCTCAGGTCCGATTTGTCCTTAAATCGCCGACTTAGCCTTGAGAATCGTCCGATCAGGAATATCGTCTGCTAGCTAAAAGTGTTGTCCACGACTTTGTTCGAAAAACGCCTCAAAATCTAAAGTCGTCGATTTAGACCTTTAAATAGCTGATTTATTTTTTGTTTTTCGAACAAGCTCAGTCAGGTCACCTCCCCGCTTTGGAACTTTCCCACTTTTGTTACTATGGCCATCATCGAAAAACAAAAGCACCCTTACGCCACTAGAAGTAAGGGTAAAATGCCAGCAACAATTGAGCTGGAGCAGGGCGAGCAGTCTCGACCAAAGAGACATAGCAATGCTCAACCTGACCAAACAAACTCGGTTCCTCCACACGTCGAGGAACACATAGTGCCCAAGGCTCCTCCCACCTTGGAAGAAAGGTTGTTCAGCTTCATGGACAACATAGAAAGGAGTATGACTAACCTCGAGCAAGCGAGGAGTCAAAGGACTACCATCCGTGAAAGAGTGGAGGAATCTGGGTCCATTTACTCTCCATCTGTAGAGAAAACCAAACAGAGTTCCTGTCTTAAAACAAAGACGGGACTCAATAAGAGTCGCTCTGAAAGGACTCTTACCACTCGGTTTGTGGAGGATCTTCGTCGGAAATTGGCTGACAACCCAGCTGTCGGCAATCCGCACGAGATCCTAAGGATAAAAAGTGCTCCTCTTCGCGAGGACCTTTTGAGGGGATCTTTCCCACCTACCTAGCGGGTACCCAGGATTGAAACGTATGACGGTTCAAGTGATCCACAAGATCACTACAAAAAAAAGTAGGCAGTTCGGACGAAGCAAAGTTAACGGAATTTCCGTTACAAATACTTATTATCAAAGTTAACGGAATTTGTAACGGAATTTCCGTTAACTTTGCTATTTCCGTTACAAATACTAGGACTTATATATTGTAACGGATTTTTTAAATATTTTTAATGGATATTCCGTTACAAATAGCAATTATTTAATAATTTTCATAATTAGGGTTAGGGTAAATGTTTAGGATTAGGGTTAGGGTTAAGGTTAGTGTTAGGGTTAATAGAAATTAATAAAAATTAACAAAAATTAGTAAAAATAAGTATATATACATATTTAGATAGTGTTAGGGTTAGAAGTTAGGGTTAAAAGTAAGAGTTAGAAGTTAGGGTTAGAAGAAGTTAGATTATAGTTTTTTAGATATTATAAATTATAAAAAATTTAAAGTTAGATTATAATTAGATAATTATAAAAATGATAAATTGAAGTTATTTAGATATTTTAAATTTTAAAGTTAAAAAATAAATTTAAAGAAGGTATTTTAATTTTTAATGTTACAAATTCAAGTATTATAAAAGTTATTTTAAATTAACAACTAGTGATTTTTTAAAAATTATAAAAATATCAATTTCTAATATTAACTTTAGTAGGTTAGGGTTAGTCTAATTTAATAAATTTTAATTTTTAAATTCTAAAATTTAATTTAATAAATTAGATATTTTAAAAGTTATAAAATAAGTTTATTTTAAATTAAAAAATAAATTAAAGTTATAAATTAAAGTTATTTTTGATATTTTAAATTTTAAAGTTAAAAATTAAATTTAAAAAAGTTATTTGAAGTTACAAATTCATTTATAAATGTTATTTTAAGTTATATATCCTAAAAAGTTAAAAATTAACAACTAGTGATTTTTTAAAAATTATAAAAAATATCAATTTCTAATATTAACTTTTAAATTTTATTAAATTTTAAATTCGAAAATTCAATTATATATTAACTTTATTTTAAATGAATATTTAAATGGGTTATCAACTAAGTTTAAATGGATATTTTAAATAAATAAATAAATAATAATAATAACCTAAACTACTAAAACCCCAAATCGTGATTTCAACCTCAACTACTAAACTACTAAAACTATTTTAAAATTCAATTATTAACAACTAGTTTCCTCATTCCCCCAAATTAAAAAAAATATAAAACCCCAAAACCTTAAAAATAAACCCAAAACCCTAAAACCCAAATATTTTTCAAACTCCCACAACCCAACACCCGTCGAGCGGCAACTTCTGACGAGCGACGATTCCAGCTTCCGGCGAGCAGCAAGCGGTGAGCCTCGAACGTAGACGATTCCAGCTTCCGGCGATTCCAGCTTCTGGCGATTCCAGCTCCCAGCAATTCCAACTTCCGGCTTCTATCCGGCGAACGTCGACTACCATCTTTGAAGTTATTTGAAACTCAGGTTAGATTCCACAACCCCTCTCTGTCATTGTTTAATCAATATCTTTGGGTTTTCCATTTTCGATTTGAATTCTTATTTTTCCCAATTCTTATAAAAATTCAAGCTTCCGATTTGAATTGTTTTAATGCAGATTTAATTCTTATTTTCCCCAAATACATGTTTGCCATATTTCCCCCCAAATATAGAGATTGATTAAAAAAAAGACAGCCAAATCATCTCAAATATAGAGATTGAGGGAGTCTTTTGTGTAGTGAATTTGGAAGATTTCTCATAATAGAAATCTTAGAGGAACACTACAAAAAAAAGTAGGCATTTCGGACGAAGCAAAGTTAACGAAATTTCCGTTACAAATACTTATTATCAAAGTTAACGGAATTTGTAACGGAATTTCCGTTAACTTTGCTATTTCCGTTACAAATACTAGATATCAAGATGGACTTATGTATTGTAACGGATTTTTTAACTATTTTTAACGGATATTCCATTATAAATAGCAATTATTTAATAATTTTCATTTCCCTCCCTTTAACTATTTCATTCCCCCTATTTCATTTTCCCCAATATCATTTCCCTCATTTTTTTTCATTCCCCCAATCTCATTCCCCCCAATATCATTTCCTCCAATCTCTATCCCCCAATCTCGTTCTCAACCACCAACATTTCTCCATCAACCACCAACGGCGTTCTCGGTCAACTACACCAACATTTCAGCGGCGTCGAGTTAACTCCTGTCCGGCGCGTCGAGGTAACTCCAGTACTCCGGCAAGTCGAGGTAACTCCAGTCGGACTTCTATTTGTCATTTCCTCCATTCTCTTTCCCCCAATCTCGTTCTCAACCACCAACATTTCTCCATTCTCTTCCTCCAATCTCGTTTTCAAACATTTTTCTTTTTCTATTTGTTTTTTTCCACTCGCCATCTTCCACTCTCATCCTTTTGATCTAACATTCTCTATTCGTGACAGGGCTGCAGAATGTCAAGTAAAGATCTTTGATTCAAAGACATACTGCATTCATACTGCATTTTTAGCAATGAGCAAAATACTTAAAAAGATATGATAATGTTTTGTAAGATATGATTATATTTTTAGCATGTTTAATTTTCTTTTACTTTTAAGGTATTATTTTCTAGATATCAGCATATATCTTTCCAAGTTATTATTTTCTATAGTTTCTTAGTGTACATGTTTATTTGTTAATGTACCAGGAAAGGCTTCTTTTTCATTTGGCTCTAAGAATAAAAAACAAGATTCTCAAGATTTTCAGTGAGTTCACAATCGCTATTCCTTTTCTTTGGATTACGAAGATGTGCATTGAATTGAATGAATTGATCCTTAATTCCTTATACTAAATACATTTTGAATCACTTATGTTTTACAACTCTATCCCAGGTATGTCTTTGAGGATGGTGTTGAATTTATCAAGGAGTCCGTCATGGATGGTGAAATGGTACGTTGAGAAAATATTTATCCCCTTGATATTTTGCAAGTTATTTTGATCAATTATATACTTTTTACTTTTTCCAAGTTGTTATGTTCTCTCTGAATCTCTGATACTGAGTAATATTTCTTCTTGTTTTGCAGTACGAAAATGAATTGGATACTGAAGAAGCAGATGCTATTGCTAAATCTGAATTACAAAAGCTTCAAGTTTGAACAACCATCAATCCCATATCTAATTATTTCTTTGGTTATTATAATGGAAATATTTTGACATTTTTATTTTCTACTTTTCTAGGATGATCGGAAAATACTCCCAGTATATCCTTACCGTGAACAACTTCTAGAGGCAATAAATAATCATCAGGTATGCTAATAATTAATATTACATTTTGTCTGCCTGAAAAATGAATAAAAAGTTACATATCCAGAATGAGATACTCTAATTTCAAGGTATCATATTTGATTTCCTTGGAGGTGGGATTGGTTTGACGGATTTCTGTTACTTGATTTCTTCATCTCCTCCTCAGCGTGTTCAAAAGGATCTAACATTCTTGGCAAAGAATGCAGTATGTCTTTGATTCATTGGGGCTTTCATATTTACATGTTCTAGTCAAATCATATATTTTTTCTCAGGATGAAAGGTACTAAAAATTAAAGATCTACCCAATATTGCAAAAGGTTTAGTCTAAAATATTGTGCAGCAAACGACTTGTTCAATTTCATTTATTTATGTATTTATTTAAATAAATAATATATCATACTATTAAACATAAATGTATGGTTTATCTGGAGAAAATATTGAGATAACCAGAAATCAATGCATTTTCTGAAGAGTTGATAGCACACTAGGTACAGGAAACTGAAAATTATTTAAATTTCATTTTTTTATCAACTTTTATGATTCTCATCTATTACTTTTACCCTTTTTGTTAGAAAGCTCTATTGCCAGATAATTTTACAGTGCTTGATCGTGCTATGATTAAGCACAATCTTCTGAGTGCCAGCAAACTGTATACAAATATAAGTTTTTATTCTTTTTATACTTAGGATTCCATGATGTTTCTTGGTGTTAGATTTGCTATTGATTGTCTTTTATTTTATTTTGAAGCCTTAGCATTCCAGATAGTAACTTTGTGCATTCATAACCATAATATGATTGTTAGAGTGTTGGGGGTGTTCAAGGGGTCTTGACCAACACCTCTATACGTTGGTGCATTCCAGATAGTAATTCCAGATAGTAATTATCTACGTAATAACTTAGAAACAAAAACATAAAAACATAAAAACAAGTGTCTACATTACATCTAAACCCCTTTAAATTATCAAACTTCTTGGAATCGACGTTGATATAGAACTATCTTGAATCCAGCCAGCATTGGCCTCAGAAACTGAATTCACCTGAGATCTGAATGGGGCGGATTAATTCTGACCCAGAAACTCTCATAAATCATAATAATATTTTAGATCGATTTTTTATTATTTACATGTTCTCATTAGCATGTCATTTATGGTCTTTTCATGAACTCATCACTCATTCATGATCCATAAGATGCTGTTTTGGATGAATATCATTTTTTTGTTAATATTTTATCAAATATCAATGGCGTTTTTACTAATAAATCTTCTTAATTTAGAATTATTTTCTATTTCAGTCTATACTAAATTGTCAACTGATCCAGAATAAGGATTCAATGATGGTGCTAAAAGGGAAAGATAGCAATACTCCTCAAGTTCCGACTCCAACTCCTATTGTTCAGCTCCTTATGAATTCTCTTTCAATTTTAGATATTAGATCATGAATTAATGTTGTGTTAAGGACAAGATGTTATATTTGTTGAATGTTAGATGATTTTAATCATTAATGTTAAATGAATTTCGTGAATAATATTGAATGTAAATTATGAATGTTATATGATTTTTAAAGGAAAAAATATTTACAAATATATGCATTTTAAAATTTACAGGAATTATGATTAATACTGGAATTTACAGAAATTTATATGTATTATGGAATTTATGCATTTTGAAATTTTTAGGTATTTGTAACGGAATTTCCGTTACAAATACCTAAAAAAATTTGTAACGGAAATTCCGTTAACTTTAACTTTAGAGTATTTGTAACGGATTTTGGTATTTGTAACGGAAATTTTGTCTTGGACCAAAGTTAACGGAAATTCCGTTAAAAATAGTATTTGTAACGAAAATTCCGTTAACTTTGCTCGTCCTAACTGCCTACTTTTTTTTGTAGTGAACATATATGCTCAGCGAAACAAATAGAAGATATTTTTACAAAAGCTGTGACTCATGATATATTTTTAAATCTGTGTAGGAAACTCAGAATGAATTTCAATTTATAAGGGTAAGATATTGACTTTTTTATTAATAAACTAATTTTATTTTTTGTTGTTTTGTCTATCTTTGTTTACAGATTATTAGAAGCAAGGATTGCTTTCTGAATAAAAAAGCGGGAATCAACTAAATGCGATCATAAGCTGAAGAATTTCAACCTTGATCTGAATGTCTTATTTCTGAATTTTTTCTGATAATATTATGAGAGGGTTTTCTCAGAATAAATAACCAATGGGGGTTTTTGCCCCTCACATATATAGTATCAATCATTCTTATTCACCAATGGACACGACACACAACATTAATTAGGGAGGAATTTTTAGACAAATATTACAATAGACCTAAATTATAGTTTGATACAATATAAATAGATATCGTGTAATTGTTTGATTTGAGTTTTCATGGTAATACAATTTCAGTATTCATTTTGTTAATCTACCTTGCTTCATATTCTTTGACAGTTTTAACCGTAAAAATAGATGAGATCTTCATTAAATCAACATAAGTGGTTATACTATAGGAAATAATCAAGGTCTAAAAAATTTGCAACAAATCAGAATAATGCGGAAAATATTTAAACTAAGCTGATTTGAATCAATTTAGATCTTTCAGTAGATTTAGTTTAAGTGATTTACTTTAAAACAGAAAATCAATAATGATTTTTAATCTAAATGATTTAATCATAGTTTTAATGTAAAATTGATAATTTATTCAAGATATAAACAGAAAATCAATGATTAATCTAAATTGATTATTTAGCCCAGATATAAAATGATTTTAAACAGAAAATAAAAATGATTTTAAACTAAAAGATTTAATTAAAATTGATGATTTAGTCAAGGTCTAAAAAGATTTAAACATAAAATCAACAATGATTTTCAATTAAAAGATTTAATCTAAATTGATTATTTAGTCAAGATCTAAAATGATTTAAAAACAGAAACCAGAAAATTAAAAAATTGATTCAATTTAGATCTAATTATAAAAACTTAATTAAATCAGAAACATTAAGCAAACCATAAATTTATTGGATTTTAATCAGAGATTTGATGGATTTAATAAACTGGTTTTAATCAGAATAGAATCTTACACAAAATAATTTTTGAGTTTCTAAATCATATAGATTTTCAATCAGAGATTATTCTAAAAGAAGAAATTATAAACCAACGTAATCAGAAAGCAATCAATCGATGCGAAGGCACGCCAATGTCTTGAGTATCGATCAGATGCCTTGAACAAGAATCGTCGTTGACAATACCTTGAACAGGAACACCGATGAACAGGGACGCCAAAAGAAAGAGACCGTAGTTGTAAGACTGTGAAGAAGACGGAAGAGAATGAAGAAGAAGGAGGAGGCGAAGGTATTGGCAAAACCATGGTTATTCACGGAGTTCTATTTTAATTTTATAATGTTCAAAGGAATCAAAAAACTAATTTCCGCGTTCACAGTAGACGAACGTGAAAAACTTTACGAATTTATTCTACTTTGACTAATTTAATCTACTTTGACTAATTTAATCTACTTTAACTAATTCTGTAAAACCACCACATAAATACTAACACGCTCCTTCAATCTTGTGGGAGGGAGCTCACAGGATTGGATATTTGTTCAATGAACATCTTGGGATTCAGAGATTTGGTGAGTACGTCAGCTTGTCGAAACTTGCCAGAGATATGTGTAACACAAATAGAGGCAACTTCCATCCTTTCTCTAACGTATTTTAGATCCATCGCAACGTGCTTCAACTTCATGTGACATGCCGAGTTTGAAGCAAGAAATATAGCTCCTAAATTGTTAGATTTAAGAACCATGGGATTTTCTATCTCAATTCCCAATTCCTTCAAAAGATTCTTTACCCATTCCAGTTCCGTGATTGTAGTGGCGATCGCCCTATATTCCGATTCTGTGCTTGAACGGGCAACAATATCTTGCTTTCGGGAAATCCATGCCACCAACGAATTTCCAAGATACACTAAGTATCCCGTCTGGCTTTTACGATCATCGGTGTCACCTCCCCAATCAGCGTCAAAGAAACCTGAAACTACAAATTTTGAAACCTTGCTGAGATTAATCCCAAACTTTTGTGTCCCTGACAGATATCGTAACACTTTATTCATAGTTGTCCAATGTAATAACTTGGGATTTGACATGTACTGAGATAATTTGTTAACACTGAACTGAATATCTGAACGTGTAAGAGTCAGATATTGAAGAGACCCAATAATTCGCCTATATTCCTTGGCTTCTTCAATCGGTTCTTCTTCAGAGTGGAGATCCTGATTCGGAACCATAGGAGTGATAGACGGTTTCAAGTTGTCAAATTGACAATTACTGAGTAAGTTGACCATATACTGTGTCTGATTGAGGTACAACCCATGATTAGTTGCTTTTACCTGAATGCCAAGAAAATATGATAGATCCCCCAATCTTCTCAGTGCAAATTCACTATTAAATTTAGTAATCACCCTCTCAACTATCGTATTATCTGAGCCAGTGATAACCATGTCGTCTACGTAGACGAACAAATATACGATGTGTTCATGTGGGTCGGAACTTTTCAGAATGAATAGTGAAGGATCGGACCAGCCTTGAACAAAACCCAAGACGACCAAGAATTCCTTAAGTCTTCTGAACCACATTCGAGGCGCTTGTTTTAGCCCATACAGAGCCTTATTCAACAGACACATGTGATTTGGATATTCCTCATCAACGAATCCAACTGGTTGTGTCAATACTACACGTTCCTCTAATTTTCCATGCAAGAAGGCATTGAAAATATCAATCTGTAATAATTTCCAACCTTTGGACACCGCAATTGTCAAGACAAGCCGAATCGAGACTGGCTTAACTACTGGGCTAAATGTCTCATTGTACACCAGCCCTTCGATTTGTCTCAGCCCATTAGCCACCAGTCGTGCTTTAAGCCTTTCTACCGAGCCATCTTCCCGTTGCTTTACTTTCAAGATCCAGAGAGAGTTGATTACGTTATCATCTGAATTCCTTGAAGTTAGGGTCCATGTTTCGTTCTTCTTTAATGCTAAGAATTCTGCCGACATTGCTTCTTTTCACTCCGGTACTAGCAATGCTTGCTTAGCCGATCTTGGTTTAAAGATGCCGTACTCGGGTTCTGCGAGGTTCAACAACTTGTTCTTCTTTCGATGAATCAGATTGTGCACCTTGCAGTTCAGATTCTTCATGATCCGACAACGACATAACCGGAGATTCTTTATCCTCATCAGAACTAGCCGGGTTCTTCTCATTATAAGACTCACTCGAACTTTCATGATTGTGTGCGCCTGATGAGATGGGACTTGCCTCCTCAATGATTTCTGAGCTCGGAGCAATATTGGGCTGATGAGTCACTATACGAACTGGGAAAATGAAGTGACTGATTTCCCTCAGATTGTGAGAAATCTTGACCAATTTCATGAAGTGCTAAATTTAGTGTAAAATCATCCTCAATAAACCTGACATCTCGTGAAGTGTAAATCCTGCCGGAAGTGGGATCAAAATATAAAAACCCTTGATGATTCACTGGGTGTCCAAGAAAAATACACAGAGTCGATTTGCGTCCTAGCTTCGAATTACGATAGGGACGTAAACACGGGAAACTTTTACACACAAACACCCTTAATTTTGTGTAATCCGGTGAGCTTCCAAAATGTGATTCAATCGGATTGCGATAACTGCATAATCCCAGAATTTGTCGAACAAGGATGCATGTTAAAGATTTGTAACAACCGTATCGACTAGATGCCGATGTCGACGCTCAACATGTCCCATCTGTTGATGACTATATGGACAAGAAAAACGATGTCGAATTCCAAATTTTTCCAACACAGATGTTAATTTTTTAAACTCTAGGGCGTTATCTGATTGAAAAGATTTAATCACATACCCTGTTTGAGTTTCAGCCAAGGATTTGAACCTTAGAAATACCACGCTGACCTGTGATTTCAATTTAAGAGGAAATACCCAATTGAGATTAGTCTTAACATCCAAAAAATTCACATAATATCAAAAACTCTCAAATGAAACACACGGGGCTGTCCCCCAGATATCAACAAAAATTATGATAAAGGATCTTTATAAAGTGTAGAACTAGATCTGTGTGGAAAAGCTGAAATTTTGCCAATATAACAGGATTCACACACACCAGAATTCTTGCAGTTTGTAGATATCTGAATTTTATTTATTAGTTCCTCCACTGCTCTCTGATGTAGATGCCCCAACCTACACTGCCAAGTTTGTCCAGATACTTTTTCTCCCAAATGTGTCTCAGGTCCCAGATTAATGTGAACATGTAGTTGATACAAACCATTCCTCTGCTCACCCTGCATCAGAATCTCCTTAGTGATTACATCCCGAACTCTTACCATCTGATAATCAAATTCAAGATTCACAGAATTGTCATGATAAAATTGATAAACAGATAGCAAATTTTTGGAAGCAAACGGAACAAGCAGTAGATCATTTAAATAAAATTCCCTATGCTTATAATTGAATTTAGTCCTCCCAGGTGAGTTATCTCCATAGATCACCATTTATTGTGGTAATAGTAGTGAAACCAGGATAATTTTTAGAAAATTGAAGATTCTATTTATTATTTGTAATGTGCATGGACGCACCAGAATCAAGATACCAGACGGAGACATGATTATCGGACCGAGATGATGCATAATTCGCCACCGGTGTGGAAAGATTATTTGATGAACCAATCCCAGTAACAATTAACTTCCGATTGTGAGTGGGGGGGAGCGATGAGAGTTGAATCGGTTGTAACAATTAATTGCTCCATGACCGAGACGATTGCAGATTTGACACGGGTAATTACCTCGAACATCAGATATTTGTTTTTTGGAAATGGCAGCCACATTCGCAGAAATGGGGGGAGAGACGGCTTCAACTGATGAATCGTTTAGATCGAGATCCATAAGGATTGCTTGAAAATCCACAAATGTCATAGAATGATCAAACATGGTGGTAATAGAGGTGGAGATTGCCGAGTATTCTGGACCAAGTCCTCCAACGACATTGAGGACGATTTCCGAGTCCTTAAGCACTTCTCCAACTGCTCTCAGATTGTCGACCATGGATCGAGCATGATCGATATCTGCAGTCATCGACATTGTGCCCTTCTTAATCGCCAAAAATTGACGACGCAAAAACAGCACTCACGTCAAGGAAGTGGAGGATCGAAGTATAAAGTAGACAACCCCTTCTAGACTTCAGCAGAGGTTAATAAATTCGCCACTTGAGACAGAATTGTGGGGGAGAGGGTCGACAGCAGTCACTCCAAGATGAGCTGGTCTTGGCGAGCAAGAACCGGATGGGAGAGATCGACATTTCCCTCCACGTATTTGAGAAGATCAGTGCCACGTACAGCCATGACCTGAGATTTCCAGGAGACGTAGTTGTCTCAATAAAAAGTGACAAACTTGAGATTCATGACATGAAGCTGTTGCTCACCGGACGTCGCCAATACCTTGGATGCGGAAGCAGAATCTTCTAGCAATGATACCATGTTGTTGTAAGACTGTGAAGAAGACGGAAGAGAATGAAGAAGGAGGCGAAGGTATTGGCAGAACTGTGGTTATTCACTGAGTTCTTTTTTGATTTTATAATGATCAAAGGAATCAAAAAACTGATTTCCGCATTCACAGATGAACGTGAAAAACTTTACCAATTTATTCTACTTTAACTATTTATTCTACTTTACCTAATTCTGTAAAACCACCACGTAAATGCTAACAGAAACGATCAAGAAATGAGATAGATCAAGAAATGAGAAATCTAAGAGAAATCGATCAAGAATCGAAAAATAAAAACTGAAATTGGTTTTTTCTTTGAAGAGTTATGAATGGAGTAAAAAAGGAAATTTGGGAATATATTTATTAGAGATACACCCCTACCTTAAAATAAATCACACATATAACATTATAATAAAATTATGATTAACACCCTCTTATTTCATCACAACTCTTCACATTCTTATTTCATATTCCCATAATCAAATATTCCGTCTCATATTAATTCCATATTACATATTCCCATATACATTAATTACCATAATTAAATACACCCAACCAACATAGCCGTTGGGTGTTCCTCTATATAAACACATCTAACCCTAGTTCATCAACTCTTGATCAACACACACACACACTCTGTAATATAATTACAGATTCTCTGTCTGATCATTCTGCAACTACAACTGCTGATCTTCAAACGCTTCCGCAATACAACAAACTTGAATCACAGATTCAAGTTCAATCACTTTCAATTCACTTCAACAAGCTGTGGATCATCGCTTCATCAAACCTTGATCAACCGATCATCCTACAGTATCATTTACAGTTCATCATATCATACATATATCCATAATTCAATATTCATCACATTCATAAAACATATTTTCATATTTATATTTGTATATATATCAAATATATCTTCTATCATGGTATCAGAGAAGGTCTAATCCTGATCAAATTTTTTTTTCTATTCTAAAATTCTTTCTTTTTCTTTACAAAAAGAAAAGAAACAGCACTACAAACTGTTTCAAAAACACAAAACTCTATTTCTTCTTTGAAAACACAGCAGCATTCAATCATCAAAAACAACCCTGTTTCTCCAGATATTGTCAAAGAATTCTTGTGGAGGACGAGGAGGTAGTGGAATCTCTACTGCCAAAACACCATTTGCCTTTTCTCCCTCAGAATTCAGACCCACATCTGGATCACTCCATATCTCATAGTCAGGCATAGAGTCATCACTATCATAATCATAATAGTGCTCCTGACACACCACACCATTTTCACCATCACTATCTGAGGGAAAATCAATATCCCACACAGGAACAGGTCTCTCATACTCAGAGTCAGAGGAAGAGTATACATCTTCCACATCGCCAAAATACTCCAGGGCCTCCACATCCATATTCTGTCTTCTAAGCTCTCTCATTCTCCTGAGATTCCTGGTGTGCCTTCTCATCAGTCTTCGTTCCCTCCTCTCAGTTTTATCTGAAAATGACAACAAAGATTGATGATTTTAAAATCAAAGATGGAAATCCATACTATATTTCAGGGAGTGATAATCCCAACACAAGCCTGGTAGTAACTCCACTCAGTGGATCAAACTATCAGACATGGGTGGTTGAAATTCAAAGATCTCTATCCACCAAAAACAAACTAGGTTTCATAAATGGAACCATTACAAAACCAGCAGAAAACACAGATAACTACTTCATACCCTGGGTCAGATGCAATGATCTGGTCACTGCATGGATACTAAACAGCTGCTCCAAGGAAATCAAAAGCAGCACAATCTTCATAAAAGATGCCAACATCTTATGGCAAAATCTCAAACAGAAATACAGCAGAGCAAACTCCCTGGTTATTTCTCAACTCAAAAGGCAGATTGCACTATGCACTCAAGGCAATGAATCTGTAAGCAATTACTATGCCAAGCTACAGAGACTCTGGAATGAATTAGACAACAATCAGATTTTTGAATGTTGTGGCAATGCTAACTGCATAGCAAAAGAAAATCTGGAAAGATTAATCACCTTCACAACTGGTCTGAATGACTCCTTCATGACCATCAGAGGACAGATTTTGAAGAAGAAAACCCCACCTTCAGTAGAAGATGCTTTTAGCATGGTTCTACAAGAAGAAACTCAAAGGGAATGTGTATACCCTGAGGAAGGCAATGCCATGATAGTACAATCCAAAAACCCTCAGGTAAAGACACACATTCAGAGTGAAGATTCCAAACCCTACTGCACAAGATGCAAGAAACACAACCACACTCTGGAAACATGCTTCTATGAGCATGGGTTTCCACCAGGACATGGGCTCCATGGGGTAGATTTCAACAAAAAGAAGGAAAACACAAAATTTGTTGGAAAGAAAAACTACAATGGCAAACCCAACAAAGGACACAAAGGCAAATACCAAAGCAACAATGCCAGCACACAACAAGAAGAAGATGGACAAAAATCAAATGAAGATAAAACTGAAAACAAGTTCATCACCAGAGAAGATCTAATAGACATACTGGGAGGATTCTCCAAAGGGAACCAGAGTCAGGCTCACATGGCTTCTGGAAGCTCATCTGGTAAGTCACATTATAAAAATAACACTTGTTTTCATTATTCTTTAAACACACACACAAAACCACACACTGAACCAAAAAATGATGAATGGATCATTGACACAGGGGCAACAGATCACATGTGTTCTCCCAACACCAAATTACAAAACATGAAAACACTCCTATACCCAATTAACATACATCTTCCAAACTCCCAAACCACAAGAGTATCATCAAGTGGCTCTGCAACCCTGTCAAAAGACATTACTTTACACAATGTCTTAAAAATACCATCCTTCTCAGTAAACCTTCTATCTGTAAGCAAATTAACAAAAGATATAAATTGCTTATTCACCTTCCACCCTACTTTCTGTTCCATACAGGACCAGCAGGGAAACCAGATTGGTGGTGGTGAGAAGAAGGATGGCCTATACATACTGAAGCTAGAATCACCCCAGGCCAATCATAGCCAACAAAGGGAATCTAAAGATGAAGAAATTTGGCACAGAAGGCTAGGACACCCTGCACCTTCTAGATTCTACCATTTACATTTATTGAACAATTGTATTCCTAAAAAAATTTCAAAATTTTGTAATACATGCCCTTTGTCAAAACAAACAAGGTTATCTTTCAATTCTAGCACAAATAAAACTACAAAATGCTTTCAGCTT
Organism: Zostera marina; assembly: GCA_001185155.1. NCBI lineage: Eukaryota > Viridiplantae > Streptophyta > Magnoliopsida > Alismatales > Zosteraceae > Zostera > Zostera marina. Next base: position 435,073 of record LFYR01000932.1, on the reverse strand, counting down.
ATTCACCTAGATATTTGGGGCAAATTCCATACACCTACACATCAAGGAAACAACTATTTTCTGACTATAGTAGATGACTATTCAAGGGCTACCTGGGCCTTCCTAATGACAAACAAAGCTGAAACAATAGGAAAATTCAAACAGTTCATTTTGGATGTTAAAAATCAACACCAAACAACTATCCAAACCATAAGAACAGATAATGGAACAGAATTTCTGTCTAAAGAATTCCAGAACACTATAAAAACAAACGGAATAGCACATCAGCTATCATGTCCTTACACTCCTCAACAAAATGGGAGAGTTGAAAGAAAACACCAGCACATACTACAAGTGGCTAGGTCACTTATGATTCAGTCCAACATTCCCCTTAGATATTGGGGGGAATGCATCCTAACAGCTGTATTCCTAATAAATAGAACCCCAGCTGTTGTCCTAGACAATGACACCCCTTACTACAGGTTGTTTAATGAGCAACCAAACCTCTCTATCCTAAGAGTGTTCGGGTGTCTCTGCTATGCTACAAACAACAAGACAAAGACAAAATTCGAAAACAGAGCCATTAAGGGAATTTTCCTAGGATACTCTTTCCAAAGAAAGGGTTATAAAATACTCAATTTATCAAACCAAGAAATCTTCACAAACAGAGATGTTACTTTCCATGAAGAAATCTTCCCATTCCAAGAAGAACCTAAACAACATGAGGAAGACTTCTTCAATAAAGAACCATTAGAAGAAACAAACACATACATAACTCCCTCACATGACCAATATGAGTCAGAGGAAGATGAGGAGATAATTCCTCAAATTCCCCACATTCCTCCTTCAATGGAACTCACTGAACAATATGAGTCAGAAGAAGAGGAAGAAATAGCTGAAACACCAACACCAACAGACGATGAGGGCACTAACAGAACATCAAAAAGGACTAGAAAAATGCCTTCATACCTAAAAGACTACAAACTACAACTGACATCATCTAGACACCCAATAGGAAAAGAAATCTCATACCAAAATTTCACTCCAGAACACTATGCCTTCATCACGACAATAGAAACTAACAATGACCCAGGCTCATACAAAGAAGCCTCCAAACATGCCAAATGGAACAATGCTATGAAACAAGAGCTTGAGGCTCTTGAAAACAACAAAACCTGGACAATCACTAGCATTCCTGAAGGAAAGAAACCAATTGGCTGCAAATGGGTTTACAAAACCAAATTCAATAGTGATGGAACTGTTGAAAAACACAAAGCAAGATTGGTTGCAAAAGGATACAACCAAATTGAGGGGATAGATTTCACAGAAACCTTTGCCCCTGTCTCCAAAATGACAACACTCAAAGTCATTTTAGCAATAGGAGTATCCAAGAAATGGCACATGCATCAAATGGATGTACAAAATGCCTTTTTACATGGAACTTTAGAAGAAACCATATATATGAAAATTCCCCTGGGTCTAGATATACCAAAAGACTCACCACCAAATTCAGTCTGCAAACTGAATAGGTCACTATATGGCCTAAAACAAGCCTCCAGAGTGTGGTATCAAACTCTATCAAAGGTTTTATCTAACTTTGGATACAAACAATGTAAGACAGATTACTCACTGTTCATAAACATTGATGATAAAGATACTACAATAGTATTAGCCTATGTTGATGACCTGTTAATAACAGGAAATAACATAGATAAAATAAATACCTTAAAAGGAAATCTAAGCGAAACTTTCAAAATAAAAGACTTAGGAGAACTCAAATATTTCCTAGGTCTTGAATTCACAAAAACACCAAATGGCCTATACATTGGGCAAAGAAAATACACTTTAGATCTATTGGAGAAATATGATCTAACTCAATGCAAACCAAACAATACTCCAAATAGCCAAAAACAAATATCCAATTATAAAACAGAAAAACTTAATAACACATTAATGCAACCAAATAACCACATTAATAAAACACCAATGCAGTCAAACAAAACAGAGATATGTGGAACCCCATTAGAGGACCCACAACAATATAGAAGCATAATTGGCAAGTTAGTTTATTTAACTTGCACAAGGTCAGACATATCATATGTTGTGACTTATCTAAGTCAGCACATGGCCACACCCACAGACATTCACATGAAAGCTGCCTACAGAGTATTAAAATACATAAAAGGATCACCTGGTGTGGGGTTACATTTCACAGGGTCCTCAATGGACCATATATCTGCATTTTCTGACTCAGATTGGGCAAGTTGCCCAACCACCAGACGATCAACATCGGGGTTTGCCATCTTCCTTGGTACTTCCCTAGTATCTTGGAAATCAAAAAAACAACAAACCATATCAAGATCATCGGCTGAAGCCGAGTACAGAGCATTGGCTTATACTACATGTGAAATAACATGGTTAACAATGCTACTACATGAGATAGGAGTTTACCAGATACGACGATCACCGGCTCCACGTATCTTCACCGACAGCACGGCAGCAGAGGCGATCGCACGAAACCCTATATCACACCAACGAACAAAGCATATAGAAATCGATCTTCACACGGTGAGGGTCAAGGTTTTAGCGGGAGATATTACACTAAGACACGTCTCTAGTACACAAAATATTGGTGATTTTTTCACTAAACCCTTGGGTGGTCCTGCATTTAAAAATCTAATCCAAAAACTAAGCCTAATTGATATACACACCAAGAATTCAAACCCAATTAATTCACTTCAACACCCCAATGCACCCATATATTCAAATCTAACCCTGACCAGTTTTGATTTGAGGGAGGATATTAGAGATACACCCCTACTTTAAAATAAATCACATATATAACATTATAAGAATATTATGATTAACACCCTCTTATTTCATCACAACTCTTCACATTCTTATTTCATCTTTCATAATCAAATATTCAATCTTATATTAATTCCATATTACACATTCCTATATACATTAATTACCATAATTAAATACACCCAACCAACATAGCCGTTGGGTGTTCTTCTATATAAACACATCTAATCTTAGTTTAATATAACACTGGATCACACACACACATACACACTGTAATACAATTACAGATTCTCTGTCTGATCATTCTGCAACTGCTACAACTGCTGATCTTCAAACGCTTCCGCAATACAACAAACTTGAATCACAGATTCAAGTTCAATTCACTTCAACAAGCTGTGGATCATCGCTCCATCAAACCCTGATCAACCGATCATCCTACAGTATCATTTTACAGTTCATTATATCATACATACATCCATAATTATATATCTATCACATTCATAAACCACATTCCACATTTCATATTTATATTTGCATATATATATATCAAATATATCTTCTATCAGATAATATTTCAGATCGTAGAAAGTGAAGAAAATGTCAAACAAATGTGGAGGAAAAGAAGAAGAAAAAATTCTGATGGTGGAGAATCAAAGAAATGTGAAGGAGAAGAAGGAAAAAAATTCTAATGGTGGAGAGTCAAAGAAATATGGAGGAAATGTGGAGGAGAAGAACTGAAAAAGAAAAGAAAGTGGAGAGGAGTTATAAAACGGCTAGGGTTTCAAAGACTTATAAGGAGAGACTTATAAGATTTAAACTTATTAAAATAAAGCCTTCAAATGAGGCTTTATTAAATGAAACGTAATGGGCTTTATTAAATAAAGCCTTTAAAATAAACATGCCTTTTTTTAAAACGGGGCGGGTGACCGGGTCGGGTACGGGTTAGACCCGACCCATCGACCTATTTACCCGTCCCAACTAACCGGTCACCGGTTAGCAGTATTTTACCGGTCAGCCGGTTAACCGCCGGTTTTTAAACCTTGAGTTTTACTAACAAACCAAGTCTATACCCTTGTTTTCTCCATCCTTCAATTCTGATTTTTCTTATTCTCTCCATGATGATTAGAATCGGAACATAGACTCTTTGTTAATAGAATTGCCTGCAACAATAAAAACATTCATCCTGCAATTAAATCTAAACATAGCTGAAATGCTTCCATGAAATTGCTGAAAATTTATCCTGCAATCAAATCTGAATATAATTGAACTGCTTCCATGAAATTGTTGAAAATTCATCCTTTCTGTATTTATCAAACATACCTTTCACATAACAAGCATATCATATACAGATAGTTGGTATATTAATCAAACCAAGCAATCAAACAACAAAAAATTCAAGCAACAAACAAGTAATTTGTATATTCCTTTATTTGAACACAACTCTAAAAAAAACTAGACTCATACAAACAACAAAACAATTTATTAATTTATTATTATTACTATTATTTCTATTTTCTTAAGGATTAATCATTAACCCTTTCCAAATGTATTACTGCTGTGTTTGTTTGCTGTTGTTGTTGTTGTTTTTTTCTTTAATAACTCTTTGAACTATGTTCAAAGTAGTTTATGTTGCTCAAATAGGTCACTACTTAAGATTTTTGTGAACCCATCAGCTAGTTGAAGGGTTGATGGAATATACTTAAGCTTTACAGCTCCTTTGGCAATTAATTCCCTTATAAAATGCAATGAGCTAGATGTCTAGAACTAGGTGTGGTTGTTGGATTTTCAGCTATAAATATAGCTGATTTATTGTCACAGTATATTATTGGTGAATCCTCAAATCTTATCTCAAGCTCTCTAAACAGATTGCATAAATTTTTAATTTCACTCATGATGGCAGTAAGTGCCACCATCAGTGGTTTGGTGAAGTATAGTGAGAATAGTAGAGTCTGTGTGTGGAGCTATTCCGATCATCTTTTGGGGTTGGGTAAGAGTTCAAACTGGTAAAAGCACTTGAATGCTCAAATCCAAGAAAATCTTCATCTTTGCTGTTTTCACAACCTAAACTAGCCATGATAAAACCTGAAAGCCTTATTGCTAACTTCTTCATTTCAACTTGGTACTCTTCTATTGCATCATTGTATCAAACACAAAAATGTGAAGAAAAAACTATACATATTGTCAAAATGATTCAAATTAGGTTTAAATACCAAAATGTTTGGTAGTCCTCTGGCCATAGTTTTTGAGCACATGTTCCAAAGGTGAGCTAGATACTTTGAATGTTTCTGACCAAAAACTCTTTGAGAAGTGATCCGACACAATGAAATTTTCATAACCATTAGATAAAACCCCATCTTCTTCTGGTTTTCTAGCCACACTCAACTTTTGATCAGGTTGTAGGAAAAAAAGTCGTTTGCACTGCTCCTCGCAACGACGGATAACATCTTTTGGCACACCGTGATCTGTGGCTATGAAAATACCTTGCATCTTGCAACCATCTCTTATTTGTGCAAGGGTGGATTTAACATCTTGATTAACACTGCTAATCTTGATTGTTGGAATATATATTCTCTTCGATCACGGGATAATGTTGATAAAAATCCTCTGGTGCATGCGTCCCATATATATGTAGGCATTTGGAAGTATTTTAGCTGAGAAATCGATTGTTTTGGCCATTATTCTATTTTCAATAAGTTGGAAGAGAATGAATACCATTGATATATATATATTTTGAATGAAGACACTAAAAATTAAATAAGGATTTGTGATAATCAATTCATAGATTAATAAAATCCATCATGAATTTTCATCATTAATTTTCATAGATTGATAAAATCCATCATGAATCATCATCTTTAATTTTCATAGATTGACAAAATCCATCATTTTACACAGTTGCGAAGAACATGTATAAGAGAATTTACCTGATGATAACAGTAGTGGATCCGGCCCAGACCACAACCCGAACCCGACCAGGGTCCGACCCGGATTTGGCCCAACCTCGACCCAGGCCCAGCCCACACCGTGGATCCAAGATCACCAAGGTTCGGCCCGAACCTCAAGGTAGCTTGGTAGTAGGTTAATTCATCTACAGTCTATACTAGAGTTAGAGAGTGTGAGAGAGAGATTGAGCTTGATTGTAAAGGCCATCTTTCAGCCTTGCATCATCATTACTCAAGCAAAAGCTAATCCAGTTCCGATGAAACACGGAGATAATTATGACAATACACGTTTTGTAAGTTTTAAGACTACCTCGTTTACGAACCAAGCCTTTTACGGATAGACTTGCACCTTAGAATATTCAAAGGCACTCTTAATCACCTTTGTAAGTTTTAATCGCTTACGAACCAAGTCTTTTAATTACGGGTAGATTTATACCTTAAAGTATTTAAGGACACTTTTAAAAATCTCTCAAGCTTTTACGGGTATGCTTGTGACCTTAGAGTATTAAAGAACACTCTTAAAAACCTTTGAATATTTATAAGTAAATTCGATTTTTACCAGAAAACTCAATCAATTAAGTTGATAGTAGGGGGACATTAGATATGGATGTGTCAGATTAGTGTATTAGTGTTGTGATAAATCTTGTTGTATTCCAACTCTGAAACTTTATGCTTTTGATAACCCAAAATCTTCATTGCATGAGATAATTTATTCCATTCTAATTAAAGTTCAACAAGTTTTCAATGGTAAACTTGAGAGCTTCATTTATTAAGAACCAAATCTACGATACTCACCACACTCTAACCCTTTATAATGGGAACTATCTCCTTCATTCATCGCTTTCTTCAATGGTCCTACTTTGGCATTAGCCAAAGGAGTATGGAAGTAAGTCATCACATGACGATGAATAGTCTGGTTTGCCACTACACGATGGAGAACACTACGATATCGTCCATTTGAGTAAATTTGTGATACATTGCCCAGAACCACAATCAACGCATCGCCAATTTTTGGAACCGGAACCCAGTGATCGGTGATTTGTCCTTCTGTATCATTCTTTCCACGGTAAAATTGAAGACCACCGTCTGTAGTTTGGCGAAGTATAGTGATCATAGAAAAGTCTTTGTGTGGTGCTAGGCCAATCGCCTTTTCTGGCTCTGGACACACTGGATAAGAGTTCAAGCTGGTAAAAGGAGTCGGATTCTCAAATTTAGGAAAATCTTCATCTTCAATGCTACAACCCAAAGTAGCTAAGATTAAATTAGTTAATCTTGTTGCTAAATACTTCATTTCAACTTGAAACTCTTCTATAGCATCACTGCATACAAATCAAATTCAAAATGTGACGAAAATTCAAATGGCATACTATTTATATTAGAACACAAATACACATACCAAAAACTTTGATAATCGTCTGGCCAAAGCTGTTTAGCATGTTCCAAGGGTGAGCCTACTACATAGAATGATTCCGACCAAAAGCTCTTAGAAAAGCAGTCTGATAAGAGAAAACTTCCATAACCAGACGAAATTTCATATGTTGGCTTTCTTGCAACACTCATCTTTTCACAAGGCTCCAGATCGAAAAGTCGCTTGCACTCCTTCTCACAGCGATGAATGACATCCATGGATACACCATGGTTTGTCACTATAAAAAAACCTCGTGTATTACAAGCATCCTTTATTTGATTCAGGATCATTGTATAATCATCTGGATTATTGCTAAGATTGATTGTTGGAATACTCTCCTCGATTACAGGATCATGTCGATGACCATCCTCTACCGTATCCCATATGTGAGAATCTGGAAGTACTTTGGCTGAGAAATCAATTATTTTCGCCATTTTTCTATGTTCAATGGAATTAGAGGTTTTGTGTATATATATACATTTTAGACACTAAAAATGGAATATGGATTATAATCATATATGTCGAATTATTGATTAATGGTATAATCAAATCCAAAAATAATCCAAAAAAAAAAAAGTATTCTTGTTTTGGATACTGTCTTTATTACTTTCAAAAATCGCAAAAAACAGATCTCTGTTTCTGATATTATTATAGAGCCAAGATCAGGTGCGACCTGGCCTGGTGCGACTAGGTGTGCCCACCTGATCCTGGTGGTAAAAAATGTATATGATGGTACACAAAAAACTTAAATAAAGACAAATTCCAAAATCCAATCTGGACGCACCAGAACCGACCCCCATTAAAGGGTTATGAAAGTAAGTAATCACGCGACAGAATTAAGGTTAGGGTTATGCATAGTTTGGCTTATCACGACAAGATGTAAAAACACTGTGATACCTTGTCCTTCATTACCATTTTAGGACCACCATGTCCTTCATTATATGATGGAACTCAAAAGTCGATACCTTGTCCTTCATCTATGCCATCCCTATTAAAATTTAAGACCACCATGTGTGATTTGGTGAAGTATGATCATAAAAATGACAGCATTAATGGTTTCTTTAGTTAGAAACACTATTTTAGATTTGATTCATGTTAAATCTTGGGTTTTTTTGGAGCTTAGAGAGTTGGCGATTTGATTCGTCTAAAAAAACCCTGTTCAATATGATTAATACTTGTAAACACTAACTTAGATCATCTTAAATACTATTATTTTGTAAGAGTTGGCAATTTGATTTGCCTTGAAAAAAACCTGTTCGATATGATCATTCTTTTATTATCAAAAAAAAGTTTATGCTGGAGATATAAAACAGGCAATTAAACAATGAGAACAGTAACCACACAAATGCTATCTATTTCTATAGAAAGAAGAAGAAAACGTACACATAAAAGCACAACATGCTGTACAAGAGGAGTGGGGGCTGAGAATCATCATTCTGATCTTAATTAAACATACTGGTACTAAATAATTCTCATAGATAGAATTCAACTTCGTATTGTCGTCAATTTGATCCATCGTATTTGCTAGGAACCGGTGTGTTTTTTCGTGATTGCCGTTTTGTGGGTACTAATATCTTCTCGTATTCCTTCTCCCCATAGATAGAGTTGGAGTACATGTCATCATCTTCTTCAGAATTAATACTGCTGTCTTGAAACACAGGGTGGATGTATGCCTTTGAAAGATATGATTTCAAATCTAGGTTTGGTTCCCTTGCTCGTTCAAGTGTGTCCTTCATCATAGCCTCCTGAAAAATTCACACATTCGGGTTTAAGCTTTAAAAGGCATTTGAAGATTTCAAATATTCTCTAAATCTACCAAAATTAAGGTTTAGGGTGAACCTGTAGAGGATTTTTGATGAACGCAGACTGGAAACGGCCATTGCATAATTTGTTAAAGTAGAAGGTCAAGACAGGGAGAAAAAGTAGCAAAGGTGTGGATTGTGCTGCTTTCTTTGAAGTCATCAAACCCATCAACAGAATTTGAGATATGATCAGCGCTGTAATAATCCGACGGTGCACCGCCGGCCAAAATGCCGCTCCACTCTCATATTCTTGATTGTACACGTTAATTATCTGAAACAATAGCAAGTTTAATAAAAAAATTCTAACAAAAAAAATGATTTTAACAGATGAGTTTTTACCTGATGGCGATAGACAACATAAGCAAAAGCAAAGAATACAATGATGAATGGAAGCAGAAAAGGTGTGATGACGGCATAAACAAGACCAAGCAAAAAATACAACTGAAGTTGAGGTTCAGAAGTATTGAATCCGATACTTCCTGGATCCATTGCTTGCTCTCTATCTTTTTCGGTCTTGACCAGAAAGAAATTCTTAATGTGGAAGATTATCAAAGGTTTCAATCTCAGAATCTCACCTGCAATTCCAGCCCATCCATCAACCATTATATATGTTATGAAGAATGTTGCTTTCATTGGGATTGAATTCCCAATTGTGATTGGAATTCTGCAAAGAACCAACAGAAAGTAAGATTTTAATTATTCTGACATCACTACGATCATGGTAGATAAGAGTATTTTTGGATGAACATATTACTCGCTTGCCGATTGATGGATAAATTTGTCGAGTTGTTGGAAGGCAGTGCCAGTTATTATGCTCCCAAGAAAGACATTGACAAGTATAAAGACATAATATTTAGATGCTGATCTTCTTTCAAGTGATGATATCGAAGTGAGTCCTTCAAATTTAGACATGAACATCAGAATAGTCGGAAGCAAGATCAGGAAAATCTTAAGAGCAATTCCAGGAAGAACTCCTTGGATGAGTGATTTAATAAAAGGCCTGAAAAAATCAGAAAACAATTGAGTATCAAAATAAATTGACAATAAATCCTAAAATATTATCAAAATAAGAACAAACGAACTCTAAAAAATACACAATTTACTCCAAACCCTATAAATCAAACATACTCTAAAATTGTCATTTGATGGACTTTTTACTGTCACTATACTTTACACCCACATATATTTAGTTCCCAGAGAAGGTTAATTAGATAAATGAATGAAATGAAAAGTGATGTAAAGAAAAACGATTTGAAGGTTATTTAGTACTTACACTTCAATTATGGGCTTTAAGAAAGGAGCAGCCCTAATAATACCTTCGATGTTAGCAAGAGACTGCACTACTGCTATTGGCATCATAAAGAAGAAAGTAAGAAAGAAGAAGGAAACAGATACAACCAGCCTTCTGAATGTTAGACTGATATGTGGAATTGCAAGATTATTCCAATAAATATCACGTGGCTCCGGTGCCCATTCCGTCAGCCATAGTGTTGGGTTTCTAGTTTGTTGTGTCTGTGCACATACTGCGGCCGCCCAACGGGTTTTGAAGGAAACAAATGAAGCAGGTACGATTGATTTGGGATCCTTCATTACCTTTTCGCGCTCCTCAATCTCCTGAATTTTTTTTAAATGTTATGTTTTGAACAATATTGAGCGGAAACAAATATTATTACTCACTTTCTTAGATATTTTTTCGATCTCGGAGGTGTAGAACTCAATAGAATCAACTTTTTTACCCCATAAGCCAAGAAAACCAGTCTGTTAAGATGAAAAGGTAGCAAAAATAAATTAGACAAGGATCATTCAATTCCCATGGATACGAAAAAGAAGAAGAAAAATTTGACGAACCTTGTGAGTTGGTCGTGTGGATGGGTTACGCTCATATTTTCCTTGGTAATACACGAGCCAATTACCTTTCGAACTCTTATCCTTAACCAATCCGGAAAGTTTGTTTGCATTGTACACAGTCTACCAATAAAAAAAATTAATCAAACTAAAAAACATATGCATGGTTAATTAGATAATGGTTTGTCCAGCAATTCTACCTGATGTGTCAGATAGTGATCAGGATGATTGACAAGGAAAAAATGTTCGACGAGCTGACTGACCGTTTCATCGACATCCGGAGGAATATTTCGAACAAGAACCTATGACCAAAATCACATCATATTTTGAAATCATACAAATTAAACATTAAATTATAAGAACCAACATAACTTAAATATTGAAGGCAAAAGTGTTTAAAAATAGATTTAGTCGATCAAAAAAGAAAAAAACAAGAAAAATATAAAATTGGTCTAATATTAAGTTTAAGGGGTTGGATAATTAGTCCAATACACTAATTAGTAAGTTGTAAAATTATTAACTAAAAAATAAACGAAATCATTCTTTGATACCGTAAATTGATCTGGACGGCGTTTCTCAGTTGCAAGAAAATGCAATCTCATGGTGGCAACACGCCCATACTCCTTGTACAGAACATAGAACGTCCAAAACGTAAACGCATACGACATCGACAAATGCGCCCAAAACCGGTAAGACCCTGGTCGGACATTAGAAATCGAGATTCTATCGATGTCGCTAAACTCAACTTTCCCACCAGAATCCTTGAGATAGTTACTTGTCCAATTCACAGGCACCAATATCGCAAACGCAAAGAAAGCAATAGGTACAAAGATTTTCAACCCAAGCAAATAGATCCTGAGATAAACCGCAGAATCAAGTCCAGCATGCTCAATGAGCTCAGGTTCTGGCATTTTGAGAGCAGCAGGCATCCATCCAAGGAACTTTAGATACGATCTGACATCGAGATTGACAAACTTGCTGACAATTCCAGAGCTTGAAGGATTTGTCCTAATACCCTTGAGGTACCATTTAGGGAAGTACACTCTATCATTGAATGGCTGCAATCTCAGAATCGCAAATGCCAAAAGAAACCCAATTGCAGTCAGTATGTTGATCCCTGCTGCAAGTCCTATATCATTCAGTGTCGCCATTCAATCTAAATAAAAACAAACCTGCCAGTTAGATCCAAAAACAAAAAAATTCCAAAAACCCCTCCTTTCCCCAAAACTTACTAAATTTGAGCGCCGATCGTCAACAGACACACATCAACAAAAAAAAACCCATCTTCCACCATCTATTCCCATCTAAACATCAAAATCGGAAAAGAGAGAAATTACCCAGTTTGGTTATTTCGCCGGGGATTATCACAGCAAAACGTGCCTCTCCGTTCCGATCGTCGTAAGAAATAAGTAAATAGAAAAGGGAAAGAAAGAGAGAACAAGCAAAACCCTCAATTCTTGATATTCTTTTCACCCCTTTCCGGATTTTCTTTCTAATATTATTTAAATCTCACACCGAAAATCCTACCGTTACAAGCTTGCAGTGGTGGTAGAGTGACGTCGACGGCAACAACGTCAACGTCAGAGCCAAGAAGAGCGGTCGGTAGGTGTGTGCAGCTGTCAATTCTTTATCTGTCGGCACGGTCTTCGTGTGCTGTCTCACAGCGCCTTTTCAAACCCTACAGAGGTTTAGGAATATCTTTTTTTTTTATAATGTTGAAAATGACCACTACTAATCCAAATAATATACAGAGTCAAATAATATATTACCAGTCGTAATGAAACTTAAAAACAAAAAATACATTTACAAAAAGGCTCGAACCTTTTATCCTCAGAAACCTTAATAATTTTCGTGACCAGTTGAATATGGTTTTTTTTATAACAGAGAGAACCTCTCTACGAAATATAGAAATATCTACCTTCAAATGATATAACAGAGTCGCATAATATATCAACCGTAATGAAATTTAAAGAAAAAATACGTATAGAAAAAGACTTGAACCTTCGATCTTCAGAAATCTTAATAATTTCCGTGACCAGTTGAATCTGGTTTTTTTTATAGTTAGGGTTAGGGTTAGGTTTGAATATGTTATATCTAACCCTAATTTTTTTATAACAGAGAGAACCTCTTTACGAAATATAGAAATATTTACCTTTAAATGATATAACAGAGTCATATAATATATCATTGGTTAAATTATAATGAAATTTAAAGGAAAAAAATACGTAACAGAAAGACTTGAACCTTCGATCTTCAGAAACCTTAATAATTTTGGTGACCAGTTGAATTTGGATTTTTTTTATAACAGAGAGAACTTCTTTACGAGATATAGAAATACATGTTTTCAAATGATATAACAGAGTCGCATAATATATCAACCGTAATGAAATTTAAAGAAAAAATACGTATAGAAAAAGACTTGAACCTTCGATCTTCAGAAACCTTAATAATTTTCGTGACCAGTTGAATATGGATTTTTTTATAAAAAGAGAGAATCTCTTTACGAAATATCAGAGTCATATAATATATAACCGGTTAAATCGTAATAAAATTAAAAAAAAATACTCATACAGAAACCTTAATAATTTAAATGACCAGTTGAATCTGGGTTTTTTTATAACAGAGGAAATCTCTCTACAAAATATAGAAAATACTTAATATACCAGAATTACAAAATATATAAACAGACAAATCGTAATAAAAATATACACAGTAAAATTCAAACCCTGAACCTTCAGACACTTTAATAATTAATGTAACCAGTTACTAAATCTGGGTTCAGTTTTAGATGGGTTTCATTAAATAGCAAATTAATTAAAAATAGGCTGAAATTAAAATGCAATTAATGATTTGCATAATAATAACCGCCGTTGAGTGGGTTGTTTTTATTATGAGTGGATGGAAAGTGGACCACATTGACACGTCAGAATTTGGGAGGAAGTGGGAAAAACTGAATTTAATAACAAAAAAAACGGCAACGCGGATCACACGTCGATACGTTTCTTGATAAAAATAACGGAAGATTTAGGTACGGATTTATCGGTTTAGGTGAGAACGGAATGGGCGGAAAGAAGTAATTAACAAATCTGTGTCGTGTCGTGTCGACACGGATTCAGTTGCGTCGTGTTTGTGTTAAATTTTTTTAACACGAGTCGTGTTCGTGTCGTGTCGACGAAAAAATTAGTCGTGTCTAGGGTGTTAGATAAAGCCCGACTTGACGGACTCGCGAGTCCAAACCCAATCCTCAAGCTCGTTTAGCTTAACGAGTCGAGCTCGAGCTTGGACATGCCAAACTCGGCTCAGTTGTTAAGCTCGATGGGCTCATTAAGCAATATAAAAAATTTAAAAAATATTATATTTAAATAGAATAAAGGTGTAACATAGTTGGTAAAATGTTTGTTTAATATTTGAAAGGTCATAAGTTCGATCACCTATGTCTCCAAATAATGATTTCTTTTAATTCGAGTCCGAGCCTGAGTCTGACAATTCTTAAAACGAACCCGAGCCTGGCTCTATAAGCAAAAGCTCGGCTCGACTCGTTTGACACTCTAGCTGTGTCAGTCGTGTTCGTGTCGTGTCGTGTCAAGGTCTATAATGATATGAACTTGTTTGTGATATAAGAATATTGTTGTATTTGCAAGCAATCTCTGAGAGAGCGAATTAGATATAAAGTTCTTCAGGGATTAAAGTACAAATGTTTCAATAAAAGACCAATTGGGTCAAATATCAAGGAGTCCAGAAGCACATTGGGCGTCTAGTTAGTTAAATAATTTGTTGTAAATCTAGTTTTAAATACTAAATGTTGATTACAATGAATTAATACAATTTGATAGTAACTAATCTCGGTTCACTCAATTACCGGTATATTCTAGTTTTAGGTTTACTCTAAAACTTCCCCCTTTCTCAACTATCGCGAGCGACGTCTACTGGCAGAACGAATCTGCACACCGGTGTTCCTGACCGGACGGACGAACCTCCTCCACCATTTAAGAGGGCGGTCTTGACCCAAGACCCGTCTCGATCTGAGTTGGTTGACCAAGTCCGACTCGTTCCAAACCTGATCTCCTTAATTGGACGGGAAAAGATTTTTTTTTGAAAACAATTAAACCAGGAAAAGATTTGGGTCTCCTTAATCGTGTTTGTGTTGGAGTAAAAATAAGTCATATTTTTTCATGTTGATAGGAATGAATAGGGTGTCAAACCAGCCGAGTCCGAACCCGACTCTATAAGTATAAGTTCGGCTCGATTCATTAAGGAATTGTTTAAGCTCGGACTTGGTTCTTTAAGGAATTGTCCAGACTCGAGCTCGGGTTAGGCTGGATAAGCTTAAAATTGAAAAAAAAATTAATATGAATAATTTAAAGTTTTTTTATAATTTATTTAAGAATCCTTGTGAGATAGTTGGGGCAGATATTTCTGGACGGGTCTGGTCATATTTCTGGACGGGTCTGGGGTAGGGCGAAACCCAAGCGGGTTGCTCTGGTTTTTAAAAAAAAAAAAAAAATTAATTTTTTTTATTAATTTATATTATATTAGATATATGATTATTAAAATTAAAAATTTTAAAAATTAAGGTAAGAAGATCAGCCATTTTAAATTTTAGATTTAAATTTTAAATTTTTATAATTTGAGACGGGACTCCCCGAATCCGTCCCGTTCCGCACCCTGGTCGCCAGGTCCGGGGCAAGAAAGTAAAGTACCGGACCCACCCGCGACCCGTCCCATTCTCACCCTTAGTCCTTATCTATTAATATTTATCTCATAATATCTATATTTTATTTAATTATTAAAAAAACCCTTACGAACTTAAGCTTGAAAAGTCGAAACTCGAGCTCGTCGAGCCTAAGCCCGAGTTGAGCTTTGGTTGACATTGTTAATTTAATAGTAGAGTAAATATTTAATGCGTCATCTCCTATATGCGCCATCCTGCGGCGAACCTTTAGGAATCTGTTATTTTTAATCCAATGGTTTTACGTCGGTCATACTTTCTATCTCATCTTTGAACAACGGTGACGATTTCAAGAAGGGTAACATGCACCTACGTAAGACTTATTATTATCTACTTATTTACTGAACTACCATTGAAAATTTGAAATATTAATTTTTATTGTTATTAATAAACCTTGTTACTTGTTAGTCTTCCTAATACGTACGGTGTACAACTAATTTAGTAAATCCAACGACTGACATCACATGTCGACGCATTTAACTCATATTTAATTCGGTTAAGTAATATGTAAAAACTATAAAAAGAATTTAATATTCACACTCCATGTGTGCACCTCTACGTACACATCTTGACTCTAAAAGGGCATCAATGAAATCTACACATCGTTCTCAGTTCTCACATTCCACCTCTACCGGCTGCGTGGGCATTCATCACAAAAACAGATAGCGTTCTAACGGAGAGCTGGTCGGAGCGTTCTAACGGAGAAGATCGATGTATAGATTTACTTCATCGTCGTCAAGGGAAGTTCATGTAGAAAGAGGATCTACAGTATCAACAGAAAGCCATCATGCTCGTCGAGTGCTGGAAGAGAAGTTCAACTCAATTATTACAAATTTTGTTAGTATGGAGAAATTTGCCAATATGGTAAGCGATCTTAGCTTAGCTTGGGCTACTTTTGTTGTTCTTGGTCCATTTGGAGAATATATCAACAGTCTAGACTTTTGGCTCCTCTCTGCTGTTGTTTTAATCAATGGTCTAAGATTTATCGCCAGAGTTCAAGAGTTGAAGTGGCAAAATCAGTCCGAACTAAGGACTATTGAAGATGGTATCGATGATAATTATGAAGATGATGGTCAAGTCGAAATGATCATTGGGTTGTCAATGATTAATAGGATGTTTCGATGCATGCTATGGTTCTCTACTACTGTAAAAAGGTAATTAATAAATACTGCAACTCCAATTAGAGCTAGGTGAGAGCATGAGTCCAGATCAATTCCTGACCCATTCCGTTTTTGAGATGGATCGGGTTCACCGACCGTTTGGGTTTAACTAAAACCCAGACCGATGTTTTAGAATCTTTGATATATTACTATTATTAATTATGATGACCGAGTGTGCCCGTCATCTAAATCTGGAGCGTCCAGACCACATTGACTTTTTTTTGGAGTTAAAACTATCTGATGATATATACATTTCAAAACAAAAAAAGTAGTGTGATCACATACGATCCATCTCAAACCCTCCACCTTCATTTAGCCAAGTGATCTTACGATCGTTTAAACCTTCAACAATCTTTGAAGACTGACTCGATATTTTCTAAAACGAATTATGTCTCATCGTTCTCGCATAGTGGGCCTTAAACAATAGAGGGTGAAAAAAATCATGATGTGCTCCTGATATCTTTTCCTTTTCTTAGGGAAAACTCTGTCATCACCTTTCAGTCCACTACATGCAAGTGATTACTTATATCGTTTCTACTTTCAAAAACCCTCCTATGGATATGATTTTTTAGGTCATTCTATTATCTCACTTTTACCTTCTATGTAGGGTGTCAAATAAAGCCCGGCTCGGCGGGCTCGCGAGCCCAACGAGCCGAGCCCGAGGCTCAAGCTCGTTTAGCTTAACGAGTCGAGCCCGAGCTTGGACATGCCAAGCTCGGCTCGGCTCGTTAAGCTCGTGAGGGCTCGTTCGTAAGTATGAATAATTAAAAATATATTAAATTTATAGAGAATAGAGGTGTAGCATAGTTGGTAATTAAAAGGTTTGTTTAGTATTTGAGAGATCATGGGTTCAATCCCCCATGTCTCCAAATAATTAATTCTTTTAATTCGAGCTGGTCTCAGGTTTGATCCTCCATGTTTTCAAGTAAAAAATTCTTTTAATTCTCGAGCTCAAGCTCACGGGCAAAAGCTCGGCTCAGCTCGTTTGACGCCCTACTTCTATGCTTTTTGGTGAGTCAGAATTTTATTTTTAGTTGAATTCCAACCCACCATTAGCCTAGATATTACAGTTCTTTAATACAAGTTCCTAACGAATTTGAGTTACAAGACAATCGTACTAATAATAAAAATAAATCAACTTGGTACCGGTTGAGCGCTTCTAGCCTATATTTTCGTCAATCGTTGCTCTTGGGTTGTCCCTCTGGCCTTGTACTTGTTCTCCATGAAAGTGTTTGATATATCTTGTATTATCCGTCTCTCTATCTCTTGCGGTCACGTGTGTCTGTCTTCGTGCACTCTCTTGTTTCTTACGATCCAGATCTCCCAGACTACCGCAGCCGTATCGTATGTCCACGTTAGACCCCAACATGGCACGTTCTTCGTTCTGACGTGAACCTCTTCCATTACCTGTTCTAAAGAGAGTCCTGTGCATGCATGTAATTAACCTTGATCTTGCATTTAATATATAAGATCATAAATCTATGGAAAATTTGCATATGAAGAACACATGGTCTTGCGATTCCTATGGTCCTTCACATAAGATGCAATCGGCATTTCTCCCTCTTATTCTCCCAGCCCAGTCAGCTCTCATGGATATCTTAACCCATTTAGTCCTCCATAGTGTTATGCTAAATTTTCTAATGCTACTGGTCCATATCCCCTCCCAAAGGTCGTTGGTCTCTCCCCTATTTTTTATGAATTCCCAAGCGTTTTTTTATGTTGGTGAGGTACCAATCCCGGTCCAAGTACAGTTGTAGTTGGGCCCACATTTTAAGACCTTATCTATCTTATATTTGTTATCTATTATTTCAGCTCATAGAGCGGAATCTAATCTTGGATGCTTGTTTATGTCCCTAAGGCCCCTTCCCCTCACATATCATCCGTGAGGCCTAGATAGAATCCTGAGCCGACCAGACCCTTCCCAACCTGGTTATCCTAGCTGCCTCTGCTGATTTTAAGAAGCATCTCATCCCTAGACCCCCCTCCTTCTTGGGCAATGTCATTTGAATCCAAGTAAAGTCTTGTTTCCCGTTCTAATGTACCTATATGAAATGGATTTCAGGTCCTTAATTGTATCTACTGGTAGTCTACTTGACATATTCCAGAAGTTGAACATACCTATTATTCTCCAATGGAACAGTTGCACCCTCCCCGCATGAGACAACAACCTTATCTTCCACCCTTTTACCATCCCATTAACCCGATCTATCAAAGGAGTGCAATCCTTTTGATATAGAATCCTAGGTGAGAGAGGTAACCCTAGGTACTTGGTTGGGAAGGTCCCCTCACTAAACCTTAGATGGGTCAACAGTTTTTCTTTGCCTTTATTTGTCGATTTTAAGAAAAAGATCTCACTCTCAGTCTCTCTTACCCTTAGTTTTGTCTTTGACTGAAATATCTTAAACACCTCGTCTATAGATTTGAAAGATTCCTTCTTGGCTTTCAAGTAGATTAATTAGGAGGTCATCTGCACAGACCAAGTGAGAGATCCTCATAACATTGTGTTTCTTAAAGGTTCTTATCTATTTCCTGCTTCCTACTCTCTCGTTAATAAGAATTGTCAAATTCTGCGTGCATTAGCAGTGTAAAGATGTAGGGGGAGAGGAGATCCCCTTGCCTTATTCTCCTCTTGGGTAAGATTTGTGAGGTTGGTGACCCATTTACCAAAAAAGATAGAGATTATGTGGTTATACACACGCATCATTATGATTCTGGTGATCTTTTGGCTTAATCTTAGTTCTAGTAGGGTGCCCTCTATTGCTTTCCAACTACAAGTATCGAAGGCTTTTGCAAGGTCGACCTTTATAGCTGCATTTGCCCCTCCATTTACCCTCCCTTTTACCATCTCGGTTGCTAGCAGATAGTTGTCACCAATCAATCTGCCTGGGAGGAAGGCCGTTTGATTGTTGTCAACTAGGGTATGTACCACTCGGACGACGAATCTTTTTGTTATGACCTTAGACAGTATTTTGTATGTGATATTGATACAGGATATAAGCCTAAATTGGTCCATCCTCGTTGGGTTCTTGATCTTTGGGATTAGGGCCACGAAGGTCGCGTTAACTTGTCTTAGGAGGGGATCGTCTAAGAAAATAAACTGTATGACTTTTACAAGATCCTTGTCCATGATACTTCAAAAAGATCTAAAAAAAGCTTCGTCGTTGAAGTCATCCGGGCCAGGGCTCTTGTCTGGGTTCAAGGCCATAACTATCTTCTTAACTTCTTCGTATGTAGGTAACTCCTCTAGGTCCGAGTTTTGTTGGTCTGTGACTGTGTTTGTGAAATTCCTAGGGGTGCTACTCAAACTCTCCCTACCCTCAGCATATAAGGCTTGGAAGTGGTCTAGTGTCTTCTCCTCCATCTCACTCCTAGAGACCATCACCTTCCCATTAGACTGTAACATCCTATATAGGGAGTTAAGAGTTTGTCTTTATTTTGTCATAGCTGCGAAGAATTTGGTATTCTTGTCCCCGAGTTGGAGCCAATACGTCCTACTCTTCTGTCTTGTATTCTCCTCTTGAACATGTATTAGGGTTTGCAAGTTCCTGACACACCTTTGTAGCTTCTCTTGTATTGTTATGTACATCAAATGGGCTTACCTCCAGCAAGTTCTCATTCTTTAGGATCTCTTTCTCAACCTGGGTGATCCTCCTCCTTGATTGGTCCTCCGATGTCTTCCATCTCTTAAGCACCTTGTTCACATTGTTTAGTTTCTTGGTGAATATATACATCGGAGTCCCCCATACCTGTATCTGCCAAACATTTCTAACTCTCTCTCTTGTAATTCTTCTTTTCTAAACCATAAGTTGGTGAACCTGAAAGACTTTTTCTTCTCTTGAACGATCCTAAGATCGATGGTCAAGCTACGGTGGTCGAACGTGCCCCCGGGGCGGCTGTCCAACCTCATATCAGGTCATAGATTAAAGAGTTTAACATTCCCAAACCCCTTATTGATCCTACAGTTGATCATATGCTCTCCTACCCTTTTATTTGTCCATGTTGTTGGGTTACCTTGAATGAAGATTTATTGCAGACATGCATTGTCTATTGTTTGGTTGAATCTCCTAATTATGTTTGGCATAGAGACCCTGACATGTTATCCTATCCTATCTTCCATACTTCTGACCTCGTTGAAGTCGCCCAAAAGGATCCATGGTCCAAAATTGTTCTGTTTAGTTTTATCACCTCATCCCACAGTTTATCCCATGGATTCATAAGGCCCATTTGTTTCAATTTTTGTGTAGAAAATTAGATTTATTTTAGACCATCAGGATCAGGTGGGCGCATCTAGCCGCACTGAATTTGGTTGCACCTAAAACAATATGGAATTATTATTTAAATAACTAAAACAATATTACTGATTTTTTTTATAGGTTTTTGTATTTTTATCAGTTTTTTTAAAATGGTTATTCCCCAGATCTAGAATTTAGGGTTGGGTCCAGCTATAACATTTCTCCTTAAGTTTGTTCAGCCCGGTTTTTCAAGACTGGGGTGGAGTTGTCTCGACCCCTAACTGCAATTATGACATGTGTAATATGTTCGGAAACTGAATTAATTTAGTTGATGGAATTTCAATCTTTGTAATTATCATTTATACTTTAAACATTGTAACATCTATACTTTAACTGTCGTTACACTAGATCCCTCTTGTTATAGTCCACTAGTTGTCTTAATAATGCTTTTTGGATACTTAGTGGACAGAATCCCCTATCTCCTGTAATAAACATCAGGATAGGCGACATTATGGAAACAATACAAAAATTCACCCACAAATATTCCAACTGTTGGGGGATACATTAATTGGACTATGCTAGCATCCCTTTCCTGGCACATATGGTGTGAAAAGAATAGGAGATTAAAACAGCACACCGTAAGCCCCCCAGAAATTATTAGCAGAGAAATTATAAAAGATGTGAGCATTGTATTTATACATATTGAAATACAAGCTATACGTTCATAGGAGTCCAACCTCTTGAGGCTTCAGTCCATGGCTAGATAGTCATGGCCACAGTGCGCTGTATAAAAGATAGACAATGTTTTACATTTAATGTATTTTTACATTTGCTGTATTTGCATTTCCCTATATCTGTTATCTTGGGCTTTGCCGCCCAACCTCCTTTTTCAGTAATGAAAACTTTAATTTCTCAAAAAAAAAAATTCAATCCTTGTAGGAACCTCAATTGGATTCACACCTTCATCAATGGTATTATTATATTATTATCAGCATCAAGATTCATCTTACCATACATTAATGTTTTCAACGATTACCACATCTCAAACTATGAAGGAAACACAGTGAAGGAAGTTGTAATTATATACTACTCCCTTCAAATCATGCTAGCATTGACATTCCTAGTTCAAAAGTTGTATAAGTTAGCCAGTAACTTTAAGGAACTCGAGAATCGTATATATGATGAATATTGTGGCCTGTCAGATATAAAGGCAAATCAAACAAAGAAATTACTTGACACCATTATTGTAAAGTGTATCAATGGTGGTGAATTCTATGGTCTGAAAATGAGTTTGATCTTATTCTCGGCAGACCTTCTTGTGTCGAACATCAAAGATGACCAAGTCTGGGGTGCAGAAATCCTCTTGAAATTCGCAGATTCAATTAACATGATAGGGACAAGTTCGATATTTGGAATTTTAAAGTTTGAGAGGTTGGTCGACATGTTGAATTGGAAAAATAGAAATGATCAACTCAGATTGACCGTAGCAAAGATTGTGCTCAAATTTGCTAAAGAAAAAGAAACGAATGCACTTCGTTTAATAGAAATTCCAGGATATTTGGAAGCTATATCTTCGTTGGTGTTTTCTTCGACAGGTGATGTTAATGAGATCAATCATCTAGGTCTTCAGATTCTGTATACACTTGTTAAGAAAATTTTCAACTTCTATAATATTATTAGAAACGACAGACGTCTTCTAGAGAAGATCATAGATTTCACAGGTGATCATGATCAAAAGGATGAGATGGCTAAACAAGTTTCTGTTAAGTTATTGAAGCTTATGAAGGATCGTGATATATTTGAGAAGTGGAATCCTCAATCACTTGTGGAAGAAGCATTGAAGAAATTAGAAGAACAGCAGGCCAGTACTAGCCAACCCTCAGATGCTTGATAATGAGGTTGGTGAGCTGCGAAAAAATAAATAAATGATGTATTCTCTAATACAAGAACATGTAATTGGAACTATTTTATTCGACATAAATAAATAAATAAATAAATAAATTTAATTTTTAAAGAAGTACTATTAGTCCCTGATGTTTTACGGAATTTATCATCAATTAATGAACTGTATTCTGATAATAGAATATATACCAAATTCGATAATTAAGCAGAAAGTGAAGATACCAGACCAATTAGATCTGGGTTTTTTTTATAACAGAGTGAACTTCTCTACGAAATATAGAAATACATACTTTCAAATAATATAGCAGAGTCGCATAATATATCATCCGTAATGAAATTTAAAGAAAAAATACGAATACAAAAAGACTTAGACCTTCGATTCTCAGTTAATAATTTTCGTGACCAATTGAATTTGGTTATTTTTTGATAAACAGAGAGAACCTTTTTATAAAATATAGAAATATCTACATTCAAATGATATAACAGAGTCACATGATCGATATATCGACGATTAAATCGTAATGATTTAAAAAAAACGTATACAGAAAGACTTGAACTTTCGATTTTCAGAAACCTTAATAATTTTCGTGATCAGTTGAATCCGATTTTTTTTTATAACGGAGAAAATCTCTCTACAAAATATAGAAACACCGACCTCCAAATGATATAACAAAGTCGCATAATATATCACCGGTTAAATCGTAATAAAATTTAAAGAAGAAAAATACGTATACAGAATTAAAGACTTGAATCTTCTATTTTCAGAAAACTTAATAATTTTCATGACCAGTTGAATTTGATTTTTTTATAACAAAGAGAACCTCTCTACGAAATATAAAAATACCTACCTCTAAATAATATATCAGTTATCAGAATCATATAATATATCATCGATTAAATCATAATAAAATTTTAAAAAAACATATACAGAAACCTTAATAATCTTCATGACCAGTTGAATCTGGGTTTTTTTTAATAACAGAGGAAATCTTTCTATAAAAATTAAAATCTGAATATTTTAAAAAAGATTTAGGCTTTTATTAAAATTTTCGTATAATTTATTCAATAGTCCTTATTACTTATTAGGGGTGTAAATGGTTCATGAGTCCGGGTCCAAGCCAGCCAGCCCAGACTCAGCCCATTTACATATCTAGTCCTTATCATTAATTAATATCTATAACTTTTAATATCTATATTTTATTTAATTATTAAAAAACCCTTAACGAGTTATCGAGCCGAGCCGAGCCGAGCCTGAAAAGTCTAAGCTCGAGCTCGGCTTGTTGGGCTCGCGAGCCCGAGCTTTAGTCGACACCCTTGGAATGAACAACGAGCCATGCCAAAGAGTGTTTAGACTCAAGCTGAGTTAATGTTAACCCCACGATATCGTGGGCTCAAAGCCCACCGGCCGAAGTGGATCATAAACCAGGAGGTCCGATCCACATAGTAGTATAAATAATCCTTCCCAGACCACAAGGGAGAGGGAGTTGAAACCAAAGAGAAAAAGTCTCATTTGTAATAAAGGAACGTCATTTGTACTCAGAGAGTCAAATCTAAATATACTTAGACTCGGGTATTAAATGAGGTCAGGAAAAAAAACTCGGAATAAAAACTCGAGCTCGAATTCTTTATCTAAACAAACTATTTGGATTCACTACTACATTTTAAAATTAATTTTTCGAGGCCAGTTAGAATTTCTGTCTTGTTTCTATAATTTTGCCCTGCCTGATGACCTCGGTCAAATTTCGAGACGGGTCTCAGGACAAGACAAAACCTGGTCCAAATCTTATAGCCGAGTCCAACTGAGCCCACCCTAGAACCGACCCGGTCACATCCTTACATAGTTACATGTAGGTATAATTTTTGTTAAATTTATATTATTTTACCTTAATTGTTAAAACTATTATTTAAACTTTACCAACACATAAATCATTCAAAAGTTCTTTATAATTTTTTTGGTGAAATTATAATGAAATTTGGTTAAAGCCCATGTCCAATCATAGCCAATTTTTGTAACAATTTGCTTGATGATGGAGTAGATAATACACTAGAGAGATTATAGAATGAATCTTGTGATCTAACATGATTTTTTTTGTATAATTTATATATGCAACTTGCATTTATTAAATTGGAAAAAAAACTTTAAATGATATAAAAACAATAAAGACAACAAAATTAATAAATAAGCGAAGGGGAAAGGGGAAAATGAGGGGAAAACTCCACTTCTTCTGATGTTGAAAATAGGGTTTGACGATTTTTCGTTCTTTGTGTGAACAGCGCGAAGATTTCCGATCGATCGTCTCTTTGGGGAAGATTGATAACATAAATTAAGAAAGAAGTGGGTGGGGGTATTGGTTTATTGAAGTAACATCGCGGGAGACATTACACATTGAAACATAAGGAAGACTACGATTAGACGACAAAAGCTTCTGATGTTGTCGATCTATGGTTTGATCAACCAGTGAGGTATGAAATTTCATTTTTTTACCATATTAACTATAAATTAAATGGTTTATTGTCTTACCTCTACTGAGGGTTTATTTTGTTGTCACAACTAATTGGGGTTTGATATATGAAATCCATTTTCACAAATTGGGGTATAAGTCTTAATAGCTTGAACAACTTGCTAACACCAAATCAATGAGATCTGATCCGATTGCACACTTGATCGAATCAGTAAATAGCGATGATGATTCATTCTCACTGATCTAGATCACTCACACCCGATTTGAGAGAAAAAAGTATAAGAGAAAATGAACACCAGATTTACAGTGGTTCCATCCAAGTTGGTGTACGTCCGCTCTTCTATGATGTATATTGATGGTGTCTAACCTATTACAGCAATAGATTCAATGGTTTACAGTTACTAATTAGATATATATAATGTAAATTATCTTGGACTGGACTCCAAGATATATTGACTTTATTAATCAGCAAATTGATGGGTACTAATTAAACAAACAGTCTCCACACTCAATTCCTTCCAAGTAACTTAAAACTCCAAAATCTCCCACTTGGAGATTGTTTGCACCATCACACCATCTCTTCTTTAACAATAATCGCAAAGATTCATTGAGGCCCTGCATAGCCTTGGTTTTGCAATGTTCATTATTTTTGTGAGCATATCTACTGCGTTTTGATATCCAAAAATCTTTCAGAACTCCAAATTACCTTTTTCAATGAGCTCTCTGATGAAGTGGTTCTTATGCCTAATATGCTTTGACTTACAATGAAATTTAGGATTCTTAGCTAAGTATATTGCATTCTTAACTGTCACAGTAAAACATTGATTTCTTTTGCACAAACCGCAATTCAGTTAGCAAATTTTCAAGCCAAATTTTATCCTGGTTTCTTCTAGTGCAACTACATATTATGCCTCAATGGTTGGCAATGATACACATACTGACTATGGGTATGTTCTCAAATCAGACCATTGTGTCAATATGTATAATACACATAGAAGGACGGAACCTGTCAAGTCAGTTGTCGGACACCAACTCTCCAAACAACCTATAGTCCTGGAGGAATTTCCCTCAAAGATAGAGTCGGCGATAGTTATAGAGCATCATTGATGACTTAACTATCGGCGATGCATACCATCGTCGGAGACCCATCGCTTGAGCTACTAATAAGCAATAAATATAGATGACTAGGATCACACATAAATCTTCCCTGGCCTCCTCTCATAGCAGTAGTAGTCAGAATCATCCCTCTTAAAATTCATATAGCACTCATAAAATAATCAAACCTCTTATACCACTGCCTTGATTCTTGCTTCAACCCAAAAGACTCTTCTGTAATTTGCATACTAGATTCTTGTCATTAATGCAACTCCCCTCAGGTTGATACATGCATATATATAATATCTTCCTCCAACTCCCCATGGAGAAAGGAAGCTCTTACATTCATCTGTCCAAGAAACATAGTTTGTGCAGCAACACTAGTAAGTAAAATTATAATGGTAGTCATCGATCTTCACCATAGGAAAGAAAACTATTAGTATTATCGTTATAAAGGTGTAATATATAATTAGCTAGTTATTACTCTTACTAATGTAATTAGCTAGCTAAGTAGTTTAATTTTAAAACATTCTAATGGATAAATCTTAATAGAATCTGTTAGTACAATTCTGTTAAGATCTAATCCCTCCTAATTGTATATATATTCATTAATGACATTTTAGGAGGAATCAATCATTTGATCTCCCCCATTTCTCATACACTTTCTACTGTTTCATTAATATGGCATCATCTGCCTCTGTTTGATCCTGGGAATTGAGATCAAAGTCGAGTTTTTTCCCTCCATTTCGAGATCTCGATAGCAACTGATTTCCGCTGCTTAGCCATGTCGAGAATTGGTGGAGAACTGGAGACCGGCGAGTCAGAATTCCTTGAAGGTCCGGCAAATGTCGTGATCATCAAAGGACTGAAGACAGTGGCGTTAGACCGGAGCAATTATTTTGCTTGGAGAACGCAATTTGGAGCCAACATGAAAGGTAACGATTTATATCAATACCTCACTGGAAATGTGACACTGGATTCGCCTACGGCGAGAAGGCAAGATCGTCTGATCTTGGGATAGCTCGTATCCTCACTGACGGCATCCGTGGTGGTTGAGGTTTCATGGTGTTAAACTTCTCACGAGGCATGGAAAGCTCTGCAAATGAAGTTTGCATCATCCTCCCGATCGCAGGTTCTGAGCATAAGGTAGAAATTGCAAAATCTCAAGAAGGGAGGTAAGAGTGTCTCTGAATATATATCTGAAATTAATGCACATATTGAAAGTCTTGCTATAGCTGGAGAAAAATTAGAAGATTCAGATGTGGTGATATTAGTGCTGGCTGGATTAGGAGATGACTTTGAATCACTGATCCAAAATGTGTCATCTCAGAGGGATAAAGTGACCTATCGTGAACTGAAGGAAATGCTGATAGACATAGAAATCAGGAGAGCACGCACAAATATAGTGTCTCCCATCAGTGCAAATGCGATTGAATTTGAGAAGGGTGGAAAAGCTGTTGGAAAGATTAATCTTAAATCTGTCCCATGCCAAATCTCTTCGGGAAAGGGACATGGAGCACTAAACTGTTACAATAGGATTAATCTGATCAAGTATCCCCAACTGGTCCAACAGGGAAAATGTCCACAAATGCAGCTTACAAAGGAAATTCAAAGCTCGATTTAGTATGGTATCCAGAGACAGGAACAATTGATGATATGTCAGTGAATGTTGCTTGCACAGAGGAGTCTACAGCCTGGTATTTTGATTCAAGTGCGACAAATCATGTCACTAATTAAAGATAGAGGCAACATTCAAGACTGTTTTAAGTGTGATAAATCGATCAACACTGTTGATGGTCGACCTATGCAGATCACACATTATGGTAATTCGATTTTTTCAATTAATAATCGAATTTTTAGTATGAATCAACTTCTATATGTTCCTACTGCCTCTAAGAATCTAATTTCAGTTAAAAGATTCTGTTTTGACAACAAAGTGTTCATGGAATTTAATTCACAGAAAGTAGTGGTGAAAGACATGGAAACTAAAGAGGTTCTATTTCATGGAACAAAAGGAGATGGACTCTATGATCTGCCCATCGGTCTGAGGAATAAAGAAATGCAGGCTAACCAAGTTGAGATTAGGATAAAGGCTACAGGGTTTGGCACCTAAGGCTTGGACATCTACATTATAAAGCTATAGAAGAGTTGAATAAAAATAAATTAGTGGTGGTTACTGAAGACTACATCTCTGTTGACTGAGATGTCATTGTTTTTTAAGTTCAGGACTTTGTATTCTTTGCTTTGTAGGGAATAGCTTTGAAAGACTCCTTTAAAAAGCTTTAGGTTCGAACTTAGTTGATGGTTTGTTTATTTTTGCATAGCAAAGACATCCAAATACTTTCATATTACTTTAGTCCATATCCTTTTTGAAAATTCTGAAATAAGGAGTGTCATTTTCTATTGTTGGTGATGGTGTCATATTGATTAGGTATACTGTTGTTTGTACACATTCACCCCAGTAAGATATTGGTAATTAAGTTTGATTGAAACATAAGGTATCTAGATATATCTAGTATATGTTTATGTTTTCTTTCTACTATGGAGTTTTGTTGAGGGGTGTATAGGCATGTTAATTGATGTCGAATTTTTAGGTTTTTGATAAAATTTTGTAGTCTAGTAGATAAGAATTCTGTTTCACTATCTGTTCTAATGTTTTTTTATTGTGGTATCAAATAGATTCATAATCTCTTTTATAAAAAAAAAACTAATTTTTGTATTGTTTCTTATTTTGTGTTGGTAATATAGCCCAAGTGGTTCTATATATGTATATATATAATATTAGAGAGTGGGGGTGAAATGAGAATAAGAAACTTCCTAAATAAACTCCATATATAGATGTCAAATCAATTCACGAGTCATGTGAAAATTGTTGCATAGCAAATTATCCAAGAAATTGAAACATGTTAAAAGAACCACTACTTATTCTGCACCATGTGAATCCTCAGAAGGATCAATTTCGTTGATGCTTATACAAGTTTTAATTGACTATTTTTAATGAAAAAGAAATATGAGGTGGAGGACTGTTTTTATCAATTTCAGAGATTAGTTGTGGTGAGACATGTCTGATTACGTCAATCACTCTCAGCAACGCCCTTCAACAAAGAGCAGAGTTTCGTCGCTTTATGCCGGACCCCCAGAGAGCTCCACAGTTGCGGGCAAGTGTCTACGTCAAGTACTCAAGTCAACCCTGGGAATCGACGATTGAGACTACCAAGTCGCCGATTTCAGAGGTGAGCCATCGATTTCAGGCCAAGTTGGTCAGTTCTGGTAGACTGCCAACCTGGCTCTTGGGGAATCGATGACTCCACCCTGAGTCGACGACTCCCATACTTGACCCGCGTCATTATGACACCATCAATGGGGCGCCATAATGGCGTGGGCCCCAAGGACATTGAATGAGAAACACCCCAAGGACCCTATAAAAGGGGCCCTTGGGGGGTCCTCATTCTCAGGTCATCTACTCTTGACACACTCCACACCAGAGCAAATTAAGGAGCCCGAGTCGCCGACTCCCACATCTGAGTCGTCGATTCCCCTCCTCTTCTACAGGTATTTGACGTAGAGCGCGTGTCGTGGACTCCAAAGCCTCCGGCCCTCCTCGCAACCCCGCGAGCCTCCTGGTAGCAGATTTCGTGCTTCATCAGGTTGAAAGGCAATATGACAGAAAAATCAAAGCATTTCAGAGCGACAATGCAAAGGAATTTCTAAAATTATCAACTAATCTAAGAAAGAATGGAATAGTGCACCGTCTGAGTTGTCCACACTCATCCTCAGATGGGGAAAGTGAAGAGAAGGCATCGACATATTGTCGATACAGGGCTGGCTATGCTGAATCATGCAGGTATTGAGCAACATTTTTGGGATTACTCCTTCACGACTGCTTTATTTTTGTATAACAGGAATCCCACCAGTATTTTAGGGGGAATTTTTCCTTATGAGGCACTGCATCACAGAGCACCCGAGTATTTTAAATTAAGGGTGTTTGGGTCCAAGTGTTATCCTAATTTCAGACCTTATAGAGAAAACAAGTTGAGTGATAAATCAGCTCCATACACATTTATGGGATACCCGGCCAATTGTGATGGGTATATTTGTATAAATATGGAGGATGGAAGAACTTTAATCTCAAGAGATGTAGTGTTCCAAGAAGGAGTTCACAATGCTAAACAGAATGAGGATAAAGAAAATTCAGCACAAGCTGATCAGAATTCAGAGAGTGACTCTGAGCATGAACAAGTGAAGGCCTCAACAATTGTTTAAACATATGCGAGAAGGATACATAATCCAGCTCCACAGTTGTAAATTGAGACAGATTCTGCCTCAAATAATTCAGTCTCACTAGAACAGGAAAAATTACAGAATTCTGACATTTCAGAGCCTGAAAATGAAGATACAGCTTCAGACAGTTCATGAGATATTTACCAGCCAGAATCTGATGATGAAGGGCATGTGCATCATATTCCAGTTACAAGGAGAGCAACCAGAGGGACAGTAGCAAAATATGCATTGTCCATTACCCCCACTCAAAACAAGCTCCTAAATCTGTGAAAATTGCATTAAATGACCCTGAATGGAAATTGGCCATGCAAGATGAGTATGATGCTTTAATGAGAAATGAGACATGGGAACTCATTCCTAGATGTGAAACTGATAATGTAATCAACAATATCTGGTTGTTCAAGGTGAAGGAGAGGTATGATGGCACAGTGGAGAGGATGAAAGTTAGGTTGGTAGCAAATGGGACCAACCAAGTGGAAGGAGAGGATTATAGTGAAATTTTTAGCCCCGTAGTAAAACCAAAATCTATAAGAATTGTTCTCACGATTGCAGTTTCTAGAGGATGGGCATTGCAACAGATTGATATTAGTAATGCATTTCTGCATGGGTAGTTGGAGGAAATAATTGTTATGAGGCAGCCTATAGGATTTCTTGATGAATCCAAACCTAAACATGTGTGTCTATTAAAGAAAGCACCGTATGGGTTGAAGCAGGCTTCAAGGATGTGGTTTAAGAGGTTAAAGCAATCCTTGAATAATATGGGTTTTAAGGCATGCCAATCGGATGATTCTTTGTTTGTTAGAATCAATGATGATGATGATATAATTTATATACTTGTGTATGTAGATGATATGGTGGTCACTGGATCAAGTCCAGCAAAGGTAAAGGAATGTTTAGATACACTAAAGTCTGAATTTGCCGTTAGAGTGTGTGAAGAACTTGAATATTTCTTGGGAATTAGGATGAGGAAGCATGTTGAAGGGTTGTTTCTGGATTAGTAGTTGTACCTTGTTAATCTTTTGAGCAAACATGGCTTTGAAAACCTAAAACCCGTATCTACTCCAATGCAGTCAAATCAGCAGTTCTATTCTGAGGATGAGGTGATAGAAAGAGCCACTGATTATAAAAAAATAATTGGTTCTTTGCAGTTTCTTACAATGTCAGGCCTGACATTTGTAGTGAACAAACTGGCTCAATTCATGGAAAAACCTAAAGAAATTAACTAGAATATGATGAAAAGGGTGTTGAGATACCTGTCTGGAACACAATGTATGGGAATTGTACTCAGAAAAAGCAAGGGATTCAGCATTCAGTGATGCAGATTGGGCTTCAGATGAGACTGACATAAAAAGTCAGACTGGATACTTAGTATATATGGGACAGTCCTTGGTTATGTAGTGCTCACAGAAGCAAGGTACTATGTCAAGATCAAGTACTGAAGCAGAGTTCAGAGCTATCACCTCAGCAATAGCAGAATTGGATTGGGTAGCGAATTTATTGTATGAAATGGGCATAAAGATTGACAGACCATATAAGTTGTGGAGTGACAACTTGAAAGAAACAAAATTGGCTGCTAATCATGTATTCCACATAAAGATAAAGCATGTTGCGATAGACTTCAACTTTGTGAGAGAAAGAATTGAGAAGAAGGTCTTAGAAGTAATACACATTCCAAACACCAAGCAGAGGGTTGATGTTCTGACCAAAGCACTAAGGCCTACTCCATTTACGAACATCAAAATCAATCTCATCGATGATCATAGATGCTCTTGAGGAGGGCCATTAGTATTATCGTTATAAAGGTGTAATATGCAATTAGCTAGTTATTACTCTTACTAATGTAATTAGCTAGCTAAGTAGTTTAATTCTAAAACTTTCTAATGGATAAGTCTTAACAGAATCTGTTAGTATAATTCTGTTAAGATCTAATCCCTCCTAATTGTATATATATTCATTAATGACATTTTAGGAGGGATCGATCATTTGATCTCTCCCATTTTCCATACACTTTCTACTGTTTCATTAATAAAAACCTCTGAATAATCTAAGATATGTACCTTTTGGAAATCTTTTGCCATTTGCCACAACATAGCTTTGAATATGTTCTTACCATTTGTCTCTTCTTTTACTCTTAAAACCCACTTGTTGTGTAAGGCTCTATTCCCTTCTATAAACAGTAAGTCTCCAAGTGTGATTCTCAGCAACGACTCCAGTTCTTCCTTTATGTCATACTACCACTGAATAACATCACCATGTTTGAGTGCATCCTTATAACTTTCTGATTCTTCAACATCAGTGAGTAAAAGAAAATTCACTGTAGGGGAAGGATCAAGTCGATCACAGATTTCTTTGATATTCTTATTGTTTTCCTTGCAAAATGTGAAGTGTCACCAAAAAATTGATCTAACCCAACTTCAGATTTTGTTTCATTATTATCAACTCTAGGGACTGCTTTTGCCATTCTGTTTTCAACATCATCATCAACTCTACCCTCAGCTAAAACCCAATTTGAGAGAAAAAAAGTAAAGAGAAAATGAAGAACGCTAGATTTATAGTAGTTCCACCCAAGTTGATGTACTTCCACTCTTCTATGATGTATATTGATAGTGTCTAACCTAATACAACAATAGATTCAATGTTTTACCGTCACTACTTAGATATATATAGTGTAAATTATCATGGGTTGGACTCCAAGATAATGACGACTTATTAATTGCCTTGTGGTACCAATTAATCAAACAGTCTCTTCACTCATCTTCCAATTAAGTAA
Organism: Zostera marina; assembly: GCA_001185155.1. Taxonomy (NCBI): domain Eukaryota; kingdom Viridiplantae; phylum Streptophyta; class Magnoliopsida; order Alismatales; family Zosteraceae; genus Zostera; species Zostera marina. The sequence continues at coordinate 401,658 of LFYR01000932.1, read as the reverse complement.
CATAAAACCCTAACAATAAGTGGGATTAATTAGATGTGTTTAAAAGGAAAAAACTCTCAATTTCTTCCTTGTTCTTGACTTCTTGTTCCTTCAACTTCTTAACTCATCTTCTTAACCTATCGGTATTCCACAACAATCAATCAAGACACATCAACCTCGATCTTCCAAAAACACTTCCCTTGAGAGTTTGTTCAGTGTTCATCTAAAGGATACCATTTGGAGAAGGGTACAAATCAAAAGTGAATATTATTTGTGCTCTAAAATAGGAAGTACATTTCTCATCTTCCTAATAAGTTTTTTCCCATTTGAATGATCTTTATTCCAATTCTCATCTAACCTTCTTTTATTTTTACAATTTACAGTTATTCTTTAAAGCTCAAGAAATCTTAAACATACTTCTATGACTTCAGGTAACTTTGTAATATGTTATTATGCCATTTGCACTAATGTAGAACATTTAAGAATCTTTGTTCACTAGTTGAGTTAATCCACACATATTATAGAGACACACTTATAGATATATTTTATTTGTATTCCATAAACCATTATCGCTTATAGAGGCACTTTCCTTAGTAAGTTGTAATAGAAAACTATCCATACAAGTGTATATGTAAATGTTTTCTTCCTTTTATCATGTATCATTTTTTTATTAAACCCTAGATCACCAAAAAATGGGCAAGGATAACCTTAGACGATATGCTTGGTATATCGTCTAATAATGTGTGATAGAAACGCACAAAATGAGTCTCAAATCTTCGATCTCATGGGCTTAATTAACACGCAAAGTAACTAAACTTTTTTTTTTAATTTATATCACGACAGTCACGTGATTAAGGATTAAATTAAATTGGAAAAAAACCCTTAAATCACGTGAATCGACGAAAACGATAAATACGACAAAATTATCTAAAAGAGGGAAAGAAAATAATCAATGGAAAAATCTACTTCGTCTGATGCGGAAAATAGGGTTTGGCGATTTTTGCTCCTCCTGTGAAGATTTCATCAGTTTGATCAACGAGAATGATAATCGATCAAAGCGATGATTTTTGATGATCGATTGAGGAAGATCGCTTACTATGGTGGAACAGAAAGGAAGAGGTATCGAAGATATTGGCTCTCAGACATGCATCCACAATATTTTGGAAGACGTGGTAGATCGAAACATAGAGAAGATGACAAAAGCTTCCGATGTTGTCGATCCATGGTAAGATCGATCAATTAGATATGCTATTTTCTTTAATTTGTTATGTTAAGAAAAAGAATTAAATGATCCCTTGTACCTTTCTGTAGCCGGGATTTGGTTTGGCGTGGTAATACCACATCGAATCCAATTACAGTGACGATGTTGATGCGATTAATAGAAGCTTGGAGAGGAGGAAATGATTGGGTTTGATAATTGTTTTGGGTGGGGTTAAGATTTTATGGAGGTTGGTTGAATTTGATAGATTGGAAGAGGAAGAAGAAGTGAAGTGAAGAGGAGGGGATGATTTTGGATGGTCTTTTTTGCTTATGAAATTAGAAATTCATTAGTTTCATGAAAGGAAAGTAAATTTTTTTCCACATCTAGCAAAGCACCATCCTTGAAGGCTAGATTATTTTGGTGGTATTAGTGGGCGGTAAGTAATCGTGAGTCCTTAGGTATTAGATATTGAAGAATTTCTTTGATCTCTCATAGCTACATTGGCAACATTGTCTAATTTTGTATTTCATTGGAGCTAGATCGACTACCCCAAGGGCAAGGAGCTTCTCAATCGATGGGAATACTTAAATCACATGGGTAGCGATCTTTTGGGATCTCTAACCTTGATGCAACTATCCACAGGTTAGAACTTCTATATATATCTTTTGCTTGACATATTAAGTTTGAGATTGCTAGTATTTGCTTGACATATTAAGTTGACCATATTTCCTTGAAATTCTTCTCTAAATCTTAAATAAAATAATTGATCATAGGCATAATTCATAACTTATATGATCTTTATGAACTTTGATATTGAACTAGAGAATGCACCTTCCAATTTTTGAAGTTTATAAAAATCCTCCAAAGCTTCAAGAAATATTGAATAAAATGCAAGCAAGCATCATGTACTTTGTAATTTATCATCATGTATGTCATTTCCACAATTTCATATCCAGGAAGCCCAGGTAGGTGTTCTTTAAATATCATGTTATTAAAAATTTAACACTTTTTATAACAGAGGAAGGAAACCTTAGAAGTCAAATAATATATCAACTAGTAAACATGCAAATATGCAACGAACCCAAGAAGTAGAAACCTTAAAAAAAAGTCTCTGTGATCAATTGAGCTAATCCTCATTGTGTCACAATTCTCTCCCATTTGATGCAAGTAGGTTGGTTGATTGTGAAGATATTTTTGGAAAGTAAAATTCCATCTAAATAAGTGTTTAACCATATATGCTAGAGAATAAATGTATGGAGAAAATGTCTAGAGTAAGTCAGTCTTGCTCTAAACATGAGCTAAACATATTGATGAGCTCCCCATTTTTGCAATCTTCAAAAGACTTTCTACTTCTCTTCTATGATAAACAATTCCACAAATAACATTCTCATGATGATATGCTATATTACTGTGTTTTGGGTATCTTGTTAGGTAGAAACTTCTACAATGTTTTTGTGTGTGCCATGCATGTATCAAACCCACCATATTAATTACAGATCATTTGAAGACACAATATGTTGCTTGTGCTATTTTGTTAGGTGAAACCAAATTAAGAAGAAAGGGGGGAGAACACATACCAAATTTTACATGCTGATATGTCATCCAGGGGAGGAAGTATGGTATGTATCTTTATTTTTTTTCCTCTCTTATTAATTTTGAATAGCATGTCTATATGCAACTGACTACATTAATAGGATCAGGAACCTGCCTTACTAAATGAACCTAGTAATAGTAATTCACTTTGATTTACTAAAATGATTAACAGATAATATTGCAAATGATAATGATGCTTGTAACTACTGATATTAATCTTTAGTTAAACAAACAGATTTTAAAGAAGAAAGGCTATTATAATCTATAGATAGTTAAGGATTACACAAGAGATGAGAAACAAGTACATGACTAGAATTGGTTCTCATCTCTTGGTTCCTCATTTTAAAACACAGCATACTTACATTGTTGCATATTTTTAATAATTACATACCAAAATCGATTTAAAGAAAACCCAAATTGTAAGAGCTGTACAGATTATCACATCTTCAGGCTTTCAATTCCCATTTCAATATCTTGCTACCTTTTTGTTGGTTTGGTTTGATTTGATTTGGTTTGGTTATCAGCAAAAAAACACATTGCTAAGTTAAGCAAAGGCGGGTATTCCACGACCATGGGTGTCGATGTTGAGACAATCAAACCCCTCAATACGGACAGTCTCTTGATTCTTAGAGACAAACATGGTGGTGTCACGGGTAAATCCTTCTTTCCTTGAAGGGGATAGGGGTGAAGTTGGTGAGCTATACGGTGAATGCGGTAGGGTTAAAGGAAGGGTGTTGTTATTTTTCTCTTCCAGAAAGAACGCATCATTCACCATAGGGTTAGTTGAGCGGATTGGTGGTGATCCGCAAAAATAAGGAGGTGACGAGGAGACCACGCTACCTGAAAGCTGTTCCACACCACCAAGGAAATAGTCCTATAGGGAAGACGGAATATAGAGAATTGGCATCAATAATAAGTCAATCAATAAAAAAGAACAAGAACAAGAAAAATCAAAATCAAAACAGTAATAACTAAAATAATAAACCATATCATTTCTAGGAATTATCAAACTATTTAATTCCTAGCTAGTTTTCTAACAACTATCAAGAATTCAAGAAATGCCTGTTTAAAATTTTAAATCAACTAAGCAGATCGAAATATTCGTCATTAAAAAGAATTTCAAAAACACTGAAGGATTCACACAGAAGAAGAAGAAGAAATTGAAATATAAATCAGAGGAAAAAATCAGGAAAAAAGATGAAAAAAAACAGGGTTAGAACTTATAAACTTATAAAAACATACAACCAAAGAATGAATAACTATTAATTAATGTTCAAATCAAGTGTCGTCACCAGGTAAAACAAACAAACAAATAAATAAATAAATAAAATCACATTTAATATTAAAATTCGAAACTAGAAGATGACAGAGACAAGTAGTGATTAAACCAAACAAATCGTCGTAAAAAAAACGGAATAAAAGTACTCACTTTCGATTGCACAATGTCGAGATCCTCGGAATCAGTCAGATCCAAGTCGATTTTCAGCTGCTCGCTGAAAAGAAGAAGAAAAAAACAACGATTAGGAACCAAACCAAACAAAAAAAGTTTCAAATTAAAGGCCCTAAAAAATCAACAACTTTACTCGACCTACCTCATCACAGACGTCCAATGATACTTGTCGATTCCGATTTCGCCACCGTTTCCACTGACAATCCGACGAGGCTTAGGACAATACACAGGTACATCCATTCCAGCCATCACCCCTACCTTGCTGTTTATCTCAAATCTAAATCAAAAAAAAAAAAAACGAAGCAACAGAAAAAAAACATCATCATCGATAATAAAAACGGAAAGATCTGAAAGAATTGCGTCTAAAAACAGCATTCGATCTCTCCGTCGTTACCTAAAATCGCCCCGAATCAAGACTCGAAAAGATAGGAAGATCAGATGTGTGACGACGATGAGCAAGCAGAGGGGGGGAAGAAGGGGGGGGTATTTATATCATTGGTATTTGATCAGAATGGCAGATCTCGTAAATAACGGTAAACAACAAGAACTAATAAAGATAGAGAGTCAGCGAGGTATGTTTATTTGTTTAATATTAAAATGGACGACTGAGATCAAATTTCATGTTTGTTCCTAGGGGTATTTTTAAAATTAAAGATTATCACCTGGTTCAATTTCTAAATTTACCATTGAAATTTTAATAGGTTGACCATTTTTCCATTAATTAGTCCGACCCCTTTTGACTTTTTTCTCAAACTAGAGATCCCAAATTTCATTGATCGATCAACAACTTCGAATTTACTTTTAGGGTTTAGGGTTTAAGGTTTTTAGATCTAACCCATAATCTTGATTATATTAATAATCCATTCGAGAGAAAAAAAATCCTGAATCCGCCACTGATTAATCTGTATTACAAAATAAGACGCGTGTGCGCTCAATATTAAATTAGGGTTAGTAGTAGTGGAAAGTAACATGGAATTGGGGGAGATTAATATATATTTATGATTGCTTCTTGAATTAGGGTTTAGAGAAATATGGATAAGATTCCATGATATGCATAATTAAAAAAATCAACATGATGAAAGTGGTGGTGGATCTGATTCATCTGAACATGTTTTTAATTAATCAATCAAGATTCCCTATTCCCCAAAAAGACAATTCCCAATTCTTAATTAGTGACGGTGACTGATCATAATAACTATTAAAGTTTTTTAAGGTTCAAAATTTGAGTCTCGAGTATGTATTTTTAAACTCTGATACCATGTTATTATCAAAAAAAAAATCTATATAGTTCATGGATTTCCTTAGAAAAAACCCAAATGGATGTTCTCAAATATTAAAGATATATAATGCAAGAAACACACATGGTCGACCGTCCATCCATATGGTGTTACATGCGCGCACGCGCACACACACACACACTATTCACGCCTCATGCTTGCATGCATTATCCTCCATTTTTTAATCAACCATGAAAGAATTGATTCTCAAGATTCTCTTCCTAAATTCTCAAGACTTCATCATAACCCTTTTTTCTACTCCTATGATCAACCAATAATGTTGCGATTACCAAATCTGGAGCGACCAGACCATTTTTTCTCAATATATTTGAGGACCATTAGATGATTTTTGATCAGGTGAACGAATCTAGACCAAATCTGGATCGGAGCGACCATGCCATTTTTTTCAATATATTTGAGGACCATTAGACGATTTTTGATCAGGTGCGACCACCAGATCTGGAGGACTGTTAGGATCAGGTTGGACGAATATTCCAAATGCATTAAGTCAGGTTACCATAAAAAAAAGACATTGTATGACGAATTTATAATATGTTACTGTCTATAATGGGGTTTAATGGGTTTAAGTAGTAGTCTAGTAGATTGACCCCACCTTACCTTAGCTAAGAGGCATTTAAGTTTGGTAGATTGATGGAGTACTAGCTAGTTTGATGGGGTTTCTCACTGGAAGGACTAGCTAGTTTATGTTGTCGCGCGTTGCCAAAGAAATCCGATTTCTCAAACTTCTTGAGGGACATAATTGCCCTCCAATTAGTATCCTATTTACTATTCTAGCCACTTTAAATATACCTGTTGGTATCCATAAATCCTATTGATGATACCCTCGGCCCACTAGAGTGGCCCAACAGGAACATCAATGGACCAGGCCCAATCCCGGTCCGGTTCGGTCCGTTGTCATACGAAGTGGCTCGAGTCATAGGCCTCAGCGCGAGCGAATCAGTGTCAACCTGACGAAGGGAGGCCAATCGACGGTGCACTGCAAGAAGTAAAGTATTCAACCAGTGACTCTCAGTGGCAGAAAGAACTAGCCCTAATTAAAATCGACTTCAAGGATGATTAGACGCTCTGACTAGACAGTCTGCTGGTGTACCAACTCTTCGAGGATTGCAAAAGAAGACATGATTAGGCTCCAAAAATTGGAGAGTACTGATGATACCCTCAGCCCACTAGAGTGACCTAACAGGAACATCAAACGAACCATGCCCATCGAGGGGAGTATATATTGATGATACCTACAGCACGCTAGAGCGGTCCAGGAACATCCCCAGATCCCGACCTGGCCTGAAGGGTAGAAGAAGGTCTATAAATACTGGCCTCCTAAGAGGAGGGAAGACACGCTACCTTCGACACTTGTACTACACTAGAGAGAGAGAGTAAACTATAATCCGATTGTGTAAGTCCATATCCGACTATACATACATCATCACCTATATATATAAATTACCAACACCCAGATCCAATACTTACCGGTTATCACTCTACTTTCATCCTAAAATCATACTCGATCTCATTAGGGAATCATGCACCTCCTCTATCTTGCTTCAGTTCTTGCTCAGTTGCTTCGATCAACATCAGTCTTCAGATCTGCATCGTTTTCTTTGTTGTTCCATCTACTCCATCATCGATTACCCGCATCCTCGCTTACAGTAACATCTTTCTCGATCATATTACTCATATTTACATATGCATAATACATCCGACCACTTATCGCATAGTGAACTCAATCATTTGTACCTAATATACATCATACATAATACTGGTATATTAACAATACTGCTAGAACAACATTGTAATAATTCATATAAATTCATCCATATATATCAGTTAAACAACATTCATATATAGTTGGTGATACAGTATCTCAAACTTGGTTACAACACCAGCAATCGGAGATTCGGATAGCCTAGAGTAGATGGAAACACCCGTATAGGTTATGGGAGGCTCCAAGTTGACGTATGGGGAGGTTGACATTTTCAGATCGACTTCCTGGGGTTGATTTCTGAGCAGTTATGCAGTTACGATCTTAATGACCAGATTACCTCTATAAAAGGTCTTATAACTAGAGAGTCACTTCAATTCATTCGAATAGGTTGTATTCAAAGAAAGAAATTCCAACAGAACCTGAGCAACTGAAAAAGTAAAAACTATGGAAGTTGAGTTTACAAGATCTTAAACTAGAATCTGACATTTGGGCTGAAGATGGGCCTGAAATCTAGTCCATATGTAATAAAATAAATTACTTCCTCCTGCTTGTAGGGGTATCTTTGCTATTATTATTCCTTTTGGTGAAAAAATGTAAAAACCCAAAGAACTTATTCCCTTTCCCCTTGCCCAGAATATTGCGTGGAGGAGGAAAGTTCAGTATCGGACTTATTCGTATTCCACCGGAGCTCCCACCACTCGTCGTTCCAAAATAGTAAGACGACGACGAAGACGAAGAAGAAAGATTACGGCTGGATCCGGTGGACTTGCTTCTCAGAACGCCGGTGGGAGTGGGAGTGAGAGTGGGATTTGGAGTTGAACTACGTATGTTGTGCTGGCGATAATCCCCGGTGCTATTTCTTCTTATTCTTCTTCTTCCTCCGACGATCTGGTTGGGAGGGATATGAGGGAGGATATTACTTTGATGCATGATCGGAAGAGGAAGGATCATACCATCGGAGAAAAGCTCATCGGCGGTGGAGAGTTGTTTGTTGATACTGTTGTCTGAGGAAAATTCTCTGGATACACAGAAGTTGAACGTCGGTGGATCCTGCTTCTTCTCGGTCAGGTTGGATGGTTTGATATCCACGACGTCCATGGTTGATGGTTATTTTCCGGTTCGAGTTGGAGAGTGAGTTCGCCGGAGACGGTGACGAAAATGATCGAGAGGAGATTAGGATTGGAGTGTTTTGGTCTTTATACAATATTTTATTGAGAGAATCCTTAAATTAACCAAAGTCTTGGGGTGGATTCTAAAATTACACTCTTCTTAAATAATTTTATTGGGAGTATTGTTAAAATCCCCAAGGTTTTATTTTAATTAGTCTAATGGAACTATGTCTTATGCATCTCAATTAGTTCAAATTTACACCTTATATCAAGGTCAAGACTCTTTCTGTCTGCACATATTACGCTAAACTGACCAAACTTTGGAATACATATGATACAAAAAAGAAAACAACGTAACAACTCTCAGATGAATTTGAAAGATCAGTAAAGTTTCTTATCAGTTTGAATGACACATACCAAACCATCAGAGAAGCAAATAATCAAGGATCCTATAGACCTCTCAAGTTTGAATTAAGAGACAGACCTTTTTACACACATTGCAAGAAGCCAGGACATACTGTTGACAATTGTTGCCAAGTACACAGATACCCAGACAAACATGCCTATGGTACCAATCCATCTTATGGAAGTAATTCTCGGAACTTCAGAAGACCAAGCAAACCCTTCATCAAACACAACGTTATCTCAGAATTGAAAAGACAGTAGACCTACATATAACAAGGGATACAACAATAATGGCAGCAGACTAGCTCTAAGGGTCAACAAAATATACACTGAAGAACAACCAGAGCAACCACATTGGGACGAGTATGAAAATTATGATAATCATGCGACAGAAACCTATTATGAAGGGGATTATCAGTCAGTCTGAAAACAACTAGACCTCTCAATTAAGTCTGAATTAAAAGACAGACCTTTTTGCATACATTGCAAGAAGCCATGGCACACTGATCAAACTAATCACAGTTCATATGCCTAACTCTCAAATAGCAACAGTGCGCGCATGAGATTGTGACATTCATTTAAAATAGAAAATTAACACTAGAGCTTGTATTAAAAATTAACAGTGGGCGCAAAAGTAAGGCTGGTTCATTGGTCTCAAAAACTATTAAGGTTTCTGAGGTCCAGGGTTCGGATCTTACTTTGTACATTTTTACTTAAATTTACCCGATGATATATCATATGGTTCTGGTATATCATCCGGAGGTTGACAGCTTTACATCTGTAAAAAGGTACCCTCCGTTATCAAAAAAAAAATTGTATTAAAAATTCTAAATTTCAATGTTAATCTGATTTTTGTAATAAAATTGACAAAATCAATTAACTGTTCTTTTTCCTTCTACCATGGCTATTGCTTAATACAAGATTCGAAAATGAATTCGATTTCTATGGGTAGGAGAAAAGAAGACCCCTATATTTTGTCAACTGAAGAAACAGTTAGAGCAAATTTTGCACACACAACATCTGTAGAATTATGACACAAAAGACTAAGACAACAAAGACCGCAAAAATTTCACAAAAGCTATCAAACATATACACTGGCAAGCGTAGAGGCGTATCCAACATAAGACAAGGGAGGGCAATTGCCCTTTCTAAATTTTGGAAATTTTGCCACAAGTTATGATAACTTTTTTTACAACTGATTTCCAAAAAAACATCATCACATACATGGACGTTCACCATAGCATCTTCAACATTTTTAAAATCCAACGGTTCACACACACCAACCTTTTCTAACTGATGGTGTATGGACTCGCGTTAAGGGGCTCACACACACAATTCTCTAATATTTCTCTCAATAAATCTCAACCCCCTCTCTTGTTGGAACAAGGAAGGTATGTATAGAAAACCTCAATGGGCCTCCTGAGCCTTGTGGTCTGTTCGGTCCATGATCCGTCTGGACAGGTCTTGGTACCAACACTAGCCTTACGAACAACCAACCTTATAGAAAGTAGCTTCTTTATAATTATATAGGGGTTAATTGAAAATTTTACATCATATAATTTTAGTTCTCCCAAATTATAACTATCTTTCCCTAAATCCCTAATTTCCACCGATCTTCTCCTCTGGTCGGTTTCTTTGATTCTTTCCCACCCAGAATCTGCTCATTTAGATGGACAATATCTCGTTTCATGCTCTTTTGATGGCTTTATGGAGGTATGTTCTGTGTTTAATTTCCTTCTCGTTTCGTCATTCTATAAGATCTTTTTTGAGAACGATTCTAGTGAGAACCAGATCACGACCGTTGAAATATCTACATGGGGATCTTCACCTTTAAATGATTTAAATAATAAACTATATAAATCACCATTAGATCTAGATATAAGGGTTAAAATAAAAAGTTCTCATATAGTTTTCATTTTTATGATTCTCACTAAAAGCTGACTCCCAATCTGTATTTAGTAGTTTTGAATTTTGACCGTTCATTCTTTATCCAAGGGTCAGAACAGGTATCTAATTCATTTATAACTTTCTTATTATTTATAAATAAGAAACTTCATAGAAACTCTTCTTCAATAAGTTCAAAAAAACTCATAAAATCTTGACCTCACATCTCAAGATTAGAGGACGGTCAAGATTTCATAGAAAGTTAGATTGACACCGTCCACTGTAAAAAGCTCACAGCCGTAGATTTCTATTAACAGTGATTTGATTCTGATAAAAAGGGCACAAATTTCATATAAATTACGATGTCTGCCACCATTCTATTTTTTTATTTATTTTAAAGTTAAAAGCTAGAACCCTTCTTCCGTTACGACAAAAAATCTTGTTCGGCGGGAGAGAAGTCTATGGCGAGCAGGGGAGGTGGCGGTGATTCCGGTAAAGGGAACGTTCTCCTATGTTGGTCGAGATCTACTCCGGCGGGAAAATGGCTCGGATTCGTCACGGCGGTGTGGGTTCAGACGATATCGGGGAATAACTACACTTTCTCGAACTACTCCGATGCTCTAAAGACACTCATGGGTGTGACGCAGCTTCAACTCAACAATCTTTCAGTGGCGAAGGACGTCGGAAAAGCGTTCGGGATTTTCGCCGGAATAGCTTCCGATCGTCTACCTACTTCTATCATTCTCCTCTTCGGTTCTATCCAAGGACTCGTTGGTTACGGCGCGCAGTGGCTGGTGGTTTCGAAAACCATCGCGCCTCTTCCGTATTGGCAGATGTGTGTGTTTTTATGTATGGGAGGTAACAGTACGACGTGGATGAACACGGCGGTTCTGGTTACGTGCATGCGGAATTTCCGACGGAATAGAGGACCTGTTTCCGGTATTCTTAAAGGTTATGTTGGACTCAGCACTGCTATCTTCACGGATATCTCATCGGCTTTGTTCTCTAATAATCCATCTTACTTCCTCTTCATGCTCGCCGTTGTTCCCGCCGGCGTCTGCCTCGCCGCCATGCTCTTCCTCCACGAAATCGTCGTCGTCGAAGTAGAAGAAACTGAACAGTTGCAGAAAGAAGAGAAGAAAGATTACTTTCGTATATTCGAGATAATAGCAGTGGTAGTGGCTGTTTATCTCCTTACATACGATCTATTGGGTCGTGATATTCTGCCGGAGGCTTTCACAGCCGGTCTTCTCCTTCTCTTGGTAGCTCCGCTCGGGCTTCCGATGTACCTAATCTTCTCCAACTACTCCAAAACCCCACTAATCTCCGACGAAGAAGCTGCGTTGATTGCCGAAGAGGAAGAAGAACCGAGAGTTCAAGAAGAAGAAGAAGAAAACGATACGATAATAATGAGAAGAACCCAATCAATAACCCATGGTCGTCAGCCGGAGTTGGGAGAAGATCACAGTCTTTTGGAGGTTATAAACACGTCGGAGTTCTGGGTTGTTTTCATATCGTTCCTCTGTGCAGTCGGAACGGGATTAACCGTGCAGAACAACATGGGGCAAATGGGTTTGGCCATGGGTTACGCCGACGTCTCTCTTTTTGTGTCACTCATCAGCATCTTCAGCTTCTTCGGCCGTATCGGCTCCGGCATCGTCTCCGAACATTTTATAAGGTCTCTTTTGTAAATTTCCAAGGACCTGTCTGTAATAACTTTATTTTACAGTTTATTTACGTAATTTGAATATTTACATTTTTTTTTTTGCAGAGTGGGAGCAGTACCGAGGCCCATTTGGAATGCGGCCTCTCAGATTTTAATGTCCATGGGCTACATTATAATGGCTATTTCCATTCCCGGATCTCTCTATATCGGATCGATAATCGTCGGACTTTGCTACGGGATCCGACTGGCCGTCACGGTTCCGGTGTTATCGGAGCTCTTTGGTCTTAAGTACTTTGGGCTGATATATAACACTCTCATACTAAATCTCCCGCTCGGCTCTTTCCTCTTCTCCGGCCTCCTCGCTGGATATTTCTACGATGCAGAGGCGACGGAAACAGCAGACGGAGGGAATACGTGCGTTGGCGGACACTGTTATCGGCTCGTGTTCTTCGTCATGGCAGTAACGTCGTCGGTAGGGTTTGTTTTAGACATTTTTTTAACTATCAAAACCAAACCTTTGTATAAAAAAATATGTGCGTCTAAAAACTCAAGTAGAAAGATAAATCTTAGTTAATACTGATCATATAAACGATAAATATAGTTAATTAATAATATTATATTATATTTTCGTGTTATCGTATGTATTGTCAACTTACGAAATTGATGGTGTGTGGGCTCGTCGGTGAATGCTTACACACAACTCTCTAATATTCTCTTTTTCGATTATCAACCCCCTCCCCTGTTGGATTAAGGGAGGTATTTATAGTGTTACCCTAGAAGGCCCGCAAGCTTCCTGGGTCTTCTTCGGACCAACTCATTCGTGCGGTCGGGCCTGAATGCAGCTGGTTCAGTCCACGGACTGTTGGGATGGTCCGTGGTACCAACACGTATCGTGTCAAAATTTTCGATAGTAACCCGATACTATAATGAACATGTCGTGTTAAAATTGTATTGTATTGTGTCGTGTTTTTTTACGAATCGTGTCTGTTATTGCCATCTTTAACAGAAACTGTCAATCTTATTATAGTATTGTTAGTATGAATAATATATAGTTATAAATAACTAGATTAGTCATAGTTATAAATGTTAACTAAATTAATTACAGTTAAGATTTATTCTAATTAATAGTTGAAAATTATATAGATAAGTTTTGCAACACTCAAAAGTCAAAAGTGATACTATAGACAGGTAGGTTTGATATATCGAAATTCGTATTTGTACCTGTTTTTATTCGAATATGAATTTTCAGCCAAAAATAATATTCGAAAATTATCTGAAGATATCTATAATATCCTACGTTAAAATTCGAATCTGATTAATAATTTTGAATACAGATAGAAGATATATTTAATATGCAAATATATATATATATATAGGGAACGTTTTTGGGACGGCCGGTTGTTCGAACGGTCCCTTTTGCGGACCTCCGATCCGGCCGTCCATCTGAGCAAGAATTCTCGACCGTTCATTCTTCTTCCTCCCACTCGATGCACGATGAGACGTGCGCCATGCCCTGTTGTTGAATTCGTTCACCCTTACCGCGAACTGTTCATCCCGTACGATGACATCGTTCTTCCACCTCGTAATTACTCGTTCCACCCATAATTCAAACATCATTCTTATTGGTTACCCACCGCCGGACCGACGAATCGCCATTTATCTTGCTATTCCCTTCCGACAACTGTCCCTCTGCAAATCAAAGCACTTTGCTACCGTGGGCGTTTATCATTTCCTACAGCAAGTTCAGGTTAATTAAAATCAGGTATCATACCTAATCTTTTGTCAATCGTCCTCTCGTGAAACCAAAAAATTATTTTGGAATCCCTAGTCATATACATTTTGTTCAGTCATTGTTTACGCCCAGGTGTATTTTCGACCTAATCTCTGAAGCTTTATTCCTGGAAATACCCATTATGTTTAGATTGCATTGGGGGAACCATTTCCCCCTTCTTCCCCCCCCCGAAAGCACGTTAAAAAGTCAATAATTAATGTGATCTCTGGATGGGGCTTTCTTACATAATCAGTTCATCTAAAAAATATACCTGTGCGTTGTTCCTTTGAAGTCTGAGTTATGGGTCGAGTAGCATGATTATCCTGCAAAAAATCTTGCGAAATAAAAGGTCACTATAAATCTTATGTCTACCAAAAATAACTCTAAAACCATACGATGTAACCAAGAAATTGAAAATTGAAACCAAGAAAATTGAAACCAAGAAATTGTGCTGCTTCACCTCACTAGTTAGTTAATTGAATCAAAATTTGAAGAAAAACGATTGATTTGAGGGTCCCTAATTTGTCAATCTCCAAGTTGAATCTTTTTGTTATTTTCTTTGTAACAAAGCTAATATTTCTTCTGTACATCATAGTTACTTAATTATATTTAAATTAAATTTAATGCAAAATGTCCGTCAGCTAGTCAAAACATCCCTGATTCATCAATTTATTCTTTGTAGGATCTTCCCCATCCATTGTAACAAAATTAAGCGGCAATGGTTATTATAACCTCCTTGGTAAGTATTCTATCTTTCATAGGCATTTTCACTATTTTTCTATAATTTCTATGTCTGTCAAGTAGTTTCATCAGTAATTTTGGCCATTCTATATTTTCTGATTTTAACTATATATGTTTCTAATACTAATTTTTTTCTAGCTTAAGCGTTGATTAATTTATTTGAATCGTCAGTGATTATTTAAAAAAATTTTGAATTTTAGAAGACTTTTAATAGTCATCTTGTATTTTAGCAACACATCATTTTAAGTTCTAAGAATCTTGAAATTAATGTATTTAGACTGACCATCGCATCTATTAACTAGTCATCTGTATTAGCCACAAATTTGAGCGATTGGGAAAAAAGACCTTTTCTGATTTTCAAAAATTAGAAAGGGAGTCTTGCATGATGAAATCTTAATTTAGAAAATGTATTCGTGTATGGTATATTACATGAACTCGCCTAATTAACTGTTAAGTTTGCTGAGTTTAGGATTATAATATCATGACTTCGATTGAGTTGTCATGTAAATATATAATAATTTATAAAAAATTATTCAAATTAATCATCTTATTTTCCTGACAATATAATTTGCCATATTACATAATTAACCAAAAAAATAGCAGTAAACAAGATAATATATAATATGTAACAAAGCTACTATTTCTTCTGTACATCAGAGTGACTTAATTATATTTAAATTAAATTTAATGCAAAATGTTCTTTGTGAAAGTTCAATAACACATTTGTAAATAATTTAGCCTAGCTATGTCAATCTTCAAGTAATAATTCTGTCATATAATATATCATAGCTAGTACTTCTCGAAATATTTGTCTTAAATATTAAGAATTTTGTGTAAAACCAATATCAACTTTGCATATCCATAAATCAACTTCTTCTATTGAGTAAATTGTATATGAAATATAACTTATAAATTTATTTTTATAGTCATTTCATTGATTTGATTCTTATGACAATAAGTAAAAATTTAATGGATTTTTGCAGACCTTTAATATTATTGCTGTTTTTAAGCAACATATCAACAGTGTGGATGCAGTGGTTGCCCACTCCATCAAACTACTCCTATAGTCCTATTTGACTTGCATTCCTAGTGATCAATTAACTAGTAGCTAAGCCTCAGGAGGTTTGTCTCCCAAACCTTCATAATGGTTCTCTCCATTTGTGAACCACAGTATTTTTTAAAGATTTCAGCTCTGAAAGAGAGACTGGAGTCCTTAATGCTTTCCAGAAATACCACTTCTGTAGGTCTAAGATTTTGCCAACACAACCTTTTGTTCCTTTCAGACCAGATGAGGGAGATTGATGTCAATTTTTTCCAAGATTTAATTATATCCCCTATTCTAATATCTGGGTTAATGAGTGTAGGGGCTTGTGAGTTTGTAATTTTCCACAAGTCCTAGTTAAGAAATTCAGAAACGGTTTGTAGTAGTTATCTGATATATTTGCAATTAAAGAATAGGTGACTGATAGTTTCATTTTCCTGTCCACAGAGGAGGCAAGAGAGTTGAATTTGGACCCCCCAATCGTAAAGCATTTGTAAGGTCTTAATCTGTCTGTTTTTATTTCTCCATAGAAAAATGTAGAATTTTTTAGGCATATGTTACCATATGCTCTTAGACACTGAGTCTTTAGGGTCCTTGGTCCTAAGAGGTTCCATAATTACTCCTAAATTATGTTTTCCATTTCCTATCTTCTATGTGATAGAGTTTCTATCTCTACAGTCTAAACATTGTTCAATGTTCTCTTTATAGTCTATTAGCTCTTTCCATTGTACAGATTCGAATGTTGGTTTAATTAACTGAGATATTTTGGAGTGTTAGGCCTTTAGTGTATCTCTCTTGCATCCACCCTGCTATCATTTTTTACCAAGGTATTCCCTTTCTAACATCCCAAATAAATTGACAGCCACTTTTTTGTATTTTTTTATGAACTGAGGAAGGTAGGGAGATTCCTGGGACCCAATGAGTATATTTCCCTGGTAATATCCAGTTTACTGGCTGGATTCTTACTCAATAAGAGAGGCATTTACCCCTCCATATGGAAAGCATATCTTCAATCGGTTGAATAAGCTTTCCTTCAGCCATGAAACTGTTTGTGCAGCGGAAACTGTATAAAAGAAAAATGGGAGGATGACAAATGATTACAGGCCAAATCTGATCTCTCAGCCAAGCTCTGAAACCATAATAGTGAGAGTGATTATGACAAGGAGGATAAAAATATGATCCTCAAACCATAGCAATTATTAGAGTATATGCACACAGATACACTTTGACTAACCGATTGGATTCTACAGTCTCCACCGCTAACACTCTAACAACATAAAGTAAAGTGATAATTAATTATTTATTTTAAGCTAATTTCTATCTTAATTCACCATTAAAGTAATCTACTTGAGAGAAAAATTAAATACTGGTGCCTTGATTGTACCACCAGCAATAGTGAATTAATTTGAGACCATGGAACATGCCCACTAAAAATGGGCTCGTATTATCATGGTATATTTCCACTCTCAAACCTTGAGAGTATAAATTAGAGCGGACCTTTAATATTAGTGCTGTTTTTTAGCAACATATCAACAGTGCATTGTTTGTTACTGTTTATGTAAGTGTAAAATATCTACTTATTAATGTATTTAAAATCATCAACATATATATCGATCAGTCCTGTTTTAATATAAAAAATAACAGTAATACCAAAAATTCTCCTGTAATGAATGATTAAAATCAAAGGTATTTCAAAATTGCAAGTCCTAAGAAATATGGAGTTAAAAAATTAAATGTAGATTTCCCATATTTTTTGGTTGATTTATTTTTTAAATTTCCTTGTATTGATAGATTTCCTTATTTTTAAATAATTAATAATATGATTAGTTTATTACCATAGATGTTCATTTTTGTTAATATTGTATATTAGCATAATTATTATAGGAAATTCATAATAGATGTTGATATAAATCCCTGAATTTGATTACCTAATTCCAAGCTATATTATTCATTATTGCATATCGTCATTGAGTATCTGACGATAAAAGATTATTTTTAATAAGACAGATTTCATAGCCATAAGAATCACAAAATGATGCGTGAAGATAAACGATTATATAATCTAATTTATGTATCTCATATAGCTCATGTCGGATTCTAAATAACTAATCTTGTTTTACACATTATTGTATTATATTACTAACCCAAATTTTTTTTCAAACTCAGGTTAGTATGTCAGATTCAGATGATGATCTAGATACCTCTTCCATTTACCATGGGAAATGTGGTATTTAACAATTTCAACATGATAATTTTTTGTTTGTAAATTGATTAATAATTGTAAGTCTATGTATGTATTATAGTTTGAACATATTCTCCTTTAATAATTTCTGATTAATCTTCAGGGCATATCGAATTTACTAGTGAAATTAATACTTCCAATGCTTTCTCATCTAATGTGTCGAACATTTTGTTATCTTCGAAGAACAAAAAAGACACATGTAAGCGTAATCGTGAAGAAGGAACATCATCTCAAGGTTTGTCGGTATTTTTTTAATAAATATCATTAATCACATTCCCTAATCCATTTTCAAATTTTACGGCTTTTACTAGTTGATATACCGAAGAAGAAGAAAACTAGGATAAAAAAATCAAACATTGATCATGGTCTTCTTCCGCAAAAAGAATTTCCTGATTCTTATATTCGTGGAACCAAAAATAGTATGTTAATATTCATTAAAGACTTAGAAAAGTTTTAAATATGTGGGTTATACTTACCTTTTGACGGAATGTGAATATTTTCCTTTTTGTAGGTCACTTCCTAGTTCAAAATAAATGTTGTTATTCTGGTTTTTTTAATACCTATTTACTAGTTGTTAATAAATTACCAAGGCAATTCTACGAATTAGTGGGAAAAATCGGCTTTGGACATTTCCTTCAAAATTCCAATATTGCCGTCAATTCTTATCATTTGGATGATTTGGTTGGTCGTTACATTGGCAATTTTGAGTTTCAACTCAAAGATAAGGTTTTTAAATTCAAAGTAAACGATGCTTCTCAAATTCTAGGAATTCCTTGTGTGGGAAAGGCAATTAATGTCACTCGTGATGAAGATTGTTCTCATGAAACTCAATTTTGGCATAAATATTTTAGTGTTACACAAGTAACAAGGTACGTCTCGTTATCAATATGTCGATTAAATATATTTTTTTTAAATTAAAAAGTTTAAAATGATTCTCTTTTTCGTCACATTTCTTACTCAGTACGCTTGTCAAGGACGTGTTTGTTCGTGTTGTGTCATTAGGACACCTAGATGAAGATCATATTCTGGATTGTTTTAAATTATGGCTTTGCCTATTATTCTCATCGTTCCTATTACCAACATCGAAGATGACAATTTCTTTAAGACTCTTCTATTATATTGAAAATGTGGACGAAATTGGACAGTTGAATTGGTCTCAACTTGTAATGGATCAGCTTTTTAAGAACATGGATTCGGCTTCTCATTCTGTTCGTCGTAGAGAGAGAATTGGAGATCGGGCTGGAGAGTATGTCCATGGCTGCGCTACAGTTTTAAATGTAAATATTTTTCTAAATTTAACTATACATTTTCATGTTATTTTGATTAGATCATAAGCTACAATGTTTTTTACATTAGGTATTCTTGTGGGAACGTACTAACTTATTTCCCCCATCTTCACCCGGGAATGCTGTAATTTTTCAAAGGTACGAAGGATCTACCAAAAGGCGCAATCGTACTATCAGTTGTCTTTCCAACGAAGAGGTACACGCATACCTAAAATTGATATATTTAGAATCATTTTTATTTATTTTAACCTCAATATTTTTTCATACAGGTGTACCCCTATCCTCGTTCGTGTAGTTCCGATGGTTTTTCTACAGAGGTTTTTTGATCTAGATTCTGTCAAATAATTTCATATTAGTAATTATGTACTATACTTAGAGATTTTGTCCATGTCTATCGTTCGAATATATTTAAAGTTGGACTAATGATATTTGCCGATTCCCCCCCTATTTTGAAACATCTTCTAGTATCATTTATTACTGATATTTCTCACAGGTTATGATGAAAAGTATGATTCAACCAACATTAAAAGAGTTTATTCATAATCGAAAAATAAAAAAACATTGTCAACATCATAATAAGGTATGAAACGTTTTATTTGCTTCTATTATATAAATCTTAATAACCATTTGATTGTCATATTATTGCAGCATGTAAATTTGGTTTCTATTTCTCCAGTTTTACCTCCAGGTTGGTAAATATTTAGTTATTTATTAACTATTCTAACTTTTAATAAATAAGATTCAGAGTAATGTCAATATTCATTTTATATCATATAGGTAAATACAACTATAGCAGACGTAAGATTGATTCTATTGACGACATTAGTAGTTTGGAAATGACTATAGACAGTACCTATGTCGTCGATCTCTGTACCTCTTCTCCACCATCAAGTGTAGGCGCCTTGTCAACTGGCAAAAAATCACCCATTCCTAGAGTATTCAATCATCTAAATGATAATCTATCAGAAATTAATATGGATGTCTCTTCTTCTTCCATTAGAAGTCCAGTTCTATTAGAGGGTTTTGAAATGTATGATTATATGCTTACTGATGCAATTCACAACTTACACATATCATCAAGTCCTACAGATGAACTTCTAGTCGATCCTAGTATTGATCTCCCATTAGAGACCTTACACTCAGACCTTATGGTTGATAAGGCTGATTTTATTGAGTTGTTGTCCTGTCAAAATAGTTCTAGACATGTTTAATTATCGACAAGTCCGAAACAATTAGATTCCACCCCAATATTAGGTTCTCTTGATATTCAGCCACCTAGTTTTGATCTTCTATTTGAAGCTGTTGACAAAGCTATCGACGGAGGAATAGATATATCTCAATGTTCATCGACACCTTGTTTGAATAATCCTGTTAGTTTCCTCAATATCACGAACGAGGAAGAACATAATGTTAATGAAATCCAATTTTGCCAGCAAATGTCAAGTCCTTCACATAGTCTTTTGTCATCTGACGATTACAAAACCCCTAAGGATGATAAAATCAAGGGCACTAGGTCTGAATTTGGTGTATCAACTGTTATTATTTCGTCGCCCGAATTCTGGGCTGCTGTTGCAGAATCAGCAGACGTCATAGAAAGGAAAAGCTGTAAAACATTTGGCACAGAGGAACTCTCGGGTGTTGTGCGATGCATCGTTTTTTCCCCAACCACAACTTCAACTAGTAACTCACCATATGTATCTTCAATGATAAAAAGAATAAAGGATAGAAATGCAGAAAAGGTAATTGTCATATTATTTACGTTAGTTAATCATATAATCGTTTGAATTTCTAACATAACACTAAAATTGTTCTTCTGAAGTTGGAGAATAAAAAACTAAAAGTAGTTGAAGAAGCAATAAAGATGAAGGACGATGGAAAACCAAAGAAGAATCAGACAACTAAACAATTGGTTATGGATTCAAAGTTAGTATCTTTTTATCATTGCGAATAATTTGTTTATGTATTAGTTAATGACTTTCATTCGAAATCTGGATTGTCAATATTATTGATTGATATTTTCTAATAATTCATTTCTATTGAATAGGTACAGATCTTTATTTTTCTTTCTTATAATGGATGACAGTGTATTCTGTTCTGGCGGAGATGTAGTAGACATCATACATCATCAGATATATACGAATTTGGTAATATATTATCATCGATTATATCCCCTCATTTTGCTCATTTGAATATAATTCAATTAATGTATCTGTGTGTTTAGCTGGTAAATGTCTTTTTCGGAGTCCTCCGTGTCGAACTTGTAGAGAAATTTGTACTCAACGATAAGTTCCAATTCATAGATCCCGATTTGTTTAGCGATGATCACGGACATGAACCTACCCAATCAGTACCTGAACTGGTATCTAATGTTGAGGTTGATAATGTGCTTCGTATGATCACCTGCAAAAGGAGAGGAATTGACAAACGTAATTGGAAGTATTTCATCATTCCGATTCGTACAGTCAATCATTGGCATTTCCTTGTGTGGTCGAGAGTCCGCAATACATACACACATTACGATTCGAACCATATTCAACGTGAATCGCTTAATCTTGGTGCTGCTAAGAGAGCTGTGAGTCTTAGTTTTTTTTTTTTTTTCATTCCTTTGCCTGACAATGTCTATTTTTATTTTCTTAGATGAAATGGATGACTATGTGGTTTAGGCAGAACTTTGTAACAGTGTTTCACGATGAACCAACTTTAGTCCAGTTCAAGAACTATCCTCAAGAAACTAATTCAAAGATGGATGGTGGTTTGTATATGTTTCATGGAATTAGTTCTTTTGTCGATTATATGCATATTGAAGATGGAATATTCAATAATTGTAGCCTTGACTCGAAGATGACTTGGAAGAAATCTGAAGTACCCAGAATAAGGAATAATATGTTCAGGAGGCTTGCAGAGAGGCTTGAATTCACACCGTGGCATACAAAATTGGCCAATTATAAGGAAAAATAATAATATTCATCAATTTTATTTTGTTGAATTTAATTGTGTTTGTTTCCCTTCGGTCATCTGTAATTCTAGATTTCTTGGTACTTTTTTTATTCTGATATATTTATTTTCTTTGGAGACAGAACATTAATGTAAAAATGCTATTTATTTATCTTCCATTTATTTCATAAATATATTGATATGAATCCAGTTTAATTTTGCGTTTTTTTATATATATTTATAACAATTATTTGGACTTATAATAGTACATTTAGTTAATGTTAAATTATCTTATTAGCAGAACATACCGTTCTCATGACAAGTTTTATTATAATTCATATTGTACTTAACGACTTAATACTATATAATATGTTTCTTTATTCGATTTTCCATTACTATACTGCCATAAAAATGAAATCTTACAATTAATGATTTTTTACATCATGTTAATTGATTGTGTGCATAGTATTGTTATTTGTATCAAATGAACATATCATCCAAAATAAAACACTATAAACTGTTATCTAAAAATCATATCGATCATCTTCGTCATGAAATAAACGGCCATACACGTAAGAGCTCAGTGTTAGATCTGTAAGAGGGAAAATATAGTAATTAATAAATAAATACGCAGTTGGTCATATTTTCTGAAATAGGCAGATAGTCATTAATAACTTGTTACTTGATAACAAAAGATTATTTCCTGAAAACACACCGATGGATTGGTTTACAGCTTTCATGCAGAGGTTCTCATAGTACTATTTTCCTTGATGCTTACAGCTCCTCAATACATAAAATCCAGACTTGGTAGAATTATTTTCATAAACCATATTGCTCAAAGGTTTTGCAAAACTATGTGATGGAGGTTCATTGATTTTGTCTATATATTTTATCCTTTCCATCAGTTCAACATCAGATGGACTTGGATATGGTAACCCAACCATAACAATACACCGACCCATCCCGTCACTGAAATTTATACCTTCGGATACCTTTCCACCAACCACAGCAAGAAACAGAGCACCATGGGGCCCTGGATCATCTCTTGAAGCATTCTCACACTTCAAAATAGTTTCTTTGTATTCCTTAAGAACATCTTCAATATCTGTGTTACTTTTTGGCTCCCTAAATATCTTTTTTCTTTTACAAATCTTCTCAAGAATGCCTGAAGCTCTCCATGCCTCATAAACCTTTCTTTCATACTCAAAAGAAGAGAAAAAACACACAATTCCTTCTGGTACTACAGTCACTAGATTGCAAAGAAAACGTCCCAGCTCATCCATCTGTCGTGTAGGCAGAGAAATAATTAGTGTTTTTTTATAAAGTTAATTAGAATTTGGAAGGGCAGATATTTGTTCAGATATAAATTTTATTAGAAAAATTTAAAAGGTGCTATGACTTTTAGCAAAATATCGGAAGAATGCAAAATTAATGGACAGGATCAGGCAGGAAACTAATTCAGTATAGTTCAATAAGACCATTTGATCCTGTCCATACATTTACCTCGGGATATACATGATCATATTTCAAGAATCATATATCTAGAGAATCGTACCTGATACTTGCCCTAAATAATAATCAGTATTATCAAGTTAGAAAAAAAATCAGCAATAATGGCAGTCCAAAATTATTTATTTAGAAGTTAATAGCAGCTTCAAATATTAACAGTAATAGCACAGCTCCAAGTCATAAGCCATCAGATATGCACATTTATTTATCATTGCAAATTTTCAAGCATTAATCATATAATAACAAGAAAATACACCAACCATTGAGGGGGAGCTTCGTGAACTGTAGCTAAAATCAAAATCAATTCCAGAAGGGCCACGTGATACACTAATTGGTAGTATATTTTCAGGAGGAACAATATGGTTGCATGAAAAGAAATGGATTTTGTTAGACAATAATCTCGGAAATAGTCGCATCCTTGTCTCCTCAACAGGTTGCAATGTGCCTCCTGTGAGAACAATGGCATGAACTTCGTCCAGAATCTGCATTAAAATTTAGCAACAACGGTCATCCACGAGACCACGACATTGCTACCAACCTAAAATATAAACTATTTAAACAGTTTATTTCATACTATTGTTCAAATTTGAAACAACCTCGGAAAAGATTTTGTCAGCAGAAAGCATAACAAATTTCAAATATCCTTCTTCAACTTGGCATGACAATTGTTGTTTTGATACTATCATCCGTCCATCAGGATCATTATTTGACAGTGAGAACAAGATATCAACTAATGCCTGAAATCCTGATATTGCAGATCCTTGCAAATTTTGATTCTGCCTACCAATACGCAAAGAGTCTTCTATTTCCAAGGATTGCAACTTATTGCCATAGCCAGTTACCTAAGGGCATATTATGTCTATGAATGCAATTAATGTATAGCAAACAAATACATAAGATTGGAAGAATAAATACCTTATAAATGATCTTACTTTGTTTTATATAATGTTGCAGTTTAACCAAATTGATGTTATCAATATCAAGAGAAAATAAGAACTCATTTATTGTCATTGAAACAATAACATGAGAAGTATCATCCTTTTCTGAAAGCAATATCCATTTGAAAGAATTTACTAAAACCATTAAAGTTTGAATGTATCTTCTATTTCCAGGACCCAGACAAGTCTTAAATCTATTAAGGTAGTGTTCAAGGTGATAAAGGACCTGCTTCAACTGCAAAAAAACAGTCATACGATATTTTGATGAAACTTAAATGAATCACTGCCTAGAAATGATAATGATAAAGATTAAATAATATACCTGTGATAGGGTAATTTTTGAATTATACATACTTGTAATGGAGTCAGCCAAATTGTGTGCTTCATCGATAATCAAACTACTTCCCAAACAAGTTTAATAAATTAAAATTATAAAAGTTAACTTCGACTGTCTTTATATTGAAATTTAACCGAACAATCACAAATAATACATTCAGAAAAAACTGATTCTGGTATTCAACCTCTTTATCATGAAACTATTTATTGTAATCCTTTTCGCAATTCCTTGAGTCATGTCCAGGTTGATTACATTTCTTGCAAATTCTTGGTTTTTTGGTTAATAATTCCTTGGTGGATTTGAACCTAGGATCTGCCTTACTTGGTCTTCCAGTGTTTCTTCCGCTTCCTTTAGTTTTGGCTATTTTGGGATTACTAATAACTGGGTTTGTAGTTATTTTTTCAGCAAACCTTGATATAGAGCCATTGTTCGATCTTGTCTTTCTAATGCTATTCCTTAACTCATATTCATTTATGAATCTTTCTAAACCTTCGATTAGTGGCTCGTCTACATCGACTAAATTTGCAATTAACTCTGAGCATTTACTGAACATCTTGCTTAGTTTATTTTGCTTAACTGCATCATATTCATCAACTGTAACTATTGATTTACTCGGTGTCATCTTCCATCTACTCATAATGAGTGTGTCTGGTAATGTTGTTCGTCCATTTGATGTCAGGAAGTTTATTATATGACGACATGGAATTCCTTTACTTGCAAATAGTCCGCATGAACATAATGGAGTATCATCAATAGCCTTACATGTAAACTGCACTTGCGTGAACATTCCAATCACAAAATATTCGTTCATCACCTGTCACCATAATTCGGATTAATAATACTCTATAGCGTAATGAAGATTAGTAGTGTGCTGATAGTACCTCTGGGTTGTTACGTATGTAGTAACACATACTCTTTTGCACTTGATGTTGGTATAGAATAAATACTTCTGTTGTATACACGCAATGCAAACATCTTTCTATCGGCAATGAAGTAATCAGTAGTGCTGGTCCATCTCGATCCTTATGATCTAATTCTTGTAGTTTCTCCCTTTGTGCACTAAGAACTAACTCCAATGAACAGACGAATTCAAAAAGCGTCGAACAGCGCTTTACATTCATCTTCGTCAGTGCATTCATTCCTTCGTTTCTCTGAGTGCTTTGCATCCCACCGAAGAAATGATTTGTCATATAAATTGGACACCATTTTGACCTTATGGCATACATTTCATTTAGCCATTTGATATTCTCCATATTGTTATCCGCTACCCATTTTCCCCAATTCATCTCAAATTGTTCAATATTCTCTGATGTGTTTAGAATTTTGTGGAATCTCTCCATTTCCTCCTTCTTTCTGAATACTCCTCCTATTTTGTCACACATTTTGTGGGTGATGTGCCATTTGCATAGACGGTGAAATGTATTTGGAAATTGATCCGTTAATGCTACTTTCATAGCTGGATCTTGATCAGTAATTATTGTCCTAGGATAGCCTCCCATGCAACGTTTGAACTCAGAGAAGAGCCATATAAATGAATCCGATGACTCGTTAGCTAGCTAGGAATCCTGTGGCAAATAAAACTGTTTTCAAATGGTTATTGACGCCACAAAAAATACCTATGATGAGCTTGTATTTGTTTGTGTTGTATGTTGTGTCGAATGTTATAATAGCTTCTCCATATTTTTGATATTCTGAAATACATTTTGAATCAGCCCAGAATAGTTGTTTTAGGGCTCCTATATATTAGAAGATCAACATAATATTATTAATCCTCATGTCATAAGAATATCTCATTACTACAGACGAAAAATAACCAAACAATACCTTCGTCGTCTACTACATAAGAGTAGAAGTAGTTAGGATCATTCTTTTTTTTATCTTCAAATTTTTCAAGTAAGATGTCAACATCATGACTCTTTAATCTTTCCATGTCGTCTCTTCGATGGTTATTGAAGTCCACCCTTGTGAAAGAGCAATTTGAAAATCCTTCAGACTGCATAGCAACGTATGCATATTGTTGACTCGGAGGAATGTTTATCACATTTAGATTATGTATCAAATTCCTCGCGTATGGTGTTATTTTTCTATTAATTTTCAGAAACCTTTTCAGACTTGGTGTTGACATTTCGTGGTTGTGTATGTCTTTGAATACTGATATCATCCATTCATCTCCCTCAATCTTCAATGACATTAGTGCCTTATAATTAGTCCTTGGATTTCTTATTTGTCTTGGCCTACCTGATTTCTCTAAAGGATTTTGTATTTTTGGCACGATTGCTCTAGAAATTCCCTCCTTAGAGCAAACATAAGTTTTTTTACGTAATCCTTTCTTTGAATGCCTCGTGGATCCTTTTCTTACTGAAAAACCCTTGTGGCCCGCGTATTTGTAATACAATTCCTCTACCTCTCCAATTGTTGTAAATTTCATTCCCACTTTTGGTTCTTCACACTCCCTGAAAATATGTATTGATTAAAGTTATAACATTTTCATATAGTTTTGCGAATCATGTCAATTTCGCAACTAGATATATTAATAGCTACCTAGTTGTTTGCTCTTTGTTTTCTAGTTCTTGAATAGGTGAATCTCTGTTATAATATCCACAATTTCGGAAAAAAGTTAACTTAATTGATTTATAGCAATTCAATTCTATATTAAATTGAGCAATGCTATTATTAAAAATGGTTTAAGACTACACACACGACATACCTAGATGGAGTTTGCATGTTATCTTCTTCCTCCCCACACATTTCAGTTGTTGCATCGCAATAGTCTATGTAAGTTGCAAATAATTTCATAATTTAATGATATAATTTATAAATTTAAATGTTACTATATATTGTGAAGAATTTCTCACCATCGCAAATTTTTTCCATGGGATTCTGAATAACCTAATTTAGATAACGTATTTTGGTAGGAAAACCAATTATAGTTAAGGAATGTAGAAAACAAAGTTGTTCAAAATTACGTTAAAGTTATTTATTGATGAAGCATATATATTAATAAAATTTGAACATAGTACGTAGCATAGATTTTAACATACCATTGCGAGGTTTAAGTTATACCTCAAGATGTTTATCTAGTCCTCGATAATGTTAGGATGTTCCGTGTTTGGAAAAATATCTTTGTAGACTTATATCCATATAAAAAAAAGAACATAGTTACAAAAATTCATTTAGTAACTTATTTAATTCTTCAATTAAACATTTGCACTTTGATATAGTATACAAGCAATTTTATGTTGTTTCATTCAATTCAATATTTGATTTTAGAAGATATTATCAATTTAATACATTACAGTGATTCAATAAGATCTAGTATTGTTAATTCATTTATAGGAATTAAGTGATTAGTTTGATTAAATTTAGTGTTATTTTAGTTACAGATTTAGTATACACTGTTATTAAATTCCCACCAAAAATATAAAATTTTGTTGATGTCTAGTTAGACTGCTTGTTTAAGTAATATCAGTTAGGTGGAGGACTCAGGGTAATATCATTGGAATTTAAGTAATTCTAATGATTACTCATTATTGAGATAGCAGTAAATATGAAAGCTACAGGTCAGCTTTGATCATTTCACATATATGACTCCTCCCTTCTTTTTCTGTAATCACTTATACAGAATTATGATGTTCAGAATGCTAATGAGGAGTATAAAGTTCTTACGAAAACATCCACCATGAATGGTAATATATTTTTTGTTTACTTCTTCAATTTAAGAAAGAAGTCACTGGTTTTCTTTTGGATTGCCTAGATTTAGTTAGTATATCTGAATGCGGAAATTAGGAGCAGGATTTAAGAAGATATTGAAATGGTGATGAAAACAGCAATTGCAACTAAGTCAAAAAATGAGAACATGTATGCAGATGTGAGTTGTTCATTTTAAAATTTGAGAAATATTTCTAGAGAAGATGTCTGAATTTCAGGTTATATTTGATTCTTGATTCAATTTCTTTCTTGAAAGCTCCTATTTCTATCAACTTCAACTTCTAATCCATGACAATGATGGTATGCATGCATACTTTGAGAAATAAGATTCATCAAGAACATAACGAAGTTGTTGAGAGAAGGGTTTTCACAGGTTAAGTGAATGAAAGATATCATTTTTCACAGTAAAGAATATTGAATATAGATTGACACTTGAATATTTCTATTGTTTTTACAGTTACTGGTAATCATATTGATGAGGAGGTAATATTTTCAACTCAAGATCTGTTGATTATTAATTTATCCACGGTCCTCTCCAAAATTTCATCATCACTTGTACAGACAATTTAACAATTGATTAAGAGTGCGCAGAGTGAACAAATATTTCAGAATTCCATTGAGGAACAAGGACGAAGACAGGTATTTCAGATGAAAATTTTCAAATATGTTAGACATTAAATATCGATCTGTTTGTTTATTACATGAACCCGCAAAATCAAATAATAAGTTTTCTGAGTTTAGGATGTTACTATCACTAAATGATTTAATTTATATCATGTCTGTAAAGCGGTGAGATATTATATGACCTTCATATTATTTAGAAGTAAACAATAATTACTTTTTGAAAAAATCCTAAAATTAATCATTTTTTTCCTTGAGTATATAATTTGCAAATGTACATAAGTAACAAAACCAGAATTCGTCATTGAAACATTATAACATGTAAGATATATTTAACCAATTTTCTTTTTCATTGTTTACGTTTTAGTGACTTAATTATATTATCATTAAGTTTGATCTAAAATGCACTTGGAGAAAGTCCACGTACACATTTCTAATTAATTTAGCCCAGCTATGTCTATCTTTAAGTACTATCTATATCATATAATATATAATTGATCCAATCATACTGAAAATTTAATTAAACATAATCATCAGTAGGACTTGAATAAGGGTTGAAACAGGCTTCTAGCAATTGAATTTAAATTTTTTTAGTTTCAATGTGCAAAGCTTAATTTTCAGGCTATGTACTTGGCAATAAGGATGTTGAGAAGGGGGAGGAATTTAAGTGATCTGATGAAGAATTGATTCACTGGTCATCCTATGCATAGTTTCTGAATATTACTTATCGGAATCATGATGACATTCCTTCAAATGATGATCCAATCATGCAATGTTTCCATTGGTTCACCATTGATGATGGTGTTAGTACATTTCTGTCTTTTTATTCTTGACTATCGATTTTTAGGTTTTTTCCTATATTTAAAAAATATTTACACACAGTCCTTTTATTTTTATATGTTCGCAAGGGAGTTTTTCCTAGGACCCCTCCGTAGCTCTATATACTATTTAGACTCTAGTATAGTCCTCTTTGTAAAAGAATTTTCTTTAATGGAAAAATTCCTTATTGCATTGTTTTTTATACATTATTTTAGCATCTGAATTCTTTAATGGAAAATATTTCTAATATTCTGACATTAATAATCAAATTTAAATTGATAAAGCATATATATTCATAAAATTTCAACATAGTAGCATAGATTTTAACATACCATTGCGAGGTTTAAGTTATACCTCAAGATGTTTATCTAGTCCTCGATAATGTTAGGATGTTCCTTGTTTGGAAAAATATCTTTGTAGACCTGTATCCATATAAAAAGAAGAACATAGTTACAAAAATTCATTTAGTAACTTATTTAATTCTTCAATTAAACATTGGCACTTGGATATAGTATACAAACAATTTTATGTTGTTTCATTCAATTAAATATTTGATTTTAGAAGATTTTATCAATTTAATACATTACAGTGATTCAATAAGATCTAGTATTGTTAATTCATTTATAGGAATTAAGTGATTAGTTTGATTAAATTTAGTGTTATTTTAGTTACAGATTTAGTATACACTGTTATTAAATTCCAACCAAAAATGTAATATTTTGTGGATGACCAGTTAGACTACTTGTTTGTTTGGAATTTAAGTAACTCTAATGATTACTCAAAATTCAGATAGCAGTAAATATGAAAACTTCAGACCATGGATACAAATATTGTTTTTCATAGGGAAACTTAAAACTTCATAAGTAGTAGATTAAAAATGTTAAATAATTCTGATGAGTGCATGTAGTTGGCAGAAGTCTATCTGCCAATACATATTTTCATACAGTATTAAATAACTTAATTTGCAGAGTACATTTCATTAACTACGATAATGTAAAAATTTAAATCCTAACAGTACTCTTTTTCATTTCTATGACATAGCAAGGCATCATCGTCTGTGGGGAGGAGTATTGAAAGACTGGTTGAACCAATCCTTCCACTGTTGCGGATCAATATTCTCAATTGTATCATAAGAATGCAAAGCTTCCTCATAATCGTCGTCCGACGAGGAGTCTACTGGTAAAGGTGACATCAGTGGCATGTAGTTTGGATGTCCCTGTGGAATTTTTTGCCAGCACCACCCACACTGATTCAATTCAGGTAATATAGATTTGCTATATGGGTTTTTCAGTCGATATTGTGAGAGATGAATAGGTTCCTGAATCACATTAGTTGGTGGCTGTGGGAAATTATTAACAAAAATGGGCCGGCAGCGGTCCATTGAATTTTTCCTCGGAGTTGAATCATGTAGGTGGTCTGTCGAGTTCGAGGACTGTCCTTGAAGCACAGATTTCCTCTTCTTAAAAGGCCAACAGCCGCGCATATTGGAGTTGTGTGGGGCAGCTATTATAGGTCTTTTTGAGCGACGTCTAGGAGTGACAGGATTGTACAATGGCGAATCAGCCACTACCCCATCTTCTGATTCATCGTCACTAATGATAATGACGTCGTTCAAATTACTTCCTCGCCTCTGAGCACGGTTGGCATGAGGAGCATTTCGCTTCCTAGAACTCATTGCCTAACGTCGATTACAGGTTAGTATAAATTGATGGAGTATTAGCAGCCAAATATAAATAGAATAACAACCTACGATTAACTAGCTGATTAGGTAGAATATCAAAGATTAGAAATTTTAATAATATCAAAGTTCTGTTACTGAAATATAAACCTGATTTAAAAATACTGTTACTGAATATCAAACCTGATTTAAAAATACTAGAATATAAACCTGATTTAAAAAATCCTATTACTGAAATGTCTGCAATACGGTGGAAAACAAAGTTGATTTTAAAAAACTGGAATTTAAAAAACCTTCTAGTTCATAGCAGCCACATTATCCAACGATTAACTAGCTGATTAGGTAGAATATAAATGACTAGAAATTTTAATAATATCAACGGTCTGTTGATTTTGTTAAGAAATGCAGTATATTTGAGGTCAAGGCATAAATCAAATGAAATTGCAGACATCGCTTGAAATTACTAGAAACACTAATAGAATAAGAAATCGACGAAGAACTTGATTAAAAAAAACTGGAATATAAACCTGATTTAAAAAATCCTATTACTGAAATGTCTGCAATACGGTAGAAAACAAACTCGATTTAAAAAACTGGAATTTAAAAACCTTCGAGTTCATAAAGAATCCTATTACTGAAATGACGATGGTAACAAATGATTACAAAGAATCGGTGGTTAAGAGGAGATCGAATGGAAACAATCAAAGACGGAAAGTATTTGTGGAAAAATTCCTTTTGATGAAGATTTTGGGAGGAGATCGAATGAAAACAATCAAAGACGGAAAGTATTTGGGGAAAAATACCTTTTGATGCAGATTTTGGGGAGATCGGAGTCTATTTTAATTCCGTCGATCGGTTGTTGAAGTGATGATGATAATCGATTCCAGCAATAGCGTTTAAATAGGGAATTTGATAATCATGAAAGTATTGCAGCAATCGTCTTCGATCTTTTGGTGATGGGGTTTTTTCTACGGAAGGTATGGTCGGAGGTATGAAATAACATAAAGTACTGGGGAAATTGCGCGTCATATTCGTAGGACGGTGGTAGTGCAGCGGAAGGTATGGGTGGACGGTAGTCGCTCACCGGGTGTCCGACTAGACGGGTGAATTCGTACCAGTCTGCGCACGAAGATTGGACTACCGCTGCAGTGCGCCATGCTTTCAAATGTAGTTGCATATGGATTCGTGCGCGGGCGTTGAATCTGAATTGAAATAGTGGAACGTTGGCTTGAAGAGGAGACTACCGTGGATGTGGAATCGCAAGGTGGAGGACGCAGGTACCGCACTGCACGCATAGAACGTAATATTATATTTATTTTTGTTTTTTTGTGAAAAAGAATATCAACGGTCTAGTCTTACTTAGAGAGATGTAATTTTTAACCTGAGATTCAACGGTTTAGATTTGACTGCTGAAAATTGTTGTATTCATTTATTCAGTAATAAGTAAAACTTTTTTTAGATTTTTAGGGTTTTAGTGTTTTAGTATTTTTTATTTATTTCTTATCGTCTCCTCCCTCTCCATCCTCCCCTTTTTTTGCCGATTTTTTTTCTTTTAGGGTTCTAGTCCTAACTCTCCATCCTCTTAGATACGCTACTGTATCTACCATCTTTTTTTGAAAAAATTAAGCAATGGCGGATGTGGTGCAGTACCGGATGGAGCGTATGGTCGATGAGCTAGAGGATCTAGAGAAACGTGGACTATTCACCCATCTTGAGATTAGCGAGATCGTTAAGAAAAGAAGGGATTTTGAGTACCGAATCAAACGTCGCTCTCCTTTCAAACAGGACTATATTGATTACATCGAATACGAGAAGCAGGTTGACCGCCTTCGCAACCTTCGGAAACGGGAAATCATAAGGAAACTTAAGAAAGTGAGAATGGAGGAAGAAGAAGAAGAGGGAGTTGAGGAAGATGGGCGGAAAAAGAAAAAGGGTGGGAAACTTTGGAAGAGGTCTGTTTCGGATAGTGCTGGGGTAATTAGAATACTGGATGTATATAAAAAAGCTACTGTTAGGTATAAAGATGACTTGAATATCTGGTTCAAGTATCTTGAGTTTTGTCGAGAACACCGACATGGAGCCATGAAACAGGTTTATTTAAATTACGATAATTTTTTTTTTTTTCCCGTTCAAATATTGTGCCGAGTTTATGATTTGTATTGCCAATTTGCTATTTAGGATGTTGATTCAAATATTTGTCCATAATGATTGAAATTATAATTTGGATGTAGATTGTGGACTTTATATTCTCACTGATGATTTGGATTTCTGTTTTAGGCACTTATACAAGCACTCCGATTCAATTCAAGAGTTCCTGGCCTTTGGCTGTATGGATCCGCTTGGGAATTCAACGAGAACCTAAATGTTTCTGCTGCCCGAGCTCTTATGCAAAGTGGTTTAAGAGTTTGCAGTGATTCAGAGGATATGTGGATTGAATATCTCCGTATGGAGCTCACATACTTGAATAAGTTGAAAGCTCGAAAAGTTGCCTTGGGTGAAGATGTGCACACACTGGTCCGAAGTGATGGTAATAATAAAGAAGAAATGCAGAGATGGAAGGAAAATAATAAAGATCTTTTCATGCCTATTGATGAGGAAAAGGATGATGCTGATGAGTTGGATACTCTGAATGTTTCTTTGGTAAAGAAAGAAGACTACATTTGGGAGCAAGGTGCTAATATTCTTCGCACTGTATTTCAAGGTGCAACTGAGGCTCTTCCCTCAAACATGAGTTTGCGTAAGAGGTTCTTAGAGATATTAGATGAAATAAATATTGCACACTCTGATGAGTTGAGGGAGGAGGTTTTTGAAGATCTTAGAATGAATTTTGGGAAGGATGAGGGTTATTGGGATTGGCTTGCAAAATATCAGATTTGTCGCGGAGAATTAAAAAATGATTCATCTCAAGAAAATGCCATTTGCAAATTGGAAGAAGCAATTAAGGTGAACACTAAGATGTCTTTAGACAGTTGTTGATGTAGCATTTCTTGAGTATACTGAATATTATTTTAATGACTAATGATATCAGTAATTCAGTATTCAAAATGTGTTTTTACCAAATAAAGAATGCCTTTTTTTAAAATATCCATATTCAATTTTTTTTTATAATCTGTCTAAGGGATTTGAAACTGATTTTTATCATCTTATTTTCCTTTCTTTGAATATTAGATTTATGAGGATGCTTTGGAGAGACTACCTTCTACCAAGATGTTTTTCCTCTATTCAAAATTTTTGCTAGATATTATTGGTTCTCACAGAGATTCGATAATTCTCCATGAGACAGAGGCCACAGAGACTGTATCTCTAAAATTCAGTTCACTTCTACTAAATGTATATAAAAGAGCTGAATGCAGTGGCTATCTCAATGGAGAATTGGCTCTACAATATATTTCTCTTCACATTCAATTGGGGAATTTAGAGGAGGCGAAAAAACTAGCAATAAAGTTTTGTGATGGAAGCTTGCTACAGACTTCCAACTTGTGGGGTTTGAGAATTTCAATAGAGATGCGATTGCTATCAAATCAATCTTCTTCCTTGAGCACTGATGACTTCAATTCTCTCTTTCAACTATTTCAGTCCGCATTGGCAAAATCATGCTTACCAGAAACTGAGAGTCTTTGGCTTATGGTATGTTTTCATTTCATTTGTTTGATATTTTACGTTATAATCAGTCATTTACTTATATGATGAATCCCTTTTTGTTTACATAGCGTCTTTGACTCTTTGCATACCATAATTATGATCGGTCGTAAAGCAAAATGCAATTAATTCCAAAGCTTTGTATCAGCTATTTGTGTTACCATTAAACCCTTTTTGTTTACATAGTGTCTTTGTATCTTTCCATATTATAATTATGATCGATTGTAAAGCAAAATGCAATTAATTTCAAAGCTTGGTATAGGTTATTTGTGTTACTGCACTGTTGTCTGTTATATGTGTACAATTACATATTTTATTTTAATCCAATAAGCACCCTATGGTTAGGCCTTATGATAATAGTAGTTAATGTACCTGATCATGCAAATGCAATTTATTTTTATGTCGGTCAATAAAATACAATATCTTGTTATGCTTTTTTGCAGGCCCTGAAAATATTTTCAACCAGAAAGAAGCATTTCAAAAAACTAGTTGAAGATTTTATTATTGCATTGCTCAAGTCTTCATGTCACAAAAGCAGCTGTTTTATCTCGTGTGCCATTCTGGATCAGGTTGTTCAAAGTGATGGCATTGACAAGGCAAGGGTTTTGTACAAAAGGTTTGTTTCAAAAATTTTGTTTTTATTTTCTTCATGTGAATTCCAAGGGTAAGAATTTTATTGTTTTTTTCAACTTAGAAAGTTGTGCTTGATCCCATTCTTACATTTTGTTTTATTCAATTTAGAAAGTCATGTCCTCATGCTTTGGTACTTTGAAACAACCTTGTTTGCATTATATACTTATATTTTTGCCTCATTAGATTAAATAGATCAGAAGTTGGTAAAGTATCATTCTATTAGGAATTTCGAAACACTGAAATAGATTCCTTTCTGTAATTCTTTCTATATCAAATTATCAATGCATCATGATAATAAGTTCCAGCACACAGTAAATTTCAAGGGATGCAACCGAAATAAGAAACCCTAACTTCAATGTTAGAACCAAACTTGAATGTCAAGACAAACTATACACAGTATACATTATATTTTTCATCTACCAAAGTATTGAATTATATATTATAGGATATGATGGTTATGGTAGGATGGCAGGTGTTGTTACGAATCTATCATGTTATTTATTACAGTTTTTCGTCCTTCAATTATTGAATTTAGTTTTTACATGCTCAAGTTCTTTGTGCATTACATTTTTATTATTAATAACTTAGTCTATACTTGCATTTTCACAGATTTCTTGCTTTACCTCGTCCACACCTTGCATTTTTTAAGCATTGTATAGATTTGGAAACAAAATTGAGTTTTGTTGGTGACAAAAACGGTCTCGCCAATGCTCGCAAAATGTATGAGTCTGCACTGACCATCTACATGCATGATAGAGAGTTGTGGAAAGATTATTGTAAATTGGAAACAGAGGTAGT
The DNA here is from genome assembly GCA_001185155.1 of Zostera marina. Lineage (NCBI taxonomy): Eukaryota > Viridiplantae > Streptophyta > Magnoliopsida > Alismatales > Zosteraceae > Zostera > Zostera marina. Next base: position 364,675 of record LFYR01000932.1, on the reverse strand, counting down.
TAATATTTGCCGTTGTTACTTAAAAAAAAAAGAGCTTCTTATGTTATTTGTTTTTACTTTGAAAATTTTTGTAGGCTGGAACATCTCAATCTGTATCTGCTGTTGTTTGGCGTGCACGAAAGACACTGGATGATACAACTGGGTTCGAATATTGAATCCGGATTCTAATTTTCTGTTTTAATTTCTTTAATTATAATCTCAATCTGTATCTGCTGTTGTTTGGCGTGCACGAAAGACACTGGAACTGGGTTCGAATATTGAATCCGGATTCTAATTTTCTGTTTTAATTTCTTTAATTTTTAGCATTTTTTTCAGATTTTTTAGAAACCTTCTATCTATACAATGTTTAGAATCTTACATTGCATTTCACATGTAATTTCTTATTCCTACCACCAACAACAGGAATTTCCTTCTTGTTTTTTCTTTGTCAAATAACATGACCAAGGCATGTTTTTATCTTTCGTAGATCACTTTCCAGCAAGTCTTAAACCATCAATCTATTATAATCAATTCTTACATGAAAATGTTGGGTACAGCAGTAGGCCTGTATATTGGTCAGATTCCTTGGTATCCGAAATATGGATTTTCCTATTCGTGAATAACCTTTTATAAACAAATTTAAAAGTATAAAATCATCTTTAATAAAGTTAATTAATAATCAATTGATCATCTGGATATCTGGAAGTCAATTTATATTTATTCGAATATCCATTATCAACCTAATTCGAATTTTAACGGCGGATATTGCAGATATCTGAATCCGTTCGCATAATTTTCGGATATCATTTTTGTTATTCAGAAATCTGAAACGAATATGAATACGGATTTCGATATACCATTTACAGATTTATACAGCAGGTAATAGAGATATAATTAGGTTAAATTAGCAAAAGAGTTTATGCAGATATATTTATGAGTAAAAAAAATGATTCAAGACTAATATTCAAATGTCAAAAAATAATATATATAGATATATTAATTATTAAGAAGACATTAGGGAGGTTGCCATTATCATTTATCAATGGTTAAATATCTGTTCATGTTAAGATTTTTTGATCAAATTGGATCTTGAATTTTGAAAGCGAAATTGTATCATGGATCAAATTGGATTTGAGTTGGCCCTTTCCTCCGCATCACCTTCCCTAACTAGTAACTCCCTCCTTAAAAATTCAATTTCATGATAATGTTATTTTAAAGAGACAGGGAGTCATGTTTATTTGTTTTAGTTAATTACTTTATTCTCTGATCGATATAAAACAAGACTGTTTGATTCCTGATTTGTTGGGTTAATTGATTCTCTGACACAAAACTTATGATAATTTGATTGGAACTTGCACCTATTCGGATTCTTTTGGCCCTACTACTTGAACATATCCACTTCAGTTCTACAGCTTTGATTAGTGCAGGATCTGGGTAAAGTATGTATCAGGTTTAAACTTAACTATATCCAATTTAGTCTGGTCTCAATGTATCTAGAGTTCGATTCTCAATGTATATATTTTAATTTTTATTTACTTATTATCGAGTAACTTATAAAAAAAAAGAAGTTATCCGAACATAATCTACATACAAAATAGTTGCAGTGAAACATTAAAGTTTAAGTTCCTATCTTGCCGATTTGCCCCCCATTGGAGGATCTCCTTTCCCTAAGAAGATCTCAAAGCAGTATTGGTTAAAATTAAAAGTTGCAATCTATCCAGATGATGTTATCCATCATTAAAAGAAAAGAAGAAAAAAAACTGCTACAGTAGTATATGTCAGTAAACTGCTACAGATGAAAAGAAAAAAACATTATCTTGTTTTCCTCAGATTAAATCAAATTGGAGTTGAGGTTGCAAACTTGTAACCTTGATCTACCGAATTACATCACTTGATGATTTAGTTTTCCTTGGAGGTTTGGTATTGGGAAAGGATGGTATGCAGTTGCAGTAAAGTAAGTAAATTCAACCTTTGAAAAGAAAAACCCATTACCCATACCCTGTTCTGTTCTGTTCATTACAGCTATTTGTACATGTGATTGTAATCGGAGATGGCCCATGCAGTTGATTTTGTGCCACATTGATTCAACCAGATGGATGATTCATGTGGTGGTTGGAATTTGGAATCTGGAAGGAGAAGAGAGAAAAACTTGGGACCATCGAAATTAAAATTGCAAAAGAAGACAAGATCTAACCTAACCAATGCAAACCAGTATTCAGTAACCAGGCACCACCCAAAAAAAAAACTACAGATCGATCAAGAATTCAAGTATGACTATTGATGCAGATTTCTACCATGAAGTATGACTATTGCTGCAATGATAAATTTACTGCAGGGAAAAAGCTGCATTCCTATGTATTAGTACAGCATCAGTAATCGGCCAATCAGTCTACCAACATGGGCTGTTGAATTGATTATGCTCAATAATAATTTCCTTAATCTCACCAAACACTATTAATTATGACCCAATTTATGAATAGTTTTTTTCTTTTTTCAGACCTTCTCCATTCCTCTTTTTCTTCCTTCATAGCTAAGACACAAAGTCAGATCACTGTCATATTTTTTAAAACTTCAAAAATGCTAGCTGATGATTTTTGACCAATCTCAAACTAAAAATAAATATATTCTCAGGATCTCATGATCTCATCAAACCAATAATGCACAATAAATATGCATAATTAGAATGAAAATGAAAAGAATCTAAGACTCGTCACATATTTAAAACATAAAACAGAAATAGGATTATTTGAAAGCATAGTTGTCTTGGAATCAAATTAATAATTAAGAACCAAGATTTGGGTTTAAAATGCAGTGGGTTCAGTTTCTGGCTGTAATTCTGTAAGAGGAGATCAAGCGATTGAAATCTGGGAGGGGACAGAAGTTGAGTGAGTGAGAAAGGAGGAACATGACATTGCTTGGTGTCAGCAGAGAGTTGAAGAGAACCCCACATACAAATCACTTCATCCTTTCTTGTACAAAATAATCCCATGAAAAGCTGAAAGCAACAATACCTAGTTCCTTTTTCTTCTTCTTCAACTTCTTCATTGCAATTTATTTATATTTAATGTTGTTTTTTAAAGGTTGTTTTGCTCCAAAGACCAAAGCTCTCCAAGAAATTCTGTATTAGGAACAGTGCAACACCGTCTGATTTCTTTTCTTCCCCTTCTTTGAGTTATGAGTCCTTTATTGTCTAATTCTCACTGTTCATCTCTGTCAAAATCAGAATTCGACCATCTTCCACAAATGTAATATTATAATGAAATAAAATAAAATATTACATGGATCTTTAAGAAGCTGATGTATGTGGGGGAGAGGTGGTGGTTTTTCTTAAACTGCACCATCTCGTGAGATCAAAGACCAGTTTTCTTTTTTTTTTCTTTTCTTTTCTCCATTACCATCCTCCTCCTTCTTCTCTCTTAATCAATAATCCATCTCTTTAAATTTATTGATCTGCAAATCCATGGCAGATATTGAATAGTAAGAAAGGTTCAGATCAAGATCAGTCTCTTCTTCCTCCTCCTCCTCCCGCTGATTGTAGATTTATAGTGCTGCAGCTGTCTGGAACTGCAAGTACCGAGTGGTATTCCTTTTTTATTTTATTTTAAACCCTACTGTTGCCATTTCCTTTTTTTTCTTTTTTCTCAATGGTGGCACCGGTCGGGTTGGTGTTTTTAGTTTTTCTTCCATGATTTATTATTCATCTGCTTCCTCATGGTCTCATCTACTGCAGCAGTAGCAAGTATCTGTTTCCTGATCCTCCCTCTTCTCTCTCTTGTTTTTTTTTGAAGTTGAGTTTCTTATTGTTTTCTTTTTGTGTGTTTGGGATTTGGGGTTAGATTTTATCGCTTGTTTGATTTTGATTTTGTTGTTGAATATTTTCTATTGAGATTTTGGGTTGTTGTTATTTTGTATGCTTTCTGTCCTAAACTCCTCCCTCCACTTCATTCCAGCTAAGGTTTTGAGATGGAGGTGTTCTTGACATGGTCCTGAACTTTCTGTTTTTTGAAGTTTGTCCCCACTTTTCCCATCAATGAGGTTGTTCCCCTCACCTTGCTCCTACCACACACGGGAACATGGGGAGCATGACGCAAGTCGTATGTCATGGAGTGATGCGAGATTGTAAGTGGTCACCATTAATAAGATTGAAGCTCGAGAAGGGTGTTCTGAACTTGTGATAAGGAAAGAAAGAGCAGGAGGGTGGTGGTAACGAGTAGCCCAGTAGGGGAGGAAGAATTGAAAGACTTGGTCTTCCGATGGATTGGGGGGATATGAAAATCCCAAGTTGGGATCTTTCGGAATTGGAGCATGACACGGAGCCCAACATTGGGGTTACAGCGTCGAGCAGCGGTGGAGGTGGTAGTGGTGGCATGGGGCACCGGAAGATTGAAACGGATTGTTCCGTCGATTTGAAACTCGGTGGTTTGGAAGATTTTGGGTGTTCTTCCAGTAGTCGATGGAAGGATCATTTAAAAATCCCCACACTGGCCGTGTCGACCAATCACCCAGGTCCATCCAGGAGATCACGTGCACAAAACAACGGGAGCCAGAAAGTGTCGTGTCTTGTCGACGGTTGTAAATCTGATCTGAGCAACTGTAGAGACTACCACCGGCGACACAAGGTCTGTGAGGCTCATTCCAAGACCCCCGTAGTGTTCGTTGCTGGTCAAGAACAAAGGTTTTGCCAACAGTGCAGTAGGTAATTCTTAATTCTTAATCCGTAATCCCACCACCTTCTTCTCATTACTTACTAGATTTTTCCTTCTCCGTTCGTTTATGTGAGAATGTTTTATTCAATTTCGTTCATGTGTGTTCATGGGAACAACGTGACATTCAGTTTTATGCGTGCATCATCAGGTTTCATCAACTGGTGGAATTTGACGAGGTCAAGCGAAGTTGCAGGAAACGTCTCGACGGACATAATAAACGGCGGAGGAAGCCTCAGCCGGAAGCATTGAGAACTGGTAGTTTGCTTCCAAATCTCCAAGGTTTGATCTTTTGTCGTTGCATCTGATATAAAACAAACTCACTCGATTGCAATTATCAACCTTTTGATCTGATATATTGATCTATGTCATGCACATACAGTTCCGCAATTCTCATCTTATTCTCATATGTTTCCGGCGACCGTGCCAGATCCGATGTGGGGAGGTTCGGTTGTAAAAGAAGAAGACAACATATTGTATAGGTTTCACCAACCTCCATTGCATTTCAACCTCAACCGGCAGCATAGTTTCCCCCCTCCTGAGTCCTCTTCCTACGCTAGAAGCTACCCAGAAGGAAAGAGCTTTCCTTTCTTACAAGATCACGATGCGGCCGCCGCCGGTGTCGGCGGCGAACGAAGTTTGGGTTTACAAACTTCTTGTTGTCAGCCACTTATCAACACGATTTCTTTCTCTGGAAGTAACAGCAACAGCAATGGTTCAAAGTTCTTCTCTTCCCACCGCCACCACCAGCAGCAGCACCAGCAGCAGAGCCGGGGTTTAACCCAGGTTCGCGACTCTGATTGTGCTCTCTCTCTTCTGTCATCACCAACTCAAACCCCAAGCGTCGATCACCATCACATCCCGGTCGGACAACCATTGGCACAATCATTGCAACAGCAATTCAGAGGATTGATTAGCTACCCCCCTCGATCACAGTCTTCCAACAATGTTTCTACAACAGGATTCTCTTGTTCGGGAATGGAGAATGAGCATGTAGTCAGCAATGTTTTAGTTTCCGGTGCGACCAACGACGTCACGGATCTTCAGTGCTCCGGTACCTTTCACCCACCTTCTTCAAGCGCTCTTCCTTTCTCATGGCCACAGTAATTCGCGTCGGTTCTATTTTTCTTCTTTCATTTTAGTTTCTTCTTGAGTTTCGAGTTTTGAAATTGAAAAAAACAAAACAAAACAAAAACAGTATCTAAATTCTCAACTTCCAACTTAAAATTCTACACACATCTATTTGATGATAACTGATAATAATCATAACTTAATAGCAATAATAGTAACAACAGGAAACTACTACGATCTCCGAGCAGCTTGAGCTTGAGCTGTTTTGAAACTCTCCTGAACTCTCATGATATAATTTGCTGCCTTTATGTCTACGTTGTTGTCGACGGCGGTTTTGAATCCAATGAAACCGGACCGGCCACCTGTGATGTTGATTTTCTTGACCGTCGCCGGCGATGGTTCATGGATGAATACATCATCCATTCCGTCGCTAAAAGAGGAAACCATCACCATCTTCTTCTTCTTCCCCATGTCTTTCTTCATTCAGCTCTTCAATCATCCGACTATAGATAAATAATGAATCTGATGTCATTATCCAAAAGGAATAAATTAAAGATCACCTTTTGATTTTCAATTATTTGAACTTATAAGTTATACAACTTTTTTTTTAAACCATTGATTCGTGATTCAACGATGGATCTTTTTCCCAATGATTCAATTTTCAAACCATGCAGTTTCTTCTTCTTCTGGTGATGTTTTCTTTCGATTGGGCTGGGCTGGGCTGGAGAGAAATAAAAGTAAGTCTCTTCCCAAAATTTTTTCATTCTCAATTTTTTTTCATTCAAACGTAAATTATTTAAAAAAGGATCCACATTCAACGATCCCCTGGTTGCCTTGTTTTAGCAAATAGCAATCAGCATCGTTTTTGGGACTTTATCTTTGCATTCCCCCTTCTCCGATTTAGGGTTTGAATTCTCTCTTTTCCGATCATGAGAGACCGCATGCATCATCGGGATCAGCAATCTCGCGCTCTCAACTCTCTATGTGCACTGGCTCTTACTCTCATCCGCTCCACACCTCTCACGATCACCGATCCAGGTGTCCGCCAAGTTGTTATTCGCGAAAAACCAGAGAAGGCTTCCCCGACGGAAATCGCGACGCTTATGCTGGGGATCTCTGTCACGTTGATGCTCGGAGGGTGGATGACTTTCTTTATCGGGTTCTTTATGATGCCGTGGATTGTCGGATTGGTGATGGTGCTGTGCTTCGTAGGGTTCGTTTCGAATGTTTCGGAATTAGGAAGGGCGATTCTATTCCCTCACCAGAATTGTAATTCTTCTCCCAAGGAAAAAGGTAGGTTCCGGAAGAATCGTGCACTCGTGCTTAAAAAAATTAAGCTTCTTTCTCTTTCAAAGATTTAACTGCCTATTTCTTTGTCAAGTGTCGTAGTTTGATTGGTGTTTACTGGTTTGTGAATTGTGATCATGATCGGTTTTTTGTTTGTTGACTACTTGCTCTGAAAAATAGCTGATATTGATTGGCTTGCTGCCGCGATCGTTGGATAAAACAGAGAACGACTGCTAAATATGAATTACTAGTTGCTATACTAAATCTTAATTACATCATGCTATGAGGTTATATTTCAATCCCCAATCCTTTTGAAATTTTGCTACTAACTCGATTTCGTTGTTGTGCAGGTCAACTGAGATCCCAACATTCCTACCATTGAAGAATGATTGGTTAAAAGAAGAAGCAACCGATTCATACTGTACCTACCCAATAATAAAGTAATCTCCAACTACCTCTTTCAGGTGAATCTGTAAAAATATCGTTCGTAAATCTCTGTTGTATATGTGGGTTAAATGTTAATCAAAGGATGTTTATATTTATCTTTTAAAATGCAAACAAAGGAAGAAAAGCAAGCAGATCTGGATTCTGGATAGAGTATTAAAGTTAGAGAAAGAAAACAGACATAAAAGTAAAAGAGTAGATTAATAGATTAGATAATTTTTACTGCATGCAGACATCGATCCATCCATGGTCCACTTGTTTGTCAGTTGTTATCAGCCGGCGGAGACATGAATGCCGATTGCGATCAGGAAAATGGCAACCAGACCGAAGAAGATGGCTGTGTGGATAAGAATAGAGACACCACTCGTCTGAAAGTTTCCGAACTCGATAAACCTGTTCCTTCCCGGTAACTGGAACAGAAGCCCCGGCGACAGCAACACGAACAGCACCACTGCTACAAGCACCGGTCCCCAATCAGCCATTTTCCCTCTGTATTTCAACAAACCGTGATAATAAGAGAGAAAAGAGGCGGTTTTAGTCTTTTAGATGATATGAGGGTGTAGTGGTAGTGGGCGGTGGTTGTGGTGGAGGAAGAGCTGGCTGCTTCGAGAAACGAGGAGAAGGTCACGAGGGTCGGTCATAATCACAGATGGCTTGATCTCCGTGCCTTGAGTTTGAAACTTGAAATACGACTCTTCGTTTTAAAATTTGATAGCACGTAGTTTACAAGTAGAATGGTTTTGTTTGAGGGGTTTAAACTTTAAAACTTAAAAGGAAGGAAGGAACTAAAAAGTTAGTGCTGCATCAATTTGATGCGTTTGGTTCACATGCCTTACCACTTTCTTGTCTTGATTTTCACTCACATAATCAAATCTCGAGGTATCCAGAAAGTCTTACCATTTTTAGATGAATTACAATTTACGTAAAACGAAAGTAAGAACAAGCGTGCGAGGACGGAAGTCGATCACAAAAGAGGAATATCGCCAAAATCTACCACTTTATAGATTTGGAATCCACCAGAAGTTGAAGAAAAACAAGGAAAGAAGAAGATCAAAAAAGAAGGAACGGATTAACTGAAGTATATCAGAAAATATTCTGACTCCTCCTTTTTGTGTTCTCTGTTTTACAGAGTATAGTCAGTTATTCGGTTACGTAATTAGTAACTAGAGGTGTCAATAACGTAAAAAAAAATACAACACCTTTATAATATTGTCAGGTTAGTATCGAAAGTTTTGACCCGATTAATAATAGTGTCGGTTTAATGTTTGTCTTTAAAAACACGACACGATTACACGAAACGTAAATTAACACGACACGATTACATGACACGATTACATAACACGAAACGATTATTAATTAAATATAATATTATAAAAATATCAAATAGAGATGTAGCTTGATAAAACATTTTTTCAGTATGTGAGAGGTCATGAGTTTGATTTCTCATGTTTTCAAATTAATTATTTTAATCTACATGTTAAGTTCGAGCTCGAGTCCAGATGATACCTTAACGAGCCGAGCCCGGCTGTATAAGCAAACGCTCGACTCGGCTCGTTTGGCACCCTAATCGTATCGGTGTTTGTATCGTGTCGTGTTCGTGTTAATTTTTTTTGACACGGGTCGTGCTCGTGTCGACGAAAAAATTAATCGTGTCAGTCGTGTTCGTGTCAATACGAATTGTCAGGCCTATTAATAACCGACTCATCCTTGCTGGCTCATGGATCAGATCGATGTCCTTCAGAAGATCTATAAATAGCGGGTGGGAATTGATCATTTGACATAAAATTCTAAGCGAACAACCACTATCGAGTAAAAGGAGTGGAGAATGCAACTTAAGATCCAAAGCTTCTGGCCGATCGACAGGTAAGGTGCGCTCATCACATTTGCCCAAGTGAAGTAGTTGCTTTCTAGTTTCTCTTATTAACTTGTCGAAGGCCATTTGCGCTTTAGGGTGATCGCCGACTGTCAGATAATATGGTGATTGATTCCCTATCATGTAATGTTGATTGACATCTCCTTTTCTTTGTCTATTTTTGTGTATTTTAGTTGGACGCAAAGGAGGTGTCGTCGTCAACCGGAGTGCCAGGGTTGTTGGTGTTGTTTGCTGTGTGGAAAAAGGAAAGAACAACAATTGAAAAGTATTTAACAATGGATATTAATGTGTGTTAAAAGAGTATAACTTTTACTAATTTAACACAACTAATCAACTACTAGATTAGTTTTAATATCTATAAGGCTGTTAATAGGCCGAGTCCGGGTCCAAATAAATTAAATTTTTTTTATCTAAAAATTATAAAAGTTTTCATTTGGAAGTGCATTATTTTGATTTGGAGGGAGATAAGAAAAATACTTCCTGCATTTTAGGGGTGTTGAAATGGTAAAATCTTAACCCTAATATTGGTAAAAGAATGAATAAATACTAAGTAGTAAATAAAAAAATAACCATGGTGAAATGGTGAAACAATATACAATAAAATATTTATATTTAAACCATTAATTTATTTAAATATTAAATTTTTTTTGTAACATTTAAATTAGCCGGGTCCGGGTCAAGGTCCAGCCGGATCTGGCTAATCTGGACCCGGACTATTAATTGGCCGGGTCTGAACCCGGACCCGGACATCCTGGTCTAAACCCTTTACCGGGCCTAAAATTGGACTCGGGCCCGAACGTCCGGGTCTGGTACCGAACCCATTGACAACCTTAAATATCTATAAGTCTTAACGAGCTTAAAAAGTCACAACTAATCAACTTAGTTACAACTTATTAATTGATTCGTAATTGAACTATTCGATCTTTCCATTTCTCTGGGCTTTTTTCAAGTCAGTCAGTCAGTCAGTCAGTTGGTCCTTCCTGGACATTTAGCCCACCAACTTTATTGAATCATTTGCACACTTACCCTTGAGCTTAGGTAAATTTGCGGAATAAAAGAAACGGAAATATACATACAACTAGATCCTAATTAGTTATAATCTCTTTTTATTTCGTTTTTCTTCCTGTGGTGTTTGTTATTATGATTAAATGTAAAGTGTTTGTCAAACATAATAACTAGGGTGTCAACTAAAGCTCAGTTTGGACTCGAGCTCGAGCCAAGCTTGACTCGGCTTAAATAAGCGCGTTAAGACTTAGAGATATTAAAACTAAATATAGATATAGAGCGAGTCTGAATAATTTGTTAACGAATCGAACTCGAACCTGAACAATTTCTTAACAAGCCGAGTTCGAACCTGGACAATTTCTTAACGAGCCGAACCCGAACCTGGATAATTTCTTAACGAATCGAGCTCGAACTCGACTCTATAAGCAAAAACTCGACGTATCAAGATGGAAACAACCCTAATAATAATCCACAACCAAACCAATAATCCAAGATGGAAACAAGGAATCAAAGTATCAAACTCACTTTTATTTACTTTTTTTTGTTTTTTTTTTTTTTTGGGTCTGTGACGGATTTATTGGATACAATACAAATTAAAAATAAAGTTCTTTGAGCAACCTCATCAAAATATATATAATATTCATTGACTATAGAATATGCAAAGCAGACCCAACAGTACCAAAAAAGCAAACCAAATAACCAATCATTCAGTCTTTCATTTATTTATCGATCAAGTGATATTCTTTTTTAGAAAATTTGAACCCCAAATAGACAAACATCGACTGAAAACTAATGAAAAATCGACTGATTGCATAGAAAGAAAGAAAAAAGATTATGGGTTGATGATCATCGACGATCTTCATAAAAATTCCAAATTTACACATGTAAAAGTTTAAATTTGAAACTAATTAAACTATGAAGATCAGAGAGATTGATCGTCGATCCATCTAGTCTACCAACTTGCGTGTTTTTTAAGAGTTACCGACGTCCATGTGGACATTAAGGACGATTAGAAATACCGAGATGATACCGAAGAGGATGATTGCATGAACCATTATAGCCGCACCGCTGGTTTGCATGTTTGCAAATTCCACCAACCTGCCTTTTCCCGGCATCTGAAACAGTAATCCCGGAGACAAAAGTATGAACAGCACGACCGCAATCAAAACAGGAGCCCAATCAGCCATTCTTGATCGATTTCTTCACTTGCTTGCTTCTTATCCAGTTATCGATCCTCCCCCTCCACTTGTTTTGTGAGTTTGAGGAATGACAAGAAGAGTTATTTATAAATGAAAAAGAGAATGATTGGGTGGGAAAGTGGTGGCCGGTGGGAAAGTGTAAACAATTCGTAAAATAATACAACACAATTTTAATATGATAAAAACACAATATGTTCATAATAATGTCACATTAACATTGAAGGTATAATATTGTAGTTTAATATTTACTTCTGAAATCACGACACGATTATACGAAAATACGAAATATATAATTATATATTTATCATTTTATATTATTAATAAAGTATTTTTATAAATTTTGTAATGATATTAAAATAAAAATAAAATAGTTAAAGTCATATGTATTATGAATAATTGAATATAATATAATAAGGTTAACCAACTAACAATAAGTAAAGATAAGTCGTTAAATCGAATATATTGAGCCAAATGGAATGGGTCGGATGTATAAATTATAAACTATATTTCATAAATCTTTAATAGTTTAATATATCTTTATAGATGTATTAGATATTTAGATGATAAAGTAATTAAGATATTATTTCGCATCTAAATTTATTTTACAGATTGTTGATTTAAATTTGAATTTAAGATTTTAATTCTAATTTGTATCTAAATTCTAAACAACTCTATCAAATATTTTATATTTTAAATAAAATCGAATTCATTTTAATTTTTTATTATTCAAACTTATAGGTGTTGAAAAGACGATGAGTTTAGCGAAGAGATAACCGGAGGTTGATAGGAGAAGATGGGTTGATCAGAAGTAGAGGAAGGTGGTCGGAGAGATTAAGAGATGATGCTCAAATGATGTATTAACTGAATAACTTTGCATATACATGGTGTCATATTTATACTTATTGATATTTGCATATAAGCCCTTATGGGGTTATTTCTTTTCTGATCCTTGTGGTTTTATATTTTATCCTTTACACCCCCCTTCGACACCGGTGAGTCGCAGACGTTGCCGGTGACGTTGAAATGACGATGCCGGTAGAGCCTTAGTGAATATGTCCGCTGTCTGCTCCTCCGATCTTACGAATTTGAGTTTGATGTCCCCTCGGATGACGAACTCGCGAATAAAATGGTAGTCAATTTCGATGTGTCTTGTTTTTGCCTGTATGACTGGATTTGTAGCCATGAAAATGGCCGATCTGCTGTCGGTATGGATTACCGGCGTGTTGTTCAGGTACACCCCAAGTTCTCTGAGTAGAGCGCAGATCCATTTTAATTCAGCTGCAACATGTGCAATTGCCCTGTACTCGGCTTCAGCACTTGATCGCGATACCGTAGGCTGTTTCTTTGCCATCCAAGCAATGGGATTTGGTCCGAGAAACAGACATGTCCCTGTTGTGGAGCGCCTATCATCTGGGTCCCCTGCCCAGTCTGAATCCACTAGTATGTTCAGATCCGTCGACGATGATTTGATGAAATGTAGTCCCAGATTGGGGGTTCCTCTTATGTATCTGAGTATTCGTTTAGCCGCCTGCCAGTGGGTTGTCGTGGGCACCTGCATAAACTTACAGACTTGATTAACGGCGAACGCAATATCCGGCCGTGTAATACTGAGGTACTGTAAAGCCCCGACTAGACTCCTATAGGAACTTGGGTCTTGGATGGGCGTTCCCGACTTTGCTGAGAGGTGTGAATTTGGTATGGATGGCGTCGACACTGATTTGGAGTCCGCCATTTTGAATTTGGTTGGCAGATCTTGAGAGTACTTCTTTTGGGTTATCGTTGTGGTTGTTGAAGTTGTTTTCATTTCCAATCCTAGAAAGTAGGATAGTTCTCCAAGGTCGCGGCATTTGTATTTTTGACAAATTGTTTCAATGAACCGCCGGACTTCATCTTCACAGCTGCCGGTGATGACGAAGTCATCCACATAAATGAGAACATAGATAACTCCACTCCCTTGTCTTCTGATGAAGAGTGAAGAGTCGGACATTGAGTTGAAGAACTGGCATTCGTATAGAAATTCTTTTAAACATTGATACCACGCCCTGGGTGCCTGTTTGAGGCCATAGATTGCTTTTTGCAGCCAGCAGACATGTGATTTAGCAGTTGTCGACTTCGCCGTGAAGCCTGGAGGTTGCTCCATGAAGACTGTTTCAGTCAGGCTTCCGTTTAAGAACGCATTACATACATCTAAGTGATGGAGCTTCCACTGTCGGGAGGTTGAGATAGCCAGAATTGTGCGTATAGTTGCCGCTTTGACTACGGGACTGTAGGTTAGATCATAATCCTTCCCTTCTTTCTGATGGAATCCTTTAGCAACCAAACGTGCCTTGTACCTCTCAAGGGATCCATCAGACTTCTGTTTTATCCTGAAAACCCATCGAGAGCCGACTACATTCATTTGTTCTTGTCGCGGTACCAGTTTCCATGTCTGATTGAGAGCGAGAGCGTCTAATTCTTCAGTCATCGCCGCTGTCCACTCTGGTTTTGTTAGTGCCTCTCTTGCCGATGTTGGCTCTGTTTTTGTGAAGTTGCAGGTGGTTGATCTCCGGTTGTCGCGTATAATCGGGTTGTTTCTTGCCTGACCGCGGAGTTGCCTTATTTGTGTGTTTGCAACTAATTTGGGGAACCCGATTTTGTTTTGATTTGACCCGATTACCCTTGAATCAGGGAATCCGATTTTCTTCGAGTCAACCGTTGTGGCCGAGAGGTTTTGGCGCTTAATCCCTGTTTCATAGTCGTTCATCCACACCGGTAGCCTGACAGTCCGATTTGATTTTCTCTGATCGTTGTCTTGACTGATGTTCGGCGGATGAGTCGTTGTGGGTTGATGTTCAGTGTCGGTGTTTGAATTCGGCGTACAATCCTCTGAGTGTGCTTCTGAATTGTTGTACTCTGTCCTGTCTGTATGGGGGTCGTCGGACTGTCTTTCTTGCTCTTGTATAGAGGAAGATTGCAGATGATCTTCGCTCAGTCGTGGGTTCTCTGCCCAAGTTGTGCACAGTCTTGCAGGTGATGGGAGTATTGCTGGAGACAGTTGACGGAAGTGGGATGCCCTGCGTTCATCTTTTTGGGTTCTTGCCTGAAGTGGAAATGTGTTTTCATCAAAGATGACATTTCTGGAAATAAAAATCCTGCCGGTAGCTAATTCTTTGCATTTGTATCCTTTGTGCATTGAGGAATACCCTAGGAAAACACTTTGTTTGGAGATGTTTTGCAGTTTATTTCGTTGATGGTTGGGTGTGATAGGAAAGCAGAGGCACCCGAACACGCGCAGAATGGAGTAGTCAGGTTTACGACTGAAAAGAAGTTCGTATGGGGTTTTGTTGGCAGTGGTGTTTGAAGTGAGGCGGTTGATGATGAATGTGGCAGATGTGTACGCATCGACCCACATTTCCGGTGGTAATGATGCTTGGTGTAGGAAACACCGACCGACGTCTCCAATGTGTCCGTGTTTGCGCTCAGCTACTCCGTTCTGCTGAGGCGTATACGGGCAGGAGAAGCGTTGTCTTATTCCTGATTTATTTAAGAAATTTTGAAAGGTGCGGCCGACGAATTCACCGCCGGCATCGCACTGGATTGTTTTGATTTTGAAAGAAAGGAATCGTTCGACGAAATTACAGAAATTGATAAAATTACAGCAGAAATCCGATTGGTGAGATAGTGGAATAAACCAAGAAAACCTCGAAAAATCATCTACTATGCACGCATAGTAACGGAATCCTTCTCTGGAGATCGCCGGAGCTGGTCCCCATAGGTCGAGATGAATGATTTCCAAAGGCTTCTTGGCTGTGTAGGTGCGATGGTGGAAGGACGGTCGTTTTGCCTTGTTGAGCGCACAGACTTGGCAAAACGGTAAGGTAGAGGGTCGACGATCAATTGTGTTTGGGGAGACTGAACTGAGTACTTTGGACAGAACCGGTTGTGCCGGATGGCCTAACCGGTGATGTCATATCACCAGGGTGGCCCTTGTGCAGACGAACGCATGTTTGAGTGCGCCTGTCTTGGAGCTATCCAGATGATATAGCCCATCGCCACTACTGCCACGCATGATAATTGCCCCCGTGTTCTTGGCCTTGACCTTGAACCCATTATCATCAAACAAAACGACACAGTTTAGATCTTTTGACAGAGAATGAATTGAGAGAAGGTTTTTCGAGAGACCGGGCACGAAGAGAACATTGGGCACAGAGATGCGCCCAATGGATGTGGGAAGAGATATCGTGCCCTGTCTGAGGATGGGAAGTTGTGACCCATTCCCCACCATTACTGTATCGTTACCTTGATATGGCTGAGACGCGGAGAATGATCCGAGGGATGGCGTCATGTGGCTCGATGCGCCGCTGTCGAGGCACCATGATCCATCAGAGTTCACAGATGGTGCGCTGCTGCCCAGAGAGAGAGATGCCATGTCGTCGCCGATGACATTTACGTTGTAGGCGTAATTCCGACGATTGTTGCAGGTTCTGGCAGTGTGGCCAGCGATGTTACAGATTTGGCATACCTGCTCGCCGATTGACGCAGGAGTTGGGAGTAGTGGAGGATTGAAGTGCTCTGGGTGTCTGTAGTTGGATGGTGGAGGATTGTAGATTGGTGCTCTGGGATGTTGGTAGTTTGGGTGTCCGTTGTAATTGTTCATTCGGCCGTGTCCTCCGTTGAATCGGCCACCACGAAATCGGCCACGACCTCTAAAGCGACCACGGTAGTTATTTTGCTGATGGTTTGTAGCTGGGTTCTGTTGGCGATTGTTTGCAGCTGGGTGACTCGATTGTTGTTGTGCTGTGAATGCAATTGGGTTGGCTGCTGACGTTGTTGTTCGTTTCAGTAGGTCTTCTTCTTGAAGAAGATGGCTGACTAGTTCATCAAACGAGGCAGTGGGACTGAAGTGAAGATGAGTTAGAAAGCTGTGGTATGACTCATCGAGTCCATCTACAACGTAGCCGATGATCTCCTCTTCTTCTATGGATGAGCCTGCAGCCCGTAGAGCATCTACCGTTGTTCTTACTTCCATCAGGTATTCCGACATTGGAACGTCGGTCTTCTTCTTTGTGGCGCGCAATTTAGTGCGAAGAGACTTTAGGTGAATACTGCACAGAGGAGATAGGAAGCGATCCAGGAGATTCCAGGCTTCTTTGGCCGACGTGCAATGGAGGATCATTGCTTGGACAGAGGGCGATACCGTAGAGCGAATCCATGTGAGTACCAGTTGATCCGACTTTAGCCATTTTTCATATTCCAGATTGAGTTCACCGGTTGCCGTTTTAGTTTTCTGGTCTGGAGTGTCGATTATTGAGGAGAGGTCGTGCAGTTTAAGCACTCCTAAGAAGTGAGATTTCCAGCAGATGTAATCGGTTTTGTTCATTGGGTTGCGGAAAAGAGAGTTGATATTGTAGGATGTGGGAAGATGGTGTGGGTTGTCGGAGGTTCCTTTAGGAAGAAGAAGGTCAGTGTCATTTTGTGATTCAGAGTGGAACGGAGGTGGAGTATTGGTGTTGGCTGTGTATGCCTGGAGGAAGGTGACTGGTGTGTTTTGGGAGAGTGAGTTGAGAGAAGCGGAGCGTTGAAGCTCTGATACCATGTTGAGAAGACGATGAGTTTAGCGAAGAGATAACCGGAGGTTGATAGGAGAAGATGGGTTGATCAGAAGTAGAGGAAGGTGGTCGGAGAGATTAAGAGATGATGCTCAAATAATGTATTAACTTCATAATAACTTTGCATATACATGGTGTCATATTTATACTTATTGATATTTGCATATAAGCCTTTATGGGGTTATTTCTTTTCTGATCCTTGTGGTTTTATATTTTATCCTTTACAATAGGATCTGTAAAAATAAATTGTGTCATGTTATACGAATTGTTAAACCAAATTTTAAACAATAGACGTAAATGACGTATGTAAAATAATGTAAAATATTATAAACACAATGAAATAATGTAGCAAAAGGTCGAAATACTTATATTTGTTTGATTATAATTAATGTTATTAAACAATGTTACAAGTGGTAAAAAAAATAGCAGTGAACACTCAAAGGCTCACAGCAAGTCTTTTTTAATTTTATTTTTTAACTACTAAGTAACGAAACTGATGCGTCATTTCAGTGTTGATGTGAAAGAATTCAATCAAAATATTATAAAATTCAGGACTTTTGACTCATCTATCTGTCGTCTGTCCTATAAAAATTATTTCATCAAACAATTAATCACAGTATATCTATCAGTCTACACATATCATGCACAATTTCAACGAACCTGCACAATATGAACGGGATTTAAAAACAATGCTTAACAATAGGCATAACGTTTACAACCATAACTAAGATTATCATCATACCAACCAGCATGAAGAAATCAAATCCTTCTTATGCCCACGCAAGTTCATTTCCTGAACAACAAAATTGGCTATAGGTTTTCAGTCTTGTTCGTGATCACAAAGAACATGGCTCATAGAAAGTAGAACCCCAGCTCCCCCCCTCTTCAGAAAATCACAAGTCAGTTGGAAATAAATAAATTATGTTCTATTATATAAAACACACAATTGGCTGATTGGGAGTTCTTAGACCCAAAAAACAACTAACAAATAGCATGGAGATCATGGATTGAATGAGTTACATTAATAATCTAGTTAATTATAAAATGTAAGTGTAAAACAATGAAAGTTGCTACTTTCTCAGTTTCTCATGTGAAACTTTCACAATTTCAAGAAATGCAACTTATGCAAGTTATCATTTAAATAATTCAATATAGTTGCCAAGAAATATGAATTGAAACTTTATACCTCAGAACTCACAAGTACAAGAATAAAAATCACCCTAGAAATACGTACAAACTGGAGAATATAATATGTATGAAAACAATCAATTATTGATCTGTAAACTATAACAGAAAAAATCCATTACCTAATTGTTCTGAATTGTATATATTCCATCATATACTCGGTCTAAATGTCCAATGTGCAAAATTCTAAGGAAATTTGATAAAAATATCGAAGAAACTCTAACAGCAAACAAATGGAGCAGTTGGAAGATGAACAATATATAACACTTTTTTTTTGTGAAAGCAGATACCATTACCTATTTTCTAGCCATTGACAATAACAAAAACTAATAGCTGGAAAAATAATGGTGATGAATGATGATACCCATATTATAGGGCTCCGACCCAATACTCAAGCCCATCACAGCTGGAACACGTGGACCGAAGATGCGCAGTTGATCAAGTAGCGCGACCTGTATTAGATTTAGGTAACTGCAGGGTGGATTTGGTGGTGGAGCTAAGATCGTAGGACGCACCGGAGGGGTTGGAACTTGGAAGCCATGGACAAAGGAATGAGAAATGAAATGGTAAAAGAAAATGACAGACACGATTAATGAGGGAATAATTTTTTTTTTACCTGTCTACAACATCAGACACTACTTGAGTGGGCCTCACACAATGTCCATACACATGATCACATCAGAGAAACACCTCGTGTAGAGGCACCAAAACCTAAAAAGTCTAATTCAAAACATGACAAAATCTAACAAAACAAGACGAGAAATGCATATGACATAGAGGAGTCAGGCCTCAAGATTGGGTGCCTTGTAATTGCCACTCTCAGTCTCCCTGAGCTTATGAGTACGTGGAGTACTCCTTGAAGTTAGCATACCCTGTACCAAATGCCATTGCATGATCTTTGCGAATCTTCGTCAGAGCATGAGAGGACGACAAGGTGTTCTCCACAGTTGTGGTGCTACTGCTTGCGACCTTGTCCATCTGTACGTGCACAGAAGAAGCCATATGCTATGGAAACCATATAAGCCTTCGAGTCACAGACACTAGCCAGCCAGCCAAGAGTCTCACTAGTCTTGGCATATGTGTTTGATGGTATCCAATCAGCAGTGGTAATAACCGTCGGTCCTCCATCCTTAAATGCTATAACAGCTTCTACGTGAGTGACAGCCTCGGTAAGCTTTCTCGGTTCTGCACATCCACCATTTTGAAAGAACACAACATCAACTGCACTCAGACAAGCGATGTAAGCTTTAGCACGCTTGAGAGCGCCAACGGTAGCTGGGAGTCTTGCAGTGCCACAACTTAATTACAACTATCAGGGACCTCTTGACTTTCATGCTAGTTGTCAATCTGTTCTTCACAGTCATATTCACTGGATTCCCAGATTTGTACCACATCAGATCACGTAAAGTATTAGGTTCCTTGCCGAACAAATCTTTCACACCAGCCCCTCTAAGGTGTTATTATTCTGGCACAAGGAACGCCTTGAAGCTGGGACTTCCAACATCACTAATATAGTGATGCCCAGTCTGGAGGATCGACCAGTCTTGAGTAGGCAAGCAAGCAATACCACATAGACGAAGTGCATACATCACGTTGACGTCTTCTACCTTCGACCTTGGGAATGCACCCAAGAGGCCAGAGTCTGTCACAGATTCGTCCATTTGTACTATGAGCTTACGAGCTACGTACAAACGTGCTTGCACTAGCTTCTTTCTCTTTCTCCTTGTCGGCCTCAACATGGTCTATCAACTTGAAATACCCCATGTCCATCTCACCAAGGATGATGTCAGACACGTTCAGGTCATACATCGCAGTCATAGCACATCTCATCACACCCAAGATCATGGCCCTGTTCTTCAGGTCTTGGTCGTTTAGAGTACTTGCAGACCAAATCTTGGCTTGGATATATGCAGAAAGGATGAACAGGTCCACATGCGCAGTTGCGATTTCAGATGTCATCCCCTCAATCTTGGCCAAGTGGTACTTTTTGGCGATGGTTGGTCTTATCAACAAGGACATGGCGTTGGAAAACACGATCTCCGATGTCACGAGTAGTAGGGTGTCAAACGAGCCGAGCCGAGCTTTTGCTTATAGAGCCAGGCTCAGGCTCAGCTCGTTAAGGAGTTATCCAGGATCGGCTCGTTTTAAGAATTGCCAAGCTCGGGCTCGAAGCTCGGCAAGCCCGGGCTCACCTGCAGGTTAAAATAAATAACTTGGAGACATGAGGGATCAATCCCGAGACCTCTTGCATACTAAGCAAACGTTTTACCATCTGTGCTACATCTCCATCCTCTCTATATATCATATTTTTTTAGTTTTTTATACTTCTTACCGAGCCCATCGAGCTTAACGAGCTTGAGCTTTAGGCTGGGGCTCGTTGGGCTCGCGAGCCCGAGCTTAACGAGCCGAGCTTTACTTGACACCCTAGTCACGAGGCTCAGGAAGGTTCGTTATGTTTTGTTTTGTTGCTTACCTGTCTACAACATCAGACACTACTTGAGTAGGCCTCACACAATGCCCACATGATCAATCACATCAGAGAAACACCTCGTGTAGAGACGCCAAAACCTAAAAAGTCTAATTCAAAACATGATAAAATCTAACAAAACAAGACGAGAAATGCATATATCTGGCATAGAAGAGTCAGGCCTCAAGATTGGGTGCCTTGTAATTGCCACTCTCAGCTTCCCTGAGCTTGTGAGTACGTGGAGTACTCCTTGAAGTTAGCATACCCAGTACGGTAGTACCAAAGGCCATTGCATGATGTTTGCGAATCTTCATCAGAGTATGAGAGGACGACAAGGTGTTCTCCACAGTTGTGGTGCTACTGCTTGCGACCTTGTCCATCTGTGCACAGAAGAAGCCATATGCTATGGCAACCAAGGTTTAAAAACCGGTTAACCGGTAACCGGTTCTGGCTTACCGGTTATCCGGTTAGACCGGTTAACCACTGGTTAACCGGTAGGGGTATTTTGGTAATTTTTTTTTTAAAAACAGAAATTATTTATATACTTATATATCTATCTATTCCATGTTTATATCCATGTTTATATCCCTGTTTATATCCCTGTTTAATGGAGATGTGAATGGAGGAGAGTGGAGGAGAAAAAGAATTATAAGGAAGAAGGAGGCAACGGCTAGGGTTGCAAAGAATAAGATTGCTTTATTAAATGAACTTATAGGGTTTCAAATGAGGCTTTAATAAATTAAACATAATGGGCTTTATTAAATAAAGCCCATAAGTTAATTATTTATATCCGAGACGGGTAACAGGGACGGGTAACCGGGTCGGGTACGGGTCAGACCCGCCCCATCGACCCATTTACCCGCCCCAACTAACCGGTGACCGGTTAGTGAAATTTTACCGGTCAGCCGGTTAACCGCCGGTTTTTAAACATTGATGGCAACCATATCAGCCTTCAAATCACAGACACTAGCCAGCCAGCCAAGAGCCTCACTAGTCTTGGTAATGTGTTTGTTGGTATCCAATCAGCAGTGGTAACAACCGCCGGTCC
Organism: Zostera marina; assembly: GCA_001185155.1. Taxonomy (NCBI): domain Eukaryota; kingdom Viridiplantae; phylum Streptophyta; class Magnoliopsida; order Alismatales; family Zosteraceae; genus Zostera; species Zostera marina. The sequence goes on along the minus strand of LFYR01000932.1, from coordinate 342,826 downwards.
TCCGTCCTCAAACGCTATAACAACTTCTACGTGAGTGACAACCTCAATAAGCTTTCTCGGTTTTGCACATCCACCATTTTGAAAGAACACAGCATCAACTGCACTCAGACAAGCGATGTAAGCCTTAGCACGCTTGAGAGCACCATCGGTAACTTAAGGTACTTGCATCTTTTTTTTTGGTAAGGTACTTAATCATAAATTAAAAGCAATTTTAAAGATATGCATATATTAACTGTAAAAGCTTTGGAATACTCTGGAAATAATGCAAGTAGTAGGTAATAGAAAAATTTACTTTATTTTATCTTTTTCAAAATAAAAAGACTCATCTGAACACGGCCATCCAAAGTGATGTTCCTTAAATTCACCCTCTCAGATCTCCCGAACAGTCCCTTGACCTCATCCACCTCTATTTCATCTTCACACTCCCGTACGATCGCCCACGTAATCCGTCCTCTCGCGGCGTACCTTCCAGGAAACTATGATCTGTCCAATTCATTATTAAATGTTTAGTATGATCGGATTTAAAAGATTGACCATTGATTTCGAGGTTAATATTTTCCTTGACTTTCCTGTGTTTAATCTTAACATAAAATAATGTGGAAAAATTAAATTATTTAAAAAATAAGTATAAATTAATTTATGTACCTTAAATGGGGATGCTTTTTCGACTATTGGTTGTATTGCAAGATCGGGTGGAGAGTAATCAATGCATCGCGCAATTGAGAATAAGTTATCCGAATTAATTTTTTTGATCAAAGGTAATCTAACCTCTACCTCTTCTGCACTTTCTATTGCAGCCTCCCAGAAATCCGGTGAATATTCAAATTCAACAACAGCAGATACTGATTCCATGTTTACAATTCCATTGAAAGAAGGTAATGACAGACATTGATTAGTATTCTTCTATACCATTTGAATTAGATCCATCGATACACATTTTCAACGGTGTTCGGGTAAAATAAGAAAGCTGTAATATCTCAGAAGATTTGAAAGACATCAATGAATTAGTTTTAGAAGGAGACTTATTATCATTGAAGGTGTTACTAATAATATTAGAGTCTGGATAGATTGACTGATCAAGATTATTGAATAGGCCAAAACTGGGAGGGACAATAGGTGCAAATTGATTGATTTTAATCCATAGTTCAAAAAGCGGAAAAGCGGTCAGCTTTTTCATGGACTAGACTAAATCATCAGTGAGTGACTAAAGATGGATTTAGATTATTCATTTGAACGTCAACAGAGAGATTAATGATGGACATAGGATCAAATTGAAAATTATTTGAAGATGAAGAAACTCTAGTGGATAAAATATATATCCATTACTTACATTGAAGCATATATTTAAATTACTTACATTGAAGAACAAAGCACATCCGTGAACGTACTCACCTACTCTATCACCATCTAAAATAAATATTTAGATTTCAATAAGTTTAATAACAAGTTTTCAATAACAATAAATATTTAGATTTCCTTACTGTTCCTAACTCCTCTAACATAAGGAAAAACTCTTTGAGAAATTTGAGTAAGATAACACAGATCTTCAAAAGACATCTAACTCTTCTTTATCATTTCAAAAATTTGATCATTAGACTGACCAACAATTTCATCGGTGGATTTACAGATGACCAACAGTTAAAACAATCAACACTAGACTGAACAAAATATTTACCAGACAGGTCGACGATTTCAAATAATATTTCATTAGTAGATGTTGTCTGCATTTGCTTCCTCTTGGAAACTCAGTTGGGAGGATATACAGTGGGGAGTGGTGGTTGATCACTAATCGATGGATTTCCAGAAAAAATGTTCAGAGTATCACAAACAGGGCCAATCTTATGACCAAATAGTTTGAATGAATTTAATAGCATGAAATCTGATGTCATGGGAGCAGAAACTATTAAATCAAGAGATTGATTCTTGTCACCAACGGGAATATTTGTTTTGGGTGATGAAGAAGACACAGGAATAATATCCATCGACCTAATTAAAACAGTGACAAGAGACGAAACAAAAAATAGTCAGACAATAAGAAATTGAAAAAAAAGGACGGAAGCGAAACTGTGGAAGGGAAAATCATATGAACCCGAAAACTAGTAAGACCATACAGGAAAAACGATTACCTTGGAACGAACTCGTTAATAGCTGAGGAACAAGATAGAAGAACGATATCAGTAGAATATTGATGCCGGAATAAGGGTTTTAGGAGTAGAAGAGTTATCTTGGAAGATGAGGAGGGGCAGTTGGAAGCGGAGGAGGAGTGGGGGTTCCAAGGTCCGTTGGAGACGTCTCTGATGTGCACCCTATATATAATATTCATTGACTATAGAATATGCAAAGCAGACCCAACAGTACCAAAAAAGAAAACCAATCATTCGATCAGTCTTTCATTTATTTATCAATCAAGTGATATTTTTTTTTAGAAAATTTGAATCCCAAATTTAAAAAAAAGATTGTGTGTGTTGATGATCATCGATGATCTTCATCAAAATTCCAAACTTACACATGTAAAAGTTTAAATTTGAAACTAATTAAACTATGAAGATCAGAGAGATTGATCGTCGATCCATCTAGTCTAGCAACTTGCGTGTTTTTTAAGAGTTACCGACGTCCATGTGGACATTAAGGACGATTAGAAATACCGAGATGATACCGAAGAGGATGATTGCATGAACCATTATAGCCACACCGCTGGCTTGCATGTTCGCAAACTCCACCAGCCTGTCTTTTCCCGGCATCTGATATAGTAATCCCGGAGACAAAAGTATGAACAGCACGACCGCAATCAAAACAGGAGCCCAATCAGTCATTCTTGATCGATCTCTTTACTTGCTTGCTTTTTATCTGCTTCCCCCTAGCCTCCACACTTGTTCAGGAATAACAAGGAGGGATATTTATAAATGAAAAAAAGAATGATTGAATGGGAAAATGGTGGTTAATGATTTTATGTAAAGGTGATAATAACATAACCATTCGGAAAAAAATATAACAGGATTTTATTATAACAAAAACACGAAACGTTTATAATAATGTCATATTAATATCAAAAGTTTTGACACAATTAATAATATTATCAGTTTAGTGTTTTCAGACACAATTACATGAAATATAACTACGATACGATTAAGATGTTAACTAAGGCTCGACTCGGGCTCAAGCCTAAAGTTCAAACTCGATAATCTCGTTAAAGGTTTTTAATAATTAAATAAAATATAGATATTAAAAGTTATAGATATTAATTAATAATAACTATTTAATAAATTATAAGAAAACCTAAATAAAAACTTAAATCTAAAAAAATATATATAGATATATTTTTTTTAAATATTCAAATTTTAATATTTTTTTCTTTCAATTTATAAAATTGCAAGTTAAATTTTAAATTTGAGTTCGAGCTTGAACAATTTCTTAACGAGATGAGCATAAGTTTAGACAATTCTTTAACGAATTCGAGTCCAACTTATAAGCAAGAGTCTGACTCGACTCGTTTGACACTTTAGACACAAAAACACGAATCCGAAATATATAATTATATATTTATTATTTTATATTATATTATTAATAAAGTATTTTTATAAATTTTTTATTGATATTAAAATAAAAATACAATAGTTAAAGTCATATGTATTATGAATAATTGAATATAATATAATAGGAGTGACAATAAGTAAAGATAAGTCATTCAATGGAAAGGATCGGCTAGTTCAATGTATAAATTATAAACTATATTTTATAAATCTTTAATAGTTTAATATATCTTTCATCTTTATAGATGTATTAGATATTTAGATGATAAAGTAAAGATATTATTTTACTATTTTCATATTAAAAATTATTTTACAGATTGTTGTTTTAAATTTGAATTTAAGATTTTAATTCTATTTTGCATCTAAATTCTAAACAACTCTATCAAATATTTTATATTTTAAATAAAATTGAATTCAGTTTAATTTTATTATTCAGAAATTTTATTAAAATTTCTTTTTATTATTCAGTCTCGTCGTGTCTATATTGTGTCAGTCGTGTCGTTTGTAAAAATAAATTGTGTCAATCGTCAAGTTACACGAATTGACAAACCAAATCTTACGTGGTTATCACAGACGTAAATGACGTATATAAAATAATGAAATAACGTAAAATATTATAAACATAATGAAAAAACGTCGAAAAACTTATATTTTTTTATTATAATTAATGTATTGAACAATGTTAAAAGGGTAAAAAAAATAGCAGTAACAATCTAACGTCTGATAGTCAAAACTAACCACTTTACCCTTATAAATTATAATTAATCGAAATTTTCGCAAATGCCATAGACATTAAAGCAGATAAAATGAAACTCATCCTACATCCTCGTCTTCCATCATGTGTGCTCTTGGTTATTTCAAAATAACCCACCATCATTTTCATCTTGTGTTGATCGATAAACTCGAGGATTTCAATTCCGGATTCATGATGCCACTCTACTTTGCTATGATCGGATTAAACATAGGGAAGGTCGGAGTAGCATCCTAGCATCACTCTACTTTGCTATGCCGAAGATCCTAGCATCTTCGGCTTCCTCATCGTTGTGATCTTACTGTGCGGTGTCGCCAAGGTCGGAGTAGTTGTGCTCGTCTCCATGTTCTACGCCGTTCCGACGAGGGAAGGTCTTTCTCTTGGCATTCTGATGAAACACCAAAGATCTGATGGAGATCATTGTCCTCACATTGCTCTTAACAAGAAAGTAATTCCATAATTGTCCTCGACATTGATCTTAAAATTAGTTATGAAATTTCATACATTGATATATAAATATCAGTCATCCGATCCTATGTGTTGTTTTTTTTACAGGTTTTGTATACACACACAATCGTATCCGACGATGGTGGTGACGTCGGTGCTAACGACGACACTGGTGACGCCGTTGACGATGATGGTGCACGGCCAAACACGCCGATTTGCGCCGTATAAACGACGGACATTGCAGAAGGGATCGAAGACCAAATGCTGAGCTAAGCTACGTATGGTGTTGTGTATTTACACCACAAGGAATGTTCCGTCGATCATAATTCATAAGCCTTCTCGATATCTCAAATCCATCCAAAAACTCTCCAATCTTCGTCTATGGAGTTTGGTTGGTTTGTTGGTATTGTAGAGCAAAAAGGTGGCGGAGCTAGAATGGCTATCGAAGTTTGTGGAAGACTCATTCTTCAACTTTCCTTTTCCATCACCGACGCCGATGATGGGGAACTTCTCGAACGTCAATCCACCTGTGACTAACACTGCTGATGAGAACAATAAGAACAATAACGGAAACAACAGGCCGATTGGTAATCTTCATAATCACAACTCTGTTCCGGGCGTGCGAGGAGTAAGAGGTCGAAGGCGCCAAGTCTAGTACCGTCGACTCATCTCGCAACGCCGCCGGTTCCGACGACATGGTTGTTGCTCCCACCACCTCAACTCTGCGTTTCGACATTGTCTTTCTCGTCATCATCCTCGAAACCAAACAGAGAGGCAACGGTGGAACCCATGGAGTTAAGAAGAAAGAGCAAGATGGGAGCCGGAGGACCTGCGATGGAGAAAGGTGGCGACGAGGGAGGTGTGCGGAGAATAGGAGATGCACACATTGCTCGTCGAAGAAGACTCCACAATGGAGGACGAGACCATTGGGACCCAAAAGGCCAAAACACTGTGAACCGGGATATTGTGAAAGATAAACAGGTACAACAACATATATTAAAAATTTAAAATTTCTAAATTGTTTATTAATTTGATGAAGGGTAAATCAAAGGATAACCCACACTAAGTAGACTTGGAGGGTATTTTGATCTCTAAGCCAAGTGGCTAGATTTGTAAGTTGCAAGTTGCAACCCACCCTTTTATTTTTTAACTAATAACTAAGTAATGAAACTGATGTGTCATTTCAACGTTGATGTGAAAGAATTCAACCAAAATATTATAAAATTTAGGACTTTTGACTCATCTATCTGTGGCTCTGTGCTATAAAAATTATTTCATTAAACATTCACAGTATATCTTCTTTTTTTTGCAAATAAATCACAGTATCAGTCTACATATTATGCACAATTTCAATTGAATCCGAGAACGAACCTGCACAATATGAACAGAATTTAAAAACAATGCTTAACAATTGGCATAACCAGCATGCCAAGCATAACTAAGATTATCATCATACCAACCAGCATGAAGAAATCAAATCCTTTTTATATGCCCACGCAAGTTCATTTCCTTAACAACAAAATTGGCTATATCATGTTATGAAATTGGACATAGGTTTTCAGTCTTGTTCGTGATCACAAAGAACATGGCTCATAGAAAGTAGAACCCCAGCTCCCCCCCTCTTCAGAAAATCACAAGTCAGTTGGAAATAAATAAATTATGTTCTATTATATAAAACACACAATTGGCTGATTGGGAGATCATGGATTGAGTGAGTTACATTAATAATCTAGTTAATTATAAAACGTAAGAGTAAAACAATGAAAGTTGCTACTTTCTCAGTTTTTCATGTGAAACTTTAAAAATTTCAAGAAATGCAATTTATCCAAGTAATCATTTAAATAATCCAATATAGTTGCCAAGAAATACGAATTGAAACTTTATACATCAGAACTCATAAGTACAAGAATAAAAATCACCCTAGAAATACATACAAACCGGAGAATATAATATTAGTGATATAATAATGGACTATTATATAATTAGTTAATTACTTTTTAACTTCTTTGTAATTAGCTAGGATATAATTCTAGAATGTTCCTGAATTCTGTTAGATCTAAATCACCCTAAGTGTAAATAAACTAATCTAATACATTTTGGGAGGGATCGAACACTTGTTCTCCCCCATTTCCCAATTGCACTCAGAACATAACACACATATATAATATGTATGAAAATAATCAATTATTGATCTGTAAACTATAACAGAAAAAATCCATTACCTAATTGATCTGAAGTTCTGAACTGTATATATTCCATCATATACTCGGTCCATCATATACTCGGTCTAAATGTCCAATGTGCAAACTTCTAAGGAATTTTGACAAAAATATCAAAGAAACTCTAACAGCAAACAAATGAAGCAGTTGGAAGATGAACAATAATACTTTTTTTTTGTGAAAGCAGATACCATTACCTATTTTCTAGCTGCTGACAATAACGAAAACTAATGGCTGGAAAAATAACGGTGATGATACCCATATTATAGGGCTCGCGGTAGTGCGAGGTGATGCCGGAGGCTCTGGAGTCCACAACGCACGCTCTACGTCAAATCTTTCGGGAGAAGTCGGCAATTACAAGTGTGTAATCGGCGATTTGCTCCGTGTTTTGCTCTGGATTGGATGAAACTGATGCTTTGGATTGTGCCCAGAGGATCCCTTTTATATGGCCATCGGGCGCAATCCGCGACGGTGATCGTGCCCGGCATTAATGGCGTGCCATTAAAGACATGAGCTGACGTCGAGTAACGGTCACGAAGTGGGCGATTTGGGGAGAGAATCGGCGATTTAGTGGCAGGGTTGACGAGTTCAAAAAGGGCGAGATCGCCAGCATTGGCCTCAACTCGGCGATTTACCATTCAAATCGGTGATTTGGCAGCCCAAGTCGGCGACTTGACGAAGATCATTGTTCCGACATATAGCGAACGGAACTCAAGTCCTTATTGAGAGACGTTGATGGGAGTGACTAACGTTCAATCATGTATCAACAAATATCCTAGCTAGTTATTCTAGAGTTGATTTACATTACCAACTATCAATAATTTAAAAGACAAGATATATAGCTTATGTCAGGATCTAATGAAGATAATAGCTATACCTAATTAAAATAGATGTGTCTTCCCCAAGAGGCAAAGAGCCAAAAACTTGGTCAGATTTGAGCTTGAAAATAGTCAATTACCATTCAATGTTGATGAGGAGGAAGAGATGCATATATTAACTCTAAAAGCTTCGGAATACTCTGGAAATAATGCAAGTAGTAGGTAATAGAAAAATTTACTTTATTTTATCTTTTTCAAAATAAAAAGACTCATCTGAACATGGCCATCCAAAGTGATGTTCCTTAAATCCACCATCTCAGATCTTCCGAACAGTCCCTTGACCTCATCCACCTCCATTTCATCTTCACACTCCCGTACGATCGCCACGCAAACCCCTCCGTTTCTGACCGTCCTCTCCATTTCCGCGGCGTACCTTCCTGGAAACAGTGCTCTGTCCAATTCATCAGTGAATCCTAGATCAAAGAACTCATTAGAAAAGGGAAGGTTATGCGGATCAGAACGAGTCACCAGAGGTGGGAAATCAACAAGATCGACTCCTGTGACTTCCTTCACTCCAAGATCAAGAAACGCCTGGACCCCGTGGCCAGCACCTGCGGAGACGCATAGCGTGCTAGTGAGTCTCGAAAGGTGGGTGGCGAGATTGAGGGATTTCAAAAGGGAAGTGACTGAGGCAACCCGATGGCGGAAGTATCTGGTAGATCGGAATTTACGGGAGCGAGTGAGAGGAGGAACGTGGCGACGGGCGGAAGCCAGTTGACAGGAGGATGTGGGGAATGATGCGTGAAAGATGATAGATGGGTTGGTTGCGGCAGTTTTGGAAGGGGTTTGAAAGATGATAAAGAGAAAGACGGTGGCTACTGTGGCGGAGAGAAGGGAGATTTTGATCATCAACCGCCTTCTCGCATCTTTCGCCATTTTCTTCTTCGTTCTTTTCCCTAAAAAATAAAAGTTTATTTAGACGGTAATAAATTATTTAGACGGTAATAAAATAAAAGTCCGAAATGGCGCCGTGGCGATCAGTAGTGATCACCTGATTGGTGAACACTGAACAAGTATGGTCCGCGAGATAAATAATAAAAGGGCAAAATTGAATATAATATCACATTATTCATTGAAACCCTACGCTGTATCTCCGGAGAAACTGCATCCTTAGCTTTTGTCCGCCGCCGCCATGACGGCGGTTCCATTACCAGCGACGGCATCGTTGACCTCTACTCCATCATCTAAACCAAACATACCATCTCTATTTTCTTCCACCTCACGCACAGGCATAACCTTCAAACCGATTCGCGAAATAACTCGAATCACGTGTTCTTCCAATTTGCATAACCAAGCATCATCTTCTGCAGTTTCTTCACCTTTGCAGATCCGTAGCTTCGCCCTCGATGAGCCCCGCAAGGGGGCAGATATTCTAGTGGAGGCACTTGAGCGTGAGGGAGTTACCGATGTGTTCGCTTATCCTGGAGGTGCGTCGATGGAGATCCATCAGGCTCTTACGAGATCACCTACCATAAAAAATTATTTATTCAGACACGAGCAAGGTGAGATTTTTGCAGCTGAAGGTTATGCTCGTGCCACAGGCCTTCCCGGCGTATGTATTGCTACATCGGGTCCCGGTGCGACGAATCTCGTTTCCGGTCTTGCAGACGCTCTTCTTGACAGTGTGCCTATTGTAGCTGTTACTGGTCAGGTTCCTCGAAAGATGATAGGTACAGATGCCTTTCAGGAGACACCCATTGTGGAAGTCACAAGATCGATTACCAAGCATAATTTTCTTGTTCTTAACGTGGATGATATTCCTAGGGTTGTTCACGAAGCTTTTTTTCTAGCTACATCTGGCCGTCCTGGACCTGTTTTGATTGATATACCCAAAGACATTCAACAGCAGATGGCAATTCCTGTGTGGGATCAACCTGTGAGGTTGTATGGCTACGTGTCTCGGTTGCCCAAGCCTCCTGCTATAGAGCAGCTCAAGCAGATCCTTAGGCTTTTGATGGAATCCAAAACGCCTGTGTTGTATGTGGGTGGTGGCTGTTTGAATTCGAGCAAGGAGCTAAGAAGGTTTGTGGAGCTTACAGGAATTCCAGTGGCTAGTACATTGATGGGTCTTGGTTCCTATCCCACCGGAGATGAACATTCACTCAAGATGCTTGGGATGCATGGCACGGTTTATGCCAATTATGCAATAGAATATTCTGATCTTCTGCTCGCTTTTGGTGTGAGGTTTGATGACAGAGTAACAGGGAAGCTAGAGGCTTTTGCCAGTCGAGCAAAGATCGTCCACGTCGATATTGATCCAGCGGAGATTGGGAAGAACAAGCAGCCTCATGTGTCAATTTGCGCCGATTTGAAGATAGTTTTGAAAGAGTTGAATTTGCTTCTTGAGAAGAGTGGCTCAAATCAGAAGTTAGATTTCTCTTCTTGGAGGAAGAAACTCAATGAGAAGAAGGAAGAATTTCCATTGAGTTTTAAAACATTTGGGAATTCCATTCCTCCTCAATTTGCTATACAGGTTTTAAATGAGTTAACTAATGGGGAAGCTGTTATTAGTACCGGTGTCGGGCAACACCAGATGTGGGCGGCACAATGGTGTACGTACAATCAACCTCGGAACTGGCTTTCATCTTCTGGATTGGGAGCTATGGGTTTTGGATTGCCAGCTGCTGCCGGTGCTGCTGTGGGAAGACCTGGTTGTATTGTCGTAGACATTGATGGCGATGGAAGCTTTCTGATGAATATTCAAGAATTGGCTGTTCTTCGAGTAGAGAATCTACCTGTGAAGATAATGATCTTAAACAACCAACATTTAGGTATGGTTGTTCAGTGGGAAGATAGGTTCTACAAGGCTAACCGAGCTCATACTTACTTGGGCAATCCAAACAATGATTCTGAGATATATCCAGATTTCTTGACTATAGCTAAAGGTTTTGGCATACCTGCTGCCAGGATAAGAAAGAAGGATGAGGTTAGAGATGCAATCAAGGAGATGTTGAATACACCTGGTCCTTATCTCTTGGATATTATAGTACCTCATCAAGAACATGTGTTACCAATGATTCCCAGCGGAGGTGCTTTCAAAGATCAGATTGTAGAAGGAGATGGAAGATCGTCTTATTAACTTAGTAGTTTCTACTCTCGTTTACTTCAACCAATGGAGTGTGAAGAGGTTCCTGTCGTAATAACAATAATATATTTCATCAGCTCGAGGTTAGTTTCTTCCTATTATTGATTGCTTTGTTCTTAGGTAACAGTTTGTACTTTGGATGATTTTATTTCTAATGGAGTTTGTTGGTAAGTAACTAAGTGGTTCACAAATATACCAGTTTAACAATCATAGGTAAATATGTTTTTGTAGGTCAGTGACTGCTTCAACAATAAGGATAACACAAACTAAAAAAAGAATCCATGTTGAGAGCGTGGCAATGTGGCATATATAGGATAATAGGAAGCAGATTGCCCAAAATTTATGTATTCACCAAAAGAGGGAGATAAAAAAATCACCAAATATAACTTCATAGTTCGAATTAAGTCCTCCAAAGTAGAGTTCACAGGATTAATCCTTAGGCATGGGTCAAGCGGAAAATGTCGTTAATGACATAGTAGCTTCCCTGAGGAGTTGGCATCAAATGAAATATCTGCAAGGGAAGCAAAACAGAATAAAAAAATATTGTGAATCCAATATACATGATGAATCCGAACGAAATTTTGAATTCAATTTGATGCTTATATTTTATACTTAATTTCTATGCAATTTCCACAAAATAATTTGAACATTCACAAGTTTTATGTTCAGAATCAAATCGATCGATGACGATGATTATCATTAGATGGGACAAAAATAGGTAGATCAGTCTCAAACTTTGTAGTTAGTACCTGGTTGAACTTGAGAATGTGCTGCTCCCCGACGATCTGCAGAGATCCACTCACGAAGACAACAATACTGCCGGAAGGTCCCGACGTTGGCAATCAACCGTTGAGATACTGTGCTGGCACTGTTGGAACGGGAGACTCGTCAGCTTCGAGACAATTGCCTGCGCGCCTTGGATCTTCGATCCTTCGAAGCTCAGCATCGATCCTTCCTGATAGAGACTCCTCAATCCAGCCCTGCTCGTGTCGAAGGTTCTGCAGTAGTACTCCACGAATGCCTTCGCCACCATGTCCGGATCCATTTCTCTCTCACTCACGATTATTCTCAGAGAATGTGTGCGAGTACCTAACTGCTAGACTGAGTGATGGGATAAAAACGTGGACTTTACGATGCTCCGCAGAGAGAAGAATGGAAAAATATATCTTGCAAATGGACGGTGCAAAACTGCTAATTGCAAGAAGAAGCCTGTGATTAAAGTGTTCCGCAGGATCTATTTTCCCGTCAGTTATGAAAATTACCACCTTATAAAATATAATTACTATTTCGGGCCTTTCAGCATTTCTAAATTTTTTTTTTTTTTTTTTTTTTTTTTTTTTTTTTGTTGTTGTTGAGAAATTAAAACTTTCATTACTGAAAAAAAGGTTGAACATAACCCAAGGTTACAGAATAATATAGGAAAATACAAGTACAGTAAATGTAAAAACATTCTCTATCTCTTATGCAGATATGACCCTGACTAACTGGCAAAGATTGAAGCCTCAAGAGGTTTGACTCCTATGAGCGTATAACTTGTATTTCAATCTGTGAAAGATTTTGCTTCTTATAGGATGTAGAATCATATGTAATGCTCACATCCTTTATAATTTCTCTGCTGACAATTTCTGAGGGCCTTAGAGTGTGTTGTTTTAATCTTCTATTCTTTTCATACCATATGTGTCAGGAAAGAGATGCTAGCATAGTCCAGTGTATCCCCAACAACTGGACTTGTGGGTAAATTATTGTATTGTTTCCATAACATCCCCTATCCTAATATCTATTGCGGGAGGTGGGGGATTTTGTCCACTAAGTGTCCAAACAACATTGTTAAGACAGCTAGTGGTCTCTAACAATAGGGTTCTAGTGTAATGGCAGTTAAAGTATAGGTGTTGTAATGTTTCTTCCTCATTTTCACATAGTGGGCAAGACGTATTTATATTGAGTCTCCAGCTTTGCAGTCTAGTTAAAGTGTTCAGACTTTTGATTTTAATTCTCCACAACAGCATAGATAATTTAGGAGGCTTTTTGGCCCAGATCCCTAAATTTATCTCTTGTAAGATGCCTTTTGGCCTTAATGTTTCTGAGTGTATGGAGAGGGCAATTTGTGTGACCCTATAGTTATTCAAACAATTTATACATTTCCTTATTGTTTCCTTATTAGCTAGTATAGTTTTCCACATGTGAGAGTCCAGAGTAAACCTACACTCTATCTCCCCAATGCTTCTTCCTTTGATGCACCTAATTTTTATCCAGTCTGCTAGAATGGAGTTATTAAGACTCCACATTTTCTCTATTCTTTTAACCAAAGCTGCAGCATTAGTTGCAAAGAAATCCCTGACCCCTATTCCGCCTTCACTCTTTGGAAGTGTCATTTTTTTCCAACTACTCCCTCTTCTCCCGTCCCAAATGAAATGGTAAGCTAGGCTCTGAATCTTTTTAATAACTGTGCATGGCAGTGTGGTTTCGTTTGCCCAGTATTGAAACTTACCTTGTAAGATCCAATTTACTAATTGGGTTCTGCCTGCGTAAGACAGACATCTCCTTTTCCATTTGACTAACATTTTTTTTATTGGATTTATTAACTTCCAACATGTGACGTGAAATTTCTTTCTTCCCGTTATTAGGAGACAAAATCCAAATAAAAATTATATAACATACAAGTGTCTACAAAATCCAAATGAACGATTAAGTAGTTTTACATAATTACATGCCGGTTCTCTGTACTCTATTGCTGTCTTCCTCCCTCCGTGTCTGCGATGGTTGTTTTTTCGGTGATTTTGGCGGAGCAAGAGAGGAGAAGGAAGACACATCACTCATATCCTGACTGTTGGGTAAAAATAACGGACTGCCATGTTTGCTGCTCTTACCCGCGGAAACCAACTCCTTTCCATTTTCTTTGGAATTCATCGGAACCCTCTCCACAATCTGCTTCCTCAACATGTCATGTAGTCTACCGAATAGCTTCTGTTTTACTGTCTCGAACGCACGATCAAGATTCTCTATTTGCTCACTGGCGTTCATGTTGTACATGAACAGTCCGTAGTATAGATCGAAGCTGTCGCTGACAGTGTTTTCCGTCTGTAAAATGGCCGGAGAAGATATTATTCAATGTAATTACACAGAAAGAATTCTAAAATTGGGAGGCAGAGGTGACTGACTGATCATAATATTAAGGAGATCTTACCAGTTCTAACAGCGTCTCGTAACCTTTAGTGTTAATCGGCGTGGATTCAATATCCAGATGTGACAATATTCTGTAAATTCAAATAAATATATAACAACCAAATTAAATCGAATTATATATTAATGTTTGATCGGAGAATAAACGAACTAGTCAGTCAACGGTCGTAAGTACGTACCTTCCAATGGTGTGCGTTATGAATTGACTGCCGGCGGCGTGTCGGTCATGTTCTTCGCAAGACATTTCGACCATTTCGCAATCCTCTTTCTCAAAGATGCTAAGGAATTGATTGCATTTACGTTGTTGAACAGCGTTGGAGATCCTAACCTTATCATATACAAAGGGAAGTTTTCCCCACCCGTTCTTCCCACTCTCCGGGCCGAACATCGGGTGCGTGCAAACGATCCCAAACTTCGACGACAATACTTCCATAAAAAGATTCCGGGGGAATTGTTTGACAGAGAGCATATCGACGAACATGGTATCAGGACCGAGCTTGTGGATCGGGATAGCTCTGACGATGCTCTCCATCGAAAGAATAGAGCTGCAAATCAAGATCACGTCCGGTTGTTCCTCACACATCTCCTCCACATTCCTATAGATCAGAACGACAAAAATTAAAAAAGAAAAGAAAAAAAGAAAGAGCACGATGGTGGGTAAGTAGGTAGGTAGATAGGTAAGTATATAACTCAATTCCATACGAACCTGAAGAAGACCATGCCGTTGTCACGGCAGTAGTCGGAGTAATCAGAGCGTGAGGTGGCAAGAACAATGTGGCCCTGCCTCTGAATACCTTTGGCCATGAACTGGCCAAAGTTCCCAAAGCCGAGTATAGCGATCTTGAGCGGTGGCGAGTTGTCTAAACTCTGTTGTTTCTCTTCATGACTTTCCAGGCCGATATGTGGACGATGAGCGCTGCGGATTGGTTGGATCTTGCACGGGGGAGATGAACGAAGAGACAATCTGCAGTTGGGTTTTGATCCAGCAACGATGTCGGTGTTGTGTCTGGTGATCGAACAGGAGTTATACTCGAACACATGATTTATTTTGGGTTGCTGACGGATTTGGATGAAGATGGAAGAAGCTGAAGAAGCCATGAATATACACCGATCAGATTCAATCGCTTCTGGATTCTCACTCTATCTATCTCTAATCTTTATACTCCTCCTTAAGCAAAGGCAAGTTGGTGCGAATTTAATTAAATGTTGTGTGTATATGAAAAACATGATCGTTTGAATCAATCGCTCACATGGATGATTTTCAAACGCAAAATACTCACATGGACGATGATAATTGAGAGTAAATTTTGGTGGTAGGTGCAGAATTAGCATCGATATCGGTACAACGAGTAAACTTAAGCTTCTCGTGATGGTGAAAGATACACTCTTGCGGTCATCAAATCTTCCAGAAACTACAAATTGAAAACGAGATGGTGAAAGATTTCGATGTTAACCACGTTTTCTGAATCTACTTCCGAGAAGGTTTCTCTGTCTCTTCAATCAAATCACTGTTATCACTTATCAGGGGTAGGTAGTGTTTTATGCTTTTGTATAGAATTAGTCTTATCATTTTATTCGAAATCAACGGTATTAATATCATTCTGAAGTCACTCTGATACTCTTATTAGTAAAAAATGAATTCTTCTTACAGGAAAAACAGATCATTTATTACTCATGATACCCTCGACCTACTAAATCTCAAACAGATAGGTGTTTTTCTGAAGCAAGAATGTGTTAACTCATGTTCTTGAAGCATTTGAATCTCGTTTTTGAAAAATAATGAATATTTTAGTTTTTACCCAATCCAGTTCAGATATTGGATTGAGGATATGACGGAGGCTGCGTAAAAAATTACACTCCACTTCCCCCCTTAAGGGCTACTATACAATGTTATTTGATGTTTGTCGTGACATATATGGACAGAAAGAAACAAAAGATATAGACATCACGTTAGAAAACCTCTTGAGGTAGTTTTTAAGAAGGTCGTTAAAGATATCAATCAGTCTCTCTTTTGATTCAGAATATTACAAGAAAAGTTATTATGACCCTTTGAAAACATCTATGATAAAAGTACGGAAGACCAACCTCCTGCGTATTTAGTTACTGTATAACTACACTACATAACTAATGTTCTTATTTGCTCACTGGTTTGGAATGAAGAATGCCCCCAAAGAGTTGCCTAGAGCTAGATCGAGCAGCTTGTTATCAGAATCTAACCAAGTAATACTGAAGCCAAGAAACAAAAGCTTGGTGAATTCTGAAAAAGAGCCTGCTGGTTGACAATCACAGGAACTTTTAACCGATTTTAACAATAATTTTTCTTCAATGTTTTTCTCTGTACCAACTACCAAATACCAAACTGTATCTAAGCTTTATAAATCAAGTCTTTTTATAACTTAATACTGGCAACGGTACGGATAGTATCCGTATCCGTTTTTTAATCGGATTATCCGTACCTGTTTAAATATCCAGAAAAGGATACCAGATACCCGAATACCTGGTAGTCAATTGTAATAAATAAGTCTCCGATTGTAAGGGTTAAAATGCAATTTTTCTTGTTAAATAATCCGTTGTTCTCTCCCCCACTAACGATCTACCTCGCTGTGAAATCTCGAATCCCTATTTTCAATTTTCCTTCCACTCGGCGGATAAGAAGATAGAGGTTCTTCTTCAGCTGAGGTAATGAAGGTTATTCATTTCTTTCCTGATTTCTCATTTATTTTTCTTCCACTTTTGATCCCTTTTCAAGATTTAATATACTACTTTGCTTGCGTACTTCAGTCCTTCTTACCAGGGCCGGGATGATTTTGAGACCATCCATCCCGGCCATCTAAGAATGTGGGATGATTAAAATGATAAAAGTTTCTATGGGTGCAATATTAATAATGTACCCATTTCCAATTTCTAAATTTTCAAACTCTTAACTTCACCCATCGATTCCAGCATTCTTCGTACCAAAATTCCAGCTTCCCCCAGTCGATTTCTTCCTTTCCTCCTCAACGTGTTCATCGCCAGCCTGCTACCATCGATCAAGATCATTCCGAGAAATTGGGCATCAGATTTCCAGACTTCTTCAACCGGTTATCTTCATTTCTCCTGTTATTGGCTTTTATTTCTTCATTGCATTTCCAGAATTTTATTTCTCATATTATCATTTCATCTTTTTTTATGTTTCAACTTTCCAGATTTCATATTTTCATGGATGTTTTACTAAATACAAATTTCTCGCTTCATTAAATTTAATGAATTATAATGCTTTATTAAACAAAGAGCTAGCTTTGAAAAAATTCAACCTAGAATGAGGCCACATATCAAACCATTGTAGATTTGTGAAAGCTCTATCAAGCTTAAACTAAAATAGGGTCCTATAGAATTATTAGGCCAGGTGAAGTTACTCCCCACTGAAGGCAAGTCAATTAATTGGGATGCCATGGTGGCATGTAGGAACTCAGAGGGACCACAATGGCTATACACCTCTTGGGATATTCTTTCTTCGGGCATGTTATCTCAATCGTCTCATTAAATTCACCTAGAACAACCCAAGGGGAATTGTTTACAGAATTTACTACTTCATACTGAGTACTGACTAATAAATCAGTATATATATTTTTTCTAAGGAAGGATTTGGGTGATGTAAAACCTCCAAATTTCATCTTATTCGATTAATATTCAGTACTCCGTCTTTTCCCCATTTTTGTGGAAAAATGGAAATTTTGAAGTTGCAAATTTGTGATCCCAATATTGGTTAGTGATTTTCTCTCGTTTTCAATTTTTTTCTTTCATCGTGCTTCCAAACGTGATATCGGGGTGGTATTCTGCGGTTCCCGTTGTAATGATCAAAATCTCATTTTATTGTTTCCATTTCGTAGATCTTGTTTTTTATATTGTGATACTTTACTGGATGTTAAGAAATCTGGTTTTCTTACAATTTTGGACTTATTTCCTCTTAAATTTGCCGACGTCTGAATTCGAAAATCTCAGTATCTCAATACTTGGCAATTTAAGGGCAGTAAGTAACTAAAATTAGTAAATAATGTTTTATTTCCAGTTGAATTTCCCTCTTGTTTTCCGATTTTGTAGGTTAAGAATTAAGATAAGAACACACAAAATAGAGGGAACTAGCAATGTCGAATTTTAATTTATCACATGATTTTGTGTGTTGATTTTCTTCTCGCCAATTTTATTCCGTAGTAAATAACGTGTCCCTCTCTCATTCCGTGTATTCAGGTTAGTCTTAAATAAAAACAAAGTTCTGGTTTCAATATTTGTTCTTTTGGGTGATTTGGTTATGGTGATTGGCTGGGTTTGTTTTGTTTGACGATTCGATGGAATGCAATAGAGATGATGCCCAAAAGGCAATGGAAGTTGCAGAAAAGAAGTTTAGATCCAATGACCCTGTTAGTGCTAAG
This sequence comes from Zostera marina, assembly GCA_001185155.1. Classification (NCBI taxonomy): domain Eukaryota; kingdom Viridiplantae; phylum Streptophyta; class Magnoliopsida; order Alismatales; family Zosteraceae; genus Zostera; species Zostera marina. Next base: position 324,327 of record LFYR01000932.1, on the reverse strand, counting down.
AAGTTTGCTTTGAAAGCCCAAAGCCTATTTCCAGACTTGGAGAATATTTCTCACATGATAGCTATTCTAGATATTCACTTGTCTGCAGAGGAAGTTGTAAATGGGGACAAGAACTGGCATGGGATTCTGTGTGTTGAGGCTTCAGCTGATTACGAGACAGCAAAAAAGAGTTACAAGAACTTGGCGCGGATTCTTCATCCTGATAGAAATAAGTTGTTTGGTGCTGAAGCGGCCTTCAAACTTTTGTCTGAAGCATGGAGTGTTTTGAAACGGAATATAAATCAAGAAAGTGTATCTTCAAACGTATGGCATCATACTTCTATACCCACTGCCAATGTGAGTTGTCAAATGAACACTGCTGATTCAGTTCCTCCGAGTGTTCCACCTCCCGTGTCTTCCACATTCTGGACGTCTTGCAGCCATTGTAAAATGCAATACGAGCATCTAATTGTTTATCTAAATCAAAATCTTCTCTGCCATACCTGTAAAAGACCATTTCTTGCTGTGGAAATTGAATATGCTTTCAATGTTCGTTTCTCTTATGCAAAGCAACGACAACAGGATCCAACTGATGCAGATATACATGATTGCACACACAAACACAATCAATCAGTGGACAAGTCTTGGGGTGTTGGTCAAGAAAACAAAAAACCTAAATCCCAAACAGACAAGAGCATTTGTGAAGCTAGAATGCCATGGAAACAAGGTAGCATCTTAAAAAGGGACCTCTTATTTATCGATATTCAAAATATGCTTATGCAAACAGGTAACTTTTTAGTTAAGAATAAAATAAATGACTTGCGTTCAACCATTGCTTCCAAATTGGCAGAAAAGGAAGAGGTTGAGCAGAAAAAAAAGCTAATAGAAGATGAAATAAAAATTGAAAAGATCACTTCACGTGGAGATGCAGAGAATGTCGTTGATGAAACACCCGTCAGAAAGTCATCATCTGAGAATTCATGTGTTGGTTCTGATAGTGATAAGGAAACCATGCAGCCCATGTCAATTGATGTTCCTGATTCAGATGGAGATGCAGAGAATCTAGTTGATGAAATACCTGTTAAGGCTGTTAGAAATTTATCATCTGAGAATCTATGTGTTGATTCTGATAGCGATAAGGTAATAATGCAGCCCATGTCGATTGATGTTCCTGATTCAGATTTCCATGATTTTGATATGGATCGCTCAGAAAATTCTTTTAAGCCTGATCAGATATGGGCTACATATGACGACGAAGATGGGATGCCTCGCTTTTATTGTCTGATTCAAACAGTGATTTCTTCAAAACCATTCAAGTTGTGTATCAGCTTTCTGAACTCCGAAACAGACAAGAAATTGGGCTTGACTAAGATTTGTGGAGATTTTAGGGTGGGAAGATTTGAAATCAGTGAACATATCAATATTTTTTCCCACGTAGTCAGATGGGTGAAAGGTCGATGTGGAGTAATTAAAATTTTTCCACGTAAAGGTGATGTGTGGGCTCTTTATAAAAATTGGTTGCCAAATTGGAATGATCAAACTCCTAAAGATATGATCTACAAATATGAGATGGTTGAGGTGGTTGATGATCACAATGAACAAGGTTTATTAGTATCTCCCTTGTTGAAAGTTGATGGTTTGAAAACAGTGTTTCATAGACATCCCTATCCAAAGGTAATTATGAAGATAATCCCAAGAAAAGAAATGTCTCGCTTCTCACATCAAGTGCCTTCTTATTTGCTCACTGGTATGGAATCCGAGAATGCCCCAAAGGGTTGCCATGAGCTAGATCCAGCGGCTTGTCCTTTAGAATTTAACCAAGTGATTACTGAATCTAAGAAACTAGAGCTTGGTAAGTCTTCTGAAAAACAGCTTGGTAGTTGACAATGACAGAGTGCATATTCTCCTCAAACTGCGCTGTTATGTGGTTTGTTACTAGATAGTGGATACCTGAATATCTGGCCGTCAAAAATAATTAACAAGTCTTCAGTTGTAAAAGTTAAAATGCAATTATTCTTATTAAATAATCAGTTGTTCTTTCCCCCTCCATGATTCTACCTTGCTCCTGATATCTCTAATCCTTATTTTCAAATTTTTCACTCGGCGGATAAGGATATAAGACATTGCTCTTCTTCTGCTGAGGTAATGAAGATTCTTCATTTCTTCCCCGATCCCCTTTTATTTTTCTTCTAATTCTGATCCCTTTTCAAAATTCAATATGTGACTTTGCTTGCGTCCTTCATTTTTTTTTACATATTTAATGTAGACAGTATTATCTGAATTTTTGTTATGTCATCTTTTTCTTTATTGATGGAATAATTATTGCAGTATGCCCCGTGGTTTAGGTTGCTTTTTTACGGCCTGAATTTGAATTTTGAAAGGAGCGAGAAGTGAATCTAACTTTTTTCATTCTTCAAGAGTGGTTCTTCATTAGTCTTGTTTACGATAATATTTTTTTAGGCTAGAATGCTGAATAGAGTTGATTCAAAGAGCTTTGATGGTTCACTTTTATTTCTTATGTTACAATTGGAATGAATCCCAAAGTACTATCTTGAGTCGTCAAATTAAATAGAAGTGTCATTTTTGTAATGCCCATCTAGCACAATATTCCGTCAATCCAATGCCCTTTTTTTCTCACATCACCTTGATCTAGAAGCAACATTAACAGTGCTAAGTGTTAAAAGGCAACAATCTCTTCCATTTATTATTCTTGAGGGATTGTGGATCCGGAGAAGGAAGTAGTAGAAGAATCCAATGCTTTGATAGTCTGGTTTTGCTATTGTATGTTTGCTTATCTGTTCATTTAATCAGATCAATATTATTATTAGCATCACATTCATTTATGATTTTGCTCTTAGGCAGCTCCAGTTCATCAGTATTATCGCCTAGTCGGATTCAATACTCATATAGCTGCCTTAAGTTTAAAACAAAAATGCAAAGCTGATGCTCAGGTTCGATTACTATTTTATCATTGATTTTTAGATTCGAATACAATTGTAATTGTTTTTTGAGATTGACATATTTTAATTTTATACCAGAAATATATTAATTATAATATTTAAAATAGGTAATGGTTAACCAATTGGGAATAATATCATGAATTAATGATTATGCAAACTTTTATGGGCATTTTAATAGTAATTTGACACGGTATTTATTTAATTTGAATTATACAGAATATTCTTGAAGCCAATGAGAGTACCAGGTCTCATATTTGGAAGTTCAACACCGTGGAACAAACTTCAGCTCTGTCAACAGAGTACTATTGGTGACATAATCATGATAGAGGGGAATATATCTCTAGAAAGTAATCAATGCGAGAATATATCAGGATTGTTTAAGGGTCTTCAAATTTGATCTTAAAACTCCCTTTTGAAATGCAGCGGGTCTGTGGACAAGAATGTTTCTATGTAGAACCATTCACTATATCAAATACAGATTGAAGAAATTGTGAATTTACTTACTTTTTTAACGAGCTCTTAATATTGTGAAAGGAAAAGAACCAAAAGCAAGAGTGAGTGGGTAAGTGAGCTTATTTTCCTTCAATGTGTTAATATTTTTCTTCCCAGGTTTGAATGTGTAGTGAGTCTTCCACATTAACTCGTCAAAGAGTCAAAAGAAAACATGGTAGTAAAAAATGCAGAATTCTTAACTTTTTTTCGAGGAACTACAACTCTGAACTTCTTAAATCTGAATTGTCATTTAAATTTTAATAATGAAATGTATCTCTTTATCTTAAGTTATAACTAATAATGTAACTATGAAGTTGATGATTACAATAAACAAGGTTTATCAGTATCTCCCTTGTTGAAAGTTGATGGATTGAAAACAGAGTTCCATAGATCTCCCTATCCAAAGGTAGCTATGAAGATAATCTCAAGAAAAGAATTTTCTCGCTTCTCACATCAGGTACCTTCTTATTTGCTCACTGGTTTGGAATGAAGAATGCCCCCAAAGAGTTGCCTAGAGCTAGATCGAGCAGCTTGTTATCAGAATCTAACCAAGTAATACTGAAGCCAAGAAACAAAAGCTTGGTGAATTCTGAAAAAGAGCCTGCTGGTTGACAATCACAGGAACTTTTAACCGGTTTTAACAATAATTTTTCTTCAATGTTTTTCTCTGTACCAACTACCAAATACCAAACTGTATCTAAGCTTTATAAATCAAGTCTTTTTATAACTTAATACTGGTAACGGTACGGATAGTATCCGTATCCGTTTTTTAATCGGATTATCCGTACCTGTTTAAATATCCAGAAAAGGATACCAGATACCCGAATACCTGGTAGTCAATTGTAATAAATAAGTCTCCGATTGTAAGGGTTAAAATGCAATTTTTCTTGTTAAATAATCCGTTGTTCTCTCCCCCACTAACGATCTACCTCGCTGTGAAATCTCGAATCCCTATTTTCAATTTTCCTTCCACTCGGCGGATAAGAAGATAGAGGTTCTTCTTCAGCTGAGGTAATGAAGGTTCTTCATTTCTTTCCTGATTTCTCATTTATTTTTCTTCCACTTTTGATCCCTTTTCAAGATTTAATATACTACTTTGCTTACGTACTTCAGTCCTTCTTACCAGGGTCGGGATGATTTTGAGACCATCCATCCCGGCCATCTAAGAATGTGGGATGATTAAAATGATAAAAGTTTCTATGGGTGCAATATTAATAATGTACCCATTTCCAATTTCTAAATTTTCAAACTCTTAACTTCACCCATCGATTCCAGCATTCTTCGCACCAAAATTCCAGCTTTCCCCATTTCTCTTAGTCGATTTCTTCCTTTCCTCCTCAACGTATTCATCGCCAGCCTGTTACCATCGATCAAGATCATTCCGAGAAATTGGGCATCAGATTTCCAGACTTCTTCAACCGGTTATCTTCATTTCATTTTTCCTGTTATTGTCTTTTATTTCTTCATTGCATTTCCAGAATTTAATGAATTATAATGCTTTATTAAACAAAGATTAGGATACTTTGATTTTTTAAACAGACATTAGTATTTAGTTGTAATTTGTCAAGTTTAGTTTCTCAAAATTTTATCCGAACCGTTTAGTTTCCCCCCAAAAAATTCGCCTCCGTTGACGGTATAAGAATTTGACAAGGAAGGCGTCAAATCCAGGCTTTACCCCTGCTTCTTACATATTTGAATGTAGACAGTACTATCTGAATTTTTGTTATGTCATCTTTTCTCTATTGATAGACCGATTATTGTAGTATGCCCCATGGTTTAGGTTACTTTTTTATGGTCTAAATTTGAATTTTGAAAGAAGTGAGGAAGGAATCGAACTTTCTTTCTTCACTTCTTCATTAGTTATGTTTATGATAATATTTTTTTAGGCTGGAATGCTGAATAGAGTTGATTTAGAGAGCTTTGATGGTTCACTTTTATTTCTTATGTTACAATTGGAATGAATAGCAAAGTACTGTATTGACTGACTCATCAAATTAAATAGAAGCATCATTTTTATAATGCCCATCTAGTACAATATTTCGTCAATCCAATGCCCTTTTTTCTCACATCACCTTGATCTAGCAGCAACTTTAACAGTGTTAACTGTTAAGTGTTAAAAGACAACAATCTCTTCCATTTATTGTTCTCGAGGGATCATGGATCCAGAGAAGGAAGTAGTAGAAGAATCCAGTGATGGCGGTGAAAAAAAAGTTCCAAGTGGGCACAAAGCAATGACATGCACCCAGTGCTTTGATGCAGTCTGGTTTTGCTATTGTATGTTTCCTTATCTGTTCATTGAATCAAACCCATAATATTATTATTATTATTAGCATCATGATTCATATGCATTGCTCTTGGCAGCTCCAGTTCATCAATTGCAGCAGTACTACCGCAGAGGGGAATTCGATACTTGCTTCGGAAAATGGAACGCTCTTTACAGCTGCCTCAAGTTGAAAACGAAAAGCAAAGCCGTTTCTCAGGTTAGATTACTACTTTCTCAGGTTAGATTACCACTTGCTCAGTCTTAAATAGTAATTTGACATAGTATTTACTTAATTTGAACCATGTAGAGTATTCTGGAAGCCGATGAGAGTACCAAGTCTCATATTTGGAAGTTCAACACCGTGGAACAAGCTTCAGCTCAGTGGACAAGGTACTATTGGTGGCATCACCACGATAGAAGGGAAGATATCTCTAGAGATTAATCAGTGCAAGAATTATCTTGAAATTCAACCAAACTACCTATCATCCTCATCTCAGGATTATTTAAGTTTTAAGGGTCTTCAAATTTGATCCTAAAAAACTAATTTTTGAAATACACTGGATTTGTGGACAAGAATGTTTTCATGTATTTACAATAGATGAAAGAATGAGCTACGTAGAAATGTTTCACTATATGAAATAAAGATTGAAGAAATTATGAATATTGTTGAGATTTAATATAAGAAATTACAGAAATTACCAGAGAAGCTCAGTTTAGGGTGAGTTCAAAAACGCTCACTCAGACTGAGCCGTTCCTCATCTATTACTATTTTAATTAACTTTGTGCACAAATCTCCATGAGACTAATATTCCTTTTACACCATCTACACACTTAGCTACTTCTTTTTTCACCTACCTTGTACCTTCACTGTATGTCTTTTTACACATTGCTTTTTCATCGTACGTTTCATTCTCTTTCAAAATCCTTCATTTCACTTTGTCACTCTCTTTTTCTTTTCGTTGTCTCCATTTTTTTTTTTGAAATCGCCGGTGGAAACCATTTTTTTCTTCTCCTCGCTGGAAACACATCCTCACATTTGTACGTATTTTTATTTCATTTTTTTCCCGTCCGTTAATCATGAATCATTTCATTTTCTATTATTCGTTCGTGCAAACCCATTTCTTTTTTTCTTTACTCTGAAACTCATCTTTTCCTACGGTTTTTTAATGTTTTTCGAATCATTGTTCTACATACGATCCGAAAGTGTTGACCCTCACATGTAGCCTAAATCATTCTTCCTCGTACAGTTCCAATAGTTGTTTCTCTTACTGTTTAATTACTTGTTCCTCTTACTGTCGCATAAGTTGTTTTTCTTACTATCACATAAGTTGTTCCTCTTACTACTGTTTAATTCTTTGTTTCTCTTACTGTTCAATTACTTGTTCCTCCTACGGCCGAATAGTTGTTCTTCCTACGTAGTTCACCAATTTATTCATGTCATTCCTTACACTTTCCTTCACATCTGACATTTTATTCTTCCACAAGCTTGCAATGGACGACGATGTCCAAACATTAATTTTTATAAATAGTCCTTCTCGTAACACGAATGCTCTATCTATTGTCAATTCGAATGACACACCGCCACCACCGTCTATCCCATATGTGGGACAAATTTTCCCTAAAAGGGGAACAACTAATTACAAATAAAAGGGACTAAAACCCTAACATTCGAAGTACAAACGTAAAGGAAACGACCTTTACGTTTTAAGAAACACTCACCGCAAACTGTAAGAACTAAAACAACAAATACCAAGAACATTTCCTAACAAAATCAAACAAACAGGAATTCATTTGTCTCTGTATTTCACAAGCATCACAAACAATTTCCACATAAATCAAATAGGGAGTGACAAATGGGATAAGAACATAAACCAAAAATGGAAACAACAAAAATGGAAACAAGATATTTCAACATTGTAACAATCAAACAAAACTACAAAATCATAAACGGTGGGACAAATATTTGATCAACCATTTCTACATACGATCCGAAAGTATTGACCATCATATGTAGCCCAAATCATTCTTTCTCATACGGTTCCAATGGTTGTTCCTCCTACTGTTTAATTACTTATTCCTCTTATTGTCGCATAAGTTGTTCTTCTTACTGTTCAATTACCTGTTCCTCCTATTGCCGAATAGTTGTTCTTCCTACGTAGTTCACCAATTTATTCATGTCATTCCTTACACTCTCCTTCACATCTGACATTTTATTCTTCCACAGGCTTGCAATGGACGACGATGTTCAGACATCAATTTCTATAAATAGTTCTTCTCGTAACACGAATGCTCTATCTATTGTCAATTCGAATGATATATCGCCACCACCGCCTATCCCATATGTGGGACAAATTTTCCCTAAAAGAGGGAACAACTAATTACAAATAAAAGAAACTAAAATTCTAACATTCGAAGTACAAACGTAAAGGAGACGACCTTTACGTTTTAAGGAACACTCACCGCAAACTGTAAGAACTAAAACAACAAATACCAAGAACATTTCCTAACAAAATCAAATAAACAGAAATTCATCTGTCTCTGTATTTCACAAACATCACAAACAATTTCCACATAAATCAAATATGGGGCGACAAATGAGATAAGAACATAAACCAAAAATGGAAACAACAAAAACAAAAATGGAAACAAAATATTTCAACATTGTAACAATCAAACAAAACCACAACATCATAAACGGTGGGGCAAATATTTGATCAACCATTTCTGAAAGAAAACTAAAATCCGACGACATGGAATAACGTCTATAAAATCACAATGTCGAAAGCATATAACGTGTATAAAATCAGCAGAAGCATATAACGTGTTCATCACAGGAAGAACGTGTATAAAATGACTGGAATCAGCAACAACCAGTAAATCGTGTATAAAATCACACTGTACCACATCCGAATAGAAAATAAGACTTAAGCGAGAGGGACAGATGTCCGGATGACCACGGACAGACTCCCGCGCAGGGGTGATGACCAGATGACCTCGGACGACCACGGTGATGGCGAGATGAAACGGAGACGACGGTGAGTATTTCACGGTTTAGAGTTCAACGGAGAAGATGAGCAGCGATCGCAAGGGTTTCGAAAGGGTTTAGAGAGTAGGAATCGTTTGGAAAAAAAAGAGTGTTTGGGAGGGAAAAGAGATGTCAGTGGGTTTTAGAGAGCAGGAATGAGTTTGACAGTTGTCAAACTCAACTTTTAAAGATGTCAGTAGATTTTCTTTCATAGAGAGTACTATCGTTCTAACACGTCAGACACATTAGACACAATTAGAAAAAAATATCTCTGCACACTCATGGACGGTTGTCAATCCATCATCTATCTCACAATGGAATAAACGGTCAGGATGTAAAAACGTTTTTGAGCTTCTTTAGAGAGAGCTCTCTTATCTTTGTTCTTTAAGCATCATTGTGAAAATAAAAAATAAAAGGCCAAATAGCCAAATTTCTTCCACCTGCTCTGAGCCTCTGACCTTGTAAAAGATCTATTGTCACCTCATCGGAGTTCTACTGTTACCTCTTTGAATCTACTGCTCTGCTACCTATACCTAGTCGGAAATATCTCTAATATCATAAATTGTAAATCATAATGTAAGAGTTAAAATATAATTATCCGTATTAAATAATCAGTCGCTCTCTTTCTCCCCATCACCTCAATTGCACAATTTCGAACCCTTATTTTCAATATTTCATCCAGCGGATGAGACAGATCTTTTCTTTTGCAAAGGTAATGATGGATTGTTTATCATTTCTTTTCCGATTCCTCCTTTTTCATCTTCTTATACCTCTGATTCCCTTTCAAGATCCAATATGCTTCTTTGCTCGCTTCCTTCATTTTCTCTGCAGATTTGAATGTAGACAGTAATAGAATTCAAAGAAAATCGGTGTCTCATCTTTTTCTCAATTGGTTGAGTCGATTGTTACTGTATGCCTTTTGTTTTTGCTGTAGATTGTTATTCTGAAAAGAGCATTATATGGTAACTTAACTTCTTGTGATTATTTTGTGTTTTAGTATGGGTGATATAAATTAACTTCGACATTTGAACTGGAATGCTTGATAGGCTTGAGTAGAATACTTAGAAATTATCAGTTCAATAATGGCCATCTGATACAAATTTTTTCGAAGCCTTTAAGTTTCTCATTAATGTTAATGAAGGACATTACCCTGAAATTACAATGGAGTTTAGAAATTAGGATGAGAGTATGAGACTTCTTAAATCTAAATTGTCATTTAAATTTTAATAATGAAATGTGTCTCTTTATCTTAAGTTATAACTAATAATGTAACTACGAAGTTGATAATTACAATAAACAAGGTTTATCAGTATCTCCCTTGTTGAAAGTTGATGGATTGAAAACAGTGTTCCATAGATCTCCCTATCCAAAGGTAGCTATGAAGATAATCTCAAGAAAAGAATTTTCTTGCTTCTCACATCAGGTACTTTCTTATTTGCTCACTGATTTGGAATCGAAGAATGCCCCAAAGGGTTGCCTAGAGCTAGATCTAGCAGCTTGTTTTTCAGAATTTAACCAGGTAATACTGAAGCCAAGAAACAAAAGCTTGGTGAATTCTGAGAAAGAGCCTGTTGGTTGACAATCACAGGAACTTTTAACCGGTTTTAACAATAATTTTTCTTCAATGTTTTTCTCTGTACCAACTACCAAATACCAAACTGTATCTAAGCTTTATAAATCAAGTCTTTTTATAACTTAATACTGGTAACGGTACGGATAGTATCCGTATCCGTTTTTTAATCGGATTATCCGTACCTGTTTAAATATCCAGAAAAGGATATTAGATACCCGAATACCTGGTAGTCAATTATAATAAATAAGTCTCCGATTGTAAGGGTTAAAATGCAATTGTTCTTGCTAAATAATCCGTCGCTGTGAAATCTCGAATCCCTATTTTCAATTTTCCTTCCACTCGGCGGATAAGAAGATAGAGGTTCTTCTTCAGCTGAGGTAATGAAGGTCTTCATTTCTTTCCTGATTTCTCATTTATTTTTCTTCCACTTTTGATCCCTTTTCAAGATTTAATATACTACTTTGCTTGCGTACTTCAGTCCTTCTTACCAGGGTCGGGATGATTTTGAGACCACCCATCCCGGCCATCTAAGAATGTGGGATGACTAAAATGATAAAAGTTTCTATGGGTGCAATATTAATAATGTACCCATTTCCAATTTCTAAATTTTCAAACTCTTAACTTCACCCATTGATTCCAGCATTCTTCGCACCAAAATTCCATCTCCCCCCAGTCGATTTCTTCCTTTCTCCTGTTATTGGCTTTTATTTCTTCATTGCATTTCCAGAATTTTATTTCCAGAATTTAATGAATTATAATGCTTTATTAAACAAAGATTGGGATACTTTGATTTTTTAAACAGACATTAGTATTTAGTTGTAATCTGTCAAGTTTAGTTTCTCAAAATTTTATCCGATCCGTTTAGTTTCCCCCCAAAAAATTCGCCTCCATCGACGGTATAAGAATTTGGCAGGGAAGTCGTCAAATCCAGGCTTTACCCCTGCTTCTTACATATTTGAATGTAGACAGTACTATCTGAATTTTTGTTATGTCATCTTTTTCTCTATTGATAGACTGATTGATTTTGCTTTAGATTGTTTTTTATTGGTAACTTGGACATTTGAACTGGAAATTATCAGTTCAATAACGTCAATCTGACACAATATTTTGCATTTAGATAGACATGGCTGCTTGTATGATGACTTGCCCTATTGGAAGCGGGAGAGATTTGACCCATTCGAAGCTCGTGCCGTGTTTCCACGGTCTCCGCAGGACGGGGTCTAGGATGGAAGCGTCAGCGTGGGCGTCCTCTACGAGGGTTTCTTTCGGCTTAGGAGGAGGATTCATCGGTGCAGAATCTATCAAGTATCATCCATCAAGAGGGATTGGTGTGATCAGAGCAGCATGGACGCGAAGATCTCGAGGTGAGTTGGCATTGAAGCCCAACAAGAAATCATGGGGACAGCGTACGGAGATGTATATGAAACCCTTCCTCCTGAACGTATTTTTCTCAAAGAGATACGTTCATGCCAAGGTTGTGCACAGGGGAACCAGTAAGGTGATCTCCGTCGCAAGCACCAACGCCAAAGATCTGAGGAACACGTTGCCATCGTTGACAGACAACGACGCCTGCAGGACGATTGGGAGGTTGATTGCTGAGAGATCTAAAGAAGCAGATGTTTTTGCCATCTCGTATGATGCTAAATTAAACGAAAGGATCGAAGGAAAGCTTGGCATCATTTTAGATACTATTAAAGAAAATGGGATTATTTTTGTATAATGAATAATGACAGCATTAATTATTCTCTATTTTATTCCTGTAGAATTTATTAAAAGAACCCTGTATTTTCGGTATTGATATGTATCACCTAAAAGTTTCTTCCCTATAACACCGTTTAAAAATTAGGGCAGAGTCAGAACGTCAAGCTCTGGAGGATGAGTGATTCTGGAGGAACATCTGCAATGGATTTAGGGTTTCCTTATTGGTTCGCTCATCGTCGGAAGTTCGAGCCTCAAGATCCTTTTTTTATGGCGGGATCGATAGAGAGAGAGTTTCTTGCCAAACAGGTATAGTCACTTGCTTATGAGTAACTTCTTCGCGGTGGAATCTATCGGAGTAACCGGCGTGTCTTATTCTGCTTTTTATTTCTTTTGTCGAGGTCGCACTGGATCTTTTCGCGGATGAAAGAATTCAACTGGAGGAGATGGAAGCTGCAGATGATATGTATTTACTTCTTTTATTTCATTTATCTTATGCATTTTTTTAATAGTCGAGATTTTTAATGTTATTTTTTTATTATCGAACCAGCGCATTGTTTATTGTCTGTTCTTAAGTTCAGATTGCGATTTTTGTTTTCATTTACACCAACTTAAAAACTGAGTTTATATTCAAATTTCAAAATGAGAGATCCACTTTTGTTATCTTTATTTCATATTGAATTGTGACAGAATTCTTTATTTTTCTGTGTATCTATGAGATCAGTAGTGTATACATTAAATATGTGTGTGCCTCTATTTTGCTTTTGAAATTTGAAAGGGTTGATAGTGTATTCATTTCCCCAGCATCTTTTATTCTGCATTTTGTGTTTGTTCTGGCCCTCTGACCTCTGTGTTACAAATTTACAATTACCATGCTAAAATCTTCAATTATTCATTTTGCTAATTTAGATCTGCAATCCTTTTGCATTTTATGATAATACTTCAGTTTAGCCACTTTCACTTATTTTATTTATAATGCATCTATTTTGCATAGATCTTTTTTTTGCCCGATTGTTGGTTGCGGTGCGGAATTGAAAACTCTGGAAGATTTCGAAGATCACTATAATGCACGACATACAGCATGTTGTTCTGTCTGCTCAAGAGTTTACCCTACATCACGCTTGTTAAGCATACATGTTTCCGAAACACATGATTCTTTTTTCCAAGCCAAAGCGGCGCGTGGTTTTCCAATGGTAAGTACAAATTTCTATGGTAAAATGTCGACATATTTGATGATCTGCTTCTATAATTGTATGAATTTGCCTATAGCCCTATATATACTTTACTTTCCAAGAGTTCCATATGTCAATAGAATTGTATAAGTAAACCTGATATCCATGACATAGTTTTTTGATGTTCTAAAATCCTTTTATAATTTGATCTAATTTGATCATTAATAGTTTTTTATTGAAAAACAGTACGAATGCTTGGTTGAAGGTTGTGGGATGAAGTTGAAGAGTTATGGAAGTCGACAACAACATCTTGTTGACAAGCACAAGTTTCCCACATCATTCAAGTTCAAGAAAGAAGCACACCCATCAAAGCAAGAACGTCACAAGCGCTACATTAGGCAATCTCATAACCGGGGACAAGAAACGAAAGATACAGATACAAAAGGAAATTCCAACCATCATAAAAAGCATCGACAAAAGCATCCTTCCGAAAAGAAAGAGGAGGTTAAAGCAATGATGGATATGGAAGTCGAAGAGAGCGTGGATGAGCTTGCTTCAGCTGTGTCAATGCTAACTACATCAGATTCTACACCAAGTTCTATCAGTTTCGGCCATCGCCATACTAAGGGTCTAACATTTATCCCACGATCCGTTCAAAAGAACAAAAAACATGTAGATTCAGCAAATGCAAAGAAGATATAGTCTGCTGCTGGCATGTGAGTTCATTCTATCACAATTTAAGTATTAAGTACTGTCTGACAAAGTGGGCAAACTGTTTTTGTTTGGAAATTGAAATTGCGGTAGAATGAAATTTTGTTGTAATTCACCAATCAATCACCATGTTAAAAATAAAAATAAACACCAATCCAACATGAAATAGGGAAATAGGATATTCATTCATAAAATTTGGTTATGCATGGACCTTTTATTAGAAGAAGGACCAGAGAATAGCTGCAGCCATTGCACTGACTATAGCAGCACCTGAGTAGCTGACTTGGACATGATGGCCGAAAGCGCTTATGCTTCCAGCAGGATTGGTGGTGTGCTGGGGGTTTTCTTTGGTGTTATTGTTGACTGCATTTGTTAAAACTTGAAAATCAGAAACATGCTCTAACATTATAGATTTACCAAATTTACCTACCTGGAGCGCTGGTGATTTTACCATACAGAGGATCGGTTGGTTTTAAATTCAAGACAGCTGTAAAAAGATTGAAAACATGGAGGAGTTAGAATGATAGAGACAATTTACGTGTGTGTGTGAAAGATGCTCCGTTACTTACCGATACAATCGGAGACGTTCCCGGCGATGTTGCATGAGGTGGAGAGCTGAAGGATGTTGTCGAGTAGAAATCCCATTTGCTTAAAACTGGGATTAGAGAATGTCTGGTCTATGGCGTAGCACAGACACTGTGGTTCCTTCTTTTTCACGGCCGACACTTTGGTACAGCAGTCAGTTCCAGGCGTTTTCGCTTTTCCGGTGCTAAATCCAAGACAAGGGCTCAGGTTGGACGATACGACAACTTGACACTCACTCTCCAACGTAGCAGAAGCTGATGGCAACCTAATAAAACAACAAATAAAGAGGAACATCGATACGAATACGGCGGAACCTGCTCCGTTGACGATCGCCGTCATCGTCCGTGACTGTGAGTATATCTGTATCGACCCAACTCTATTCTATGGCGGTGCAAAGCTTATGTATCTGTAATGAGGTGGCAATGAATATATCATAAATGTAGTGTTTTGTCACTGTATATGTATGACCGTTGGGAATATGGGAGTGGTGTTTAATGCAATTTATGTCTAGTAGTTGGAACTTGGAACATATCGGAAATTGGTTTTTAAAGAATTAGGTTTTATGTTATCTGTCAATGGGGTCAATGAACATTGACAATTCACAATACAAATATATAGATAAACCCAACTATTTTTAGAATATCTTCTTAGTTAATTTGGACAGTTTTTTTAAGGGAAGAACATTTTTTTTTGGAAAATCTTGAGATTTTTAAGTGGAAAGTACAAAAAAAATCAAAATAGAAGGAGGTTAACTTAATTATTTATATTAACTATTAAAATTTTTGAAAATTCGAATTTTTATTGTTTATGTATTTTTATTAAATTTTCGCAAAGATTAATTTGTGATTATATATTTAGAAAAAGTTTTTTATTGTATCTTTTTAACTATGTGTCTCGTCTTTTGATCTTGATCGTTAGGTTCACGATTTTGTTAATTTTTTAATTTTAATATTCTCTATTTAATATTCTAATACAAACAGATTGGCAGAACTAGTCTATGTTATAGTTAGTCTGTGTAGTTATTAAACATATCTGTATTCTACTTTTATTTCTCCAATGTCAAGACCTGCTAATATCTAGTGTTTTAAATGGATACTCTAAATATATGTCTTGTCTGTTATTAAATAGTATTTTTCGAATTTACTAATAATAAATGAAATATGAATTATCATGTCAATGTCAGTTCAAAAGTTTTTCAAATTTGACCATTTCATCTACAATACATAAATAAAAATTCGCATCCTAATTTATTTGAAAGAATCTTCACAAATCGTCGTTAACCAACGTCTCCAGTTTTCCACCCTGTTTCGACACCGTCTTCCACTTCGCATCTACTGTCATCAGCTTTTTTGTGAACATAAGGTAAGATAAAACATCAAGTTTCAGGTATATTCTTGTTGTAAATGTCTTTTTTTTATGTTCTTGATATATTACAAGAAAACAGTGAAATAATCGTCAAATTATTCTATTTTGCATCAAATAAATCGCACGAATAGTGAAGTGATTCCTATAAAGGAGATGAGAAAGCATGTTTTCATAAATGGTTGGTTGAATCATCACGGAGAGTTACTGAGTAGATATGGTGATAAAAAGTGAAACGAAAAAAGACAGTGCCGGAAACTGATAACGATATGATTGGATTGGTTCGTGCGGTTTACGGAGAACATGTAGTTCAGAATACAGTCGACGAAGATTTTCTCGAAACAGAACCTCTCGAATACGAGCATATCCATGAAGATTCAGTCGACGAAGATCCAGAGCACAGATATGACGACTCGTTTTTACGTTGTCTAAAAGAAGGTGAAAAACAGTTATATCCAGGTTGCACAGAGTTTTTCAAACTATCTTTTATCTTGGAATTGTATCAGTTGAAATGCGACAATCATTGAAGTGATAAAAGTTTTCAGAAATTATTATCCATCATGCGTCGTGCTATTCCAAATGGGGAGTCGACCATTCTGAAAACCATGTACTATGCGAAATCGGTAGTTCGTGACCTGGGCCTCAATTATACGAAAATCGATGCATGTCGCAATGATTGTATTTTATATCGAAATGAGTATGCAGACGCAGAAACTTGCCCGAATTGCGGAACGTGCAAGTGGGTCGTCGAAGGCGTTCAGAAAAACAAACGTGTTCCAGCGAAATGTGAATTGGAGATAATAAGAAGACATGAAAACAAGAAGAAGAATAAAATAATAGGAATTGGAGAAGCTGTCAGTATGGTGAGCACAACGAACGAAAGATGGGCTTCTCCAAATTGGAAAGGAAAAGAGCCGATCTCCGAAAACACGACTACTGATGCAACACCAGATGCAGTTTGGTCGAAAAAATTTTAAAAATTGGAGGTATTTTAAATATATTTTAATAATTTTGTTGATTGAACTCATTTTTGTTTTCATTTTCAGAACAAGTGTAACGAGAGTCAGAAAGACGTCTCCAAATACAAGAAGAAGTTAATGCAATGAAATCTTATATGAAAAAACTCAATAAGACTTTGAAGACTTCCGGACTCGACATGACGCATATGGCTTCTACTTCAAAGTTCACCATACCGTCTGCATTCGAATCAGATATTTCGGATTCTGATTAGAAGACTCGATTTCAGACGAGTGTTGATTAAACTATTTTTATATTTTCTTATTTAAACATCGAATATTTGACGATTATGTATTTTAGTTTATTTTCAATAATAACATCGATTTCAATTTCAAAATCGCTTTCTCAAATATCGATTTCTATTTAAAAAAACAACGGTTCGAACGCAAAATATAGAATCCTGTTTTAAAAAAAAATGAAACAAACATTGTATGGCGGATTTCCGTCATCTATACTATTATACTAAGATTTAGATGGCGGAAATCCGCCATCTAAATATGGGCACAATCGCTTTCTCCCACAAATAGATGACGGATATCCAATATTTATAAACTTAGGAAACCGCCTGCTGTACTTTAGATGACGGATGTTACAAAGATAGTCAGCGGGCATCCGCCATCAATAAAATTAACCACTATCAATGAATTGGCGCCATAAAATTACTTAATTAAATTAGACGTATCTTTAATTCGATTCTTAAAAAACATTCTTAAAAGTTATATTAAAATGACGTATCAATTTAATAGCATTGTAAATTAATTAAGCAATGACATATTCAATTTTAACCTGCGGTTAATTAACATTATATCTCTCTCACTCTCCGTAAATCGTAATAATACATATATATACCATGATCGATCAGAACAGCGACAGGAGAATCCCGAATAGCGTGGCAGATAGAATGACGCCGGCGTGGGAGTTCCTGTTTCCGAAACCACCGCTGGTTATAGCGGCAGGCACTGAACGAGTCATTAATTTCCAAAACAATGAAATTAATCTAATTAGTAGATAATAATATATAAACAAATTTTAATCTGTCAATCAACCTGGAGGATTAGTGATGTTTCCATAAAGTGGATCTTTGGGCTTCAGATCTAGTATGGCTGCAAAACCGTAACAGAATAGTAGAGTACTGTTATATATGGAAGATGATCATGAGATAGCTAGATCGATCATAGAATAATGAAACAGAAACCGACCTATGCAATTAGTGGGATCAAGTCCATCGATCTTGCAGGAGTTTCCGATTTGAAGGGCGTTGTAGAAACTAACTCCACCAGTCTGATCATCTTCGAAGGCTCCTTTGATGGACAGACAAAGACAAGCGATTTTCGTAGACATGACTCCGGCAACTTGACTACAACACTCTCTCGGTGCTGGATTCTCCTTCCCCATGATATACCCGAAACATTTTCCGATTCCGGTTTCCCCACTTCTTTGCATTCGTCTTCTAGGGTGGTTCCGTAAGACACGCCGCTCGAGCATACGACGACGGCGACAATAACTATACAAATCAAAGTTGCACCAGTGATCTTCGCAGCCATGGTTGATCGGATATTCAATTCGGATCTACCTAGCTTTTTCTTCCTTTTTCTTGTGCTGTTCGTCGATATTAGAAATTACTGATGTTGGTTGGAACAGCCAGTAATGATGATCGTGCCGTGCTGTGCTGTTTTTCCGAGTTCAACTACTCGCTGTTGGTGTAATAAATGCTGAATAACTGAGCATGATAAATCTACAATTTTCCCATAAGACTAGGCTTTTGTTGGACTGAATAAACCCAGTTACGACATGGGCCTAAAATATCCGATGTAAGTAATCGGGTTAGATCCTATTACTATTTAGCAGTGAATGATATAATAATTCAATCATCCCAGAGCCGACAGAACGGAATAGCCCCCACACCGTTATCTAACCCATGCACCGATGATATATGCACGCATCACCGGCTGATCTGCCTCACATGTGCGGCAATCCTGAAAAGTTTCTTCCTTCTCATCGGCGCCTGCTTTTCATTATTGGGGACAAATGATTAATTAATCAAACAACTTAATGGATCGATTAATGACCGTCAGAATTGATGGTCGGCTAGTTCTTTCTTTACCTTATCCTTTGTCTTCTCTAACTACTGTGTCTCTGTAAAAAAAACCTGCTAAAGGTTAAAGCTGAATCATTTGGTAAGAACAATGTAGCCAAACCTGTCATCTACAGCAGATCGATTCGATTTCGTCATTTCTGTAATTCCGGGCGAGGTGTGGGATTATTAAGGGTGGTCGTTTAATGGGCGCTTAACAAGTGGATTGAATTGATCGATCGATCGATTCTTTTTTATAATGAAAAATAAGTTATTTTTCCTAGCATGGTCCATGCACGCATGAATGTACGTGCAAGTTCCGACTCAGAGTATCCGATGACAAAAACAATGAACGTAATTTTAAAAAAATTAATGAAAATCTAATCTCATCCGTTGATTTTTATTTAAAAATTAATGAACGGTGAGATTAATTTTTTTTCTTATTTTCTTATCAAGTTATCCATATATTTATTACACAATTACAAATTACAATCAGAATATTTATTTTTATTATGATTAATTCATTATTAGTTGTCGTCCTTTTTATCTGTCTTAATAAATAATAATGTCAGATTGTCACGAATAATTATCACGACGGCATCCCTAGCACGTGAGAGTTTTAGTCTGGTAGTAATACATAGATCCACCATATCTACCTGAGCTGCCTGCCTCTCCCCCTCCGTCCACTCCATTTTCACTGCCCAACAACAACACCCAGTATCTCTGTCTTTCTTTCAGTGGAGCAGGCATTTGAATGCCACTGTTGGATTAGCATTAGCCACCGCTGTTGATCAATGGGGGAGGTAAGTAGTAAGTAGTAAGCAGTAAGCCACCGCATGTTCTTTCTTTCTTTCATCTTTCATTACAGACAGACGTCAACCACTCTTGAATCTTGCCTGCATCTTTACTTCTTGGAGTAAGTACGTACCGGTCCCATTGCTCATTGCTGTTGTTTTTGCTTCTTTCGACAGGAAGAGAAGAAGGAGGTTGAGGCGCCGGAGAAGAAAGAAGAACCAGCGCTGTTGCCGAAGGGTGATAAGAAAGACGTTGTGGAAGGAAATGATGAAGAGAGTAAGAAGAAGAAAGCAGAGGATGGTGTGGATGGGGAAGGAGAGAAGACAGATCCACCGCCACCGCCGCCTCCGGAGGAACTAATTATGAGAGTCTACATGCATTGCGAGGGCTGCGCTAGAAAAGTTCAGAGATCTCTCAAAGGATTCATAGGTACGTTTTTTCTTCTTCTAAATTTTGGAACATCTCTTGAGTCTTGACACTTGACGTTGGGTTGGCAAATGATAGGAGTTGAGAAAGTGACCACGGATTGCAGGACGCACAAGGTGTTGGTGAAAGGGAAGGTGGCGGCGGCGGATCCTTTGAATGTGGTGGAAAGAGTTCGGAAGAAGACAGGTAGAAAAGTGGAGCTGCTGACTCCGATTCCTCCAAAGCCTGAGAAAGAAGAGAAGAAGGAAGAAGAGAAACCCAAACCAGCAGAGGAGGTTAAAGAAGAGGTGAGAGCGAAGGAGGATGTTAATTCTTCTCTCTAACTGTTTTTAATTTGATTTGATGGATTGATTCGATTTGATTTGATTTGGCAGTCCAAGGTCATAACTGTGATTCTCAAAGCCCACATGCACTGTGAAGCTTGTTCTCTAGAGATCAAGAAGAGAATCCTGAAGATGAAAGGTGATTGTCTGATCGATCGATCATCTTAATTTCGATTTGATTGATCTTGGGATCTTATTGATAACGTTGATAATCAATGCAGGTGTCCAATCTGTGGTCGCGGAGCTCAAATCATCGCAAGTAACGGTAAAAGGCTTGATCGAACCAGGTAAGCTGGTAGATTACATCTACAAACGCACCGGAAAACACGCCTTCATCGTCAAGGTAGAACCGGAGGAGAAAGTCAAGGATGAAGGCGGCAAGGATGAGAAGAAAACCGAAGGTGATGACGTGAAGAAAGAAGGTGCGGATGGCGAGGGAGAGAAAGGGAACAAGACCGGCGGAGGTGATGGCAATGCTGAGGGGGAGGGGAAGGATGATCAGAAAGATATGGTAACCGATGAATCTATGATGGCGGCGAAGATAGTGGAGTTCAAGAGAAACGAGTATTACTATTGCTACCCGAAATACGCCGTTGAGTATGCTTATGACCCATATCCGCCGCAGTTCTTCAGCGACGAAAATCCTAACGCCTGCAGTATAATGTAAAATAAATTAAAAAAGAGAGGCAATTTTGCAAAAATCTCCCTTTTATATATTTAATATGATCTGTGTGTTGCTAGTTATGAGTTATGACTCTGTGGGTCTGTGGCTGTTTCTAATGAATAAAAAAAAAAAAATTCGGAAATTACTTATCTTTTAGGGTACCATACTGCAATTTCCTAAACGAAAAAGTTCAGGCACTAATCGAGAAAGAAAAGAGCATGCTGTTGAATGAAAGGGGGAAAAAAGAGGATGCACTACGAGAAGAAAGGTGAAGTTGCAGGTGGAAGCACTACAATGCTAGATGAGGAAAAGAAAAGGAAAAAAGAAAAGAGAAAGGGATCCGGTGAAGATACGTGGGCCTGAAAATAAGGTGGGACGTCGGTGACAGAAGTAGTGGTCGCCGGTGACATACAAAATTTTACCACACACACAGTGACAGAATATTGCAAGCAGTGACTGACGAGATATAACAACAATGAAACAGGGTTGCTTGAAATGTATTCAAGAACTATCCTCCAAATTCCAAACCACTGGCTCCATTCATCGGAATAAATGGAACAGGGACCCCATCAATTTCTGCCATTTTAAGTAGAATAGGTAGACTGTAGTTGAGCGGAGGAGAGTAGCTTGGATTTCTGGTATGTCGATGGATCCTCAAAAAAAAAATTATGGATCCATCTGGCATCTTCCGGGCACTTGGCTCAGTGGGTTGTGCCTTTCCCTATTTTGTATATTCTCTCTTTATTTGAAAATGTCTTGTCTTTATAACATTAGCTTTGGCCAGTTGGCTCCCATGAATGATTCCAAATCTTTCATCTTTTTACCTTTGCATCTGCTCACTGCATCTCCACTGCTACACCACAAGTGACTACTACTTTCTTGGGTTTGCAGTTTACTCCCTTCGATTTTTCTTATTTTAATAGAATTGACATCGGAAGCACTCAATTTTTTCCTATTTTAATACCCTACTATGAGAGTTTATAGATTTGACTATCATCTATGACCACTGTTTATATAAAAAAACGCATAAACTAAATTTAAAAGATACAGCTATCAGAAGGTGAAAGAAAACCTCTTTATTGATTATTGACATACAAGTCGATAATTAGCAAAATATACTTATTCCACACATCCTATCGTACTTTTTTTTTGGAAAAGTTCAGTCTTAGTATTAATTTAAAGAAGTTTAGTAGCATAGTAACAACTGAATTTAAAGTTTACTAATTACCTTTGCACCTGGGGTTAGCCAAGGCTAACCTCCTTTCATCCATCGTGGATGAGCATCAACAACGCGTCCCATTGGAGCAACGCTTGTCGTTCCTTCGTCGTCATACACCCTCGCTTGAATTTTTGTTCGTCAAAGTCAATTTCCGTCATTCCGATTGTCTGATTAACGATCTGCTGCGTTGTGTCCTGCCTTGCCTTCGTCTTTCTCAAATTTCGTTGCTTCCAGATGTGAAATAACGCAATGCCATAGATGTTCCAATGTAGTCCCCACACCGGCGAACCCTTCGTTAGCTTATTCAATTCCGCCAGTCCCCACACCGGCGTACCCTTCCAGTTGTGTTCACTGCATCCAGATTAACGATTGCTCCTGCTGCCTCCATAACTTCCGACAGTACCCGCTTGGTGAAAGTGCAGGTCGCAAAAACGTGATCAATCGTTTCCTAAGCATTTTTACACAATTCACATTCCAGGGATATAATCATACCTCTTCCAATTAACCTATCCTTGGTTGGTAGATTCCTTGATCTCACCCTCCAAAGATTTAGAGCTACCTTCCCTATCTTGTTGGCCCAAATGCCTTTTGCTAGTTCATCCTGCGGTAGTGACGGATTGAGGGTTGCCTTAATATTTTTTGTCGAGACTTTAGGACCATTACCTATCCATGATTTTGTGTAGTTGGGGCCGAGGGCCTGCACATTTGAAAATGTTCCCCTTCTGAAGCAAGGTAGCTTTCCAACTCGCGGAGTCGCCTTGCCTTTTTGTAATTTGCCTTAGAGAGCGCTCTTTGATGTATCTCTCGCACATCCACTTACTCCAAATGTCGTTCCTCTCCCACATTCTATATGCTCTGTTGATGATGGCGGCTTGTTGAGTGACCCTATAGTCTCGGATGCCTATACTTCCTTCTTTTTTCGACTTTATCATGCTTCCCCATGACAACTCCTTCTGATTGCCCCAAATAAACTGGTAGGTAATCGATTGGATTGAACTGAGGGCGGCTTGAGAGATTACATTGCTCCAGTGTATGGATTTTTGAAATAAGGGTAATTGATGCCAGATTTAACGATTTTAGCATCCTTTTTGTGTTGAAGAAGTGGAGAATTGCAACGGAGAGATCTTTTTTCATAATATTCCAATGGTGCTTCACAATTTCCGCAGTCAATCCATCTAGTCCCGGGGCTTTGCCTGCTGGAAGGTTTTTTAATGTTGCCTGAATTTCTTCCCCCGATGGGCCGGTATGCCCTGAGCTTGGCATTTTCGACGATTGTCGGACTGTGCTCGAAGTTCACATTGAGATTTGGGATTGGCGGCAATCTGTCTGAGGAAGAGAAGAGGTTGGTGAAATATAACACCGCTCTTTCTTTCATTTTATCCATGGAATTGATTTGGGTTCCGTTGCTGTCCAAGATTCCCATTATCGAGTTTTTCACTTGTCGTTTTTTGATCGCCTGAGTAAAGAAATTCGACCCCTGATCCCCTTTATTAATCCAACTAACATGCGCTCGCTGCTGGAGGTTAAGGAGCTCCGCATGTTGTATTTCTTTCAGTCTTCCTTTCAATTTCTTGAACTCCTTTTGGATTGTTATGTTGTAAGGTTCGCTCTGAAGATTAGCTGCAATTGTTTGTAACTCTGCCGCTATTTTGGATGGAGTTTCAATGACACTCCCTTTATAGTTTGCCCATTTTTTCCTCGCCGCTCGTACTGCCCTTATTTTCTCCTGAAGTTTATCTATCGAGGTGCCATAAACCGGTGATGTCCAGGAAGCCTTGAATTCCTTATTAAATTCCTCCTCTCGCAACCAGGAATTGTAGAATTTGAAGGGGGTAGATCCTCGTTCCTGTCGTGTTAGCTGGATTAGTTGACCCGCATGATCGCTCGACATTCCAATGAGAAGCCTCGGCCGAGTCTACGGCCATCTGGCTACCCAGCTCGCATTGCCCAATGATCTGTCAAGGCGTGTTCTTGTATGCTGGCCTCCCACACCATTGGACCAAGTAAACTTTCCACCAATTGCTTCCAGTTCGGTGAAGCCAGCTATAGCGGCTTCAAATTCCTCAGCTCCTGATCTGTCAAAGATTTCGTGCCCCTCCCTCTCATCGGGGTGCCTTATTTCATTAAAGTCTCCCAACAGTAGCCCATCTTTCGAGTTCGATTGCGCTCTGTCTGCGTTAATTCCATCCCATAGCAATCTCCTCTTTACTGGTGTATTTTCTCCATATGTGTTTAGAAGCCTCGCATGGATGAATTGAGCGTGCGAGCTTAGGATGGTTGCGGACCATTTTGCTGCGTTCCATCCAAGCCAAATAGAGTCTCTTCCATCGTTACTATCATTGTACATAATTTTCCACTCCGGATCCATTCTTTCCATTGCTTCACCGAAGCCCTCCAGTTTCGTTTTGGTTTCAAGAGCACCAAAAACCTCAATTGCATTCTCGTTACAGATTCGCTTTAGTTCACTCTGTCTTTCTTTATAGCAGAGCCCCCTCGCGTTCCAGACTAGCAGAGTCATCGGGGCGATGCTCTACTCTGGTGCGATGTCTTTCAGAGGCTTTTGGTGGTGTGGGGAGCTGCTCCCTGCCTCAGTGATTCCCTCTGCAATATTTGGAAGCGATTGAAGAGTTGAATTGGGACACTCGCTATCCGTTCTTCCGTTGCGCGTAGGCGAGATTGGATTTCATCTATCTCTGCCGTGGATTTTTCATTTCGGCGCAGTTTCCTCTGAGACGCACTCAGGTATGTCATCGAGGCGGAGGAGCGCCTTGGTAGGCTGTTGAGGTTAGGTAAGTTATAGTGTATGTGATCTCTACTCCTACGATCCTCGTCCGTGAAGCTCAATTTACAAGGGATTCACATTTGACTCATTGGACCGAGGGGCAGCGGGCTGAGGGGTGATGGGAGGCGTCGTGGCAGCCTGCCTACTACTTTCTGTTGTTTTATCGTATCTTATTTCAGCGTGTTTCCTATCGTACTTTTAGTTGTTTATTTAATTGTTCTCTTATTGTAATTTTATAATCTTTTTATTTTAATTTTAATTTAAATCGTTTTAAAAAAATGATACAGGATGTAAATGTACCAGATTTGAAATGGATAATTTGGACCTGACCCAGGTCTGGGTCCGCTAGACAAAAGTCTGAACTCAGACCTAACCTTGATCCGTGAAATTTTTAGGGTCCTTCATTATCTTAGATAAATAGGATTTTTTTTACCTTAGAAGATAATGACGGATTTCGGTGCTCTAATTCCGGAAGATCTTGCAAGGAGGAATTCTGTGTTGAAGATACAAATCTGAAATCTGGTTTGTATTTGGGATTTTTTTATTGGCTTGTTTGGAATAAAAATTAGATATAAATAATTTTTATTTATTTTGGTTTGGTTTGGTATTTTGGTTTGATCTATATTTTGGAATTTCCAAAGTTATGAAATAATGAAATTCTCCCGAATTGGAAAGAGTCAATGAAGGGACGAACAAGTATGAAAAATTAAAGTCAAAATCAAAACGCCATGTCTCGGGTCCCTACCAGCCGATGTAATCCAGCTGTTGGACTTTGAAATAAATCAGATTATTTTTCTCTCTCCTTCATTACGATTCTGCCACGTGACAACTACCTTCCACCAAATCGCCGGGGTCATCGAATTACAGTACACGCGGAAACCCTAATCCCGACGGCGAAGTGAACGAGGCGGAAAACTGAAATGGTGAATCTCGTCTGCGAAAGTGGAGTGTTTCCAGAGATGGTCACTCCCACTACGAATCTCCTTACCTGGGAAAAAGAACCTTCCTGGGACAACGTCACCGGCCTCGAGGAACAGCAAAAGAGATGCCTCAATCAGATTTACGCCAAAGGCGTGTTCTGGAAGGAGAATTCTAATAAAGAAGCCGGAGAGGAGGAGAATACGGGGTCTGGAGGAGTCGCATTCAGGTTGGAACACGGGGGTAATGTGGAGGCCGATGGAAACTGTCTGTTCACGGCGTCCAGGAAGGCGATGGCTATCAAGGTAGGTGTCAGGGATTTAAGACAAAGGACGGTGGCGAGGTTCTTGGATGAGTATGGATTGTTGAATGAAGAGGAAAGGAAGAGAATTGATGAGATCATTGCGCATCTCTACTCTCCGGATCTGAGGGCTGGTTGGGGAATCCATGTCGTCCAAGAAGTCAAAATTCTTGTCAAGAAAGAGGATCGCCAAAATTTCGATGCCTCCATTCAGGAGCTGGTAGATCTCGGAATCGTTAGGTAATTATTTTTACCTTTCAATTTTGGACTTTTTTTTGTTTTGTTAGAATCCGATTAAAATTTCTTGGTTTTAGGGAGAGTGCAGCAGAGTCCATTTATAAGGAAAGAGGCATTGCTGTTAATAATGGTCGGATCTGGACCAGGTACATGTCTATATGTGGTTCTGATGGAGACGAATATGACATTATCACGTTGCAGTACACAGAGGATGGTTTGTTGAGTGTTGATGAGAACAGGGATGGACGTTCGGCTGCATTTGGAGATGACATTGCTATCGAGAGTCTTGCTACTGAATTCAAAAGGGAAATTTATGTGGTAATCATATGCTATTTAAAAAAAATATTTGTTTCGATTTTATATATTTTTTAAATCCTTTTGAAATTCAATAATTCAATTTGCAGGGCCTGATTATCTGATTGACTGATATTTAGTTTTTTATGGTTTTAAATACAAAAAAATATCAGCATTAAAAACTTTGCAAATTGCAATACGGAAATAGTGTCATTTTGTCTACTCCATTTTTTTCTTCGTTATACTATTTGGGCAATTGAGCCTGAATTTAAATATTTAATATTTCTCTCTTGAACAATTAAACATTTTAAATTTTACAAATGTAATTAAAATTAAAATTGAATAAATTATAAATGTATAGAGTAAATAGTAATAAATTATTATTCTTGCATTATCACTTGTTTGCATTTTAAATTTTCATCCGATTAAACCATTAAGTTGATGTGTGTTTATTGTTCGATAATGATTAGTGGCATTATATATAATTTTCTACCTGACTTTTAGGTTCAAGCTCATGGATCAGATGCAATGGTTGATGAGGATAATTGTATCTTCTTCCTTCCTCACCGACCAAGGGGTCAAATATGCGGCCAACCATTTTTCTTATTTATGAAAGGAACAGGTGCATACTTCTGTTTGTAATTTTGTAGTATTACTATTGCATGATTTCCACCAGTTTTTCAATGGCATCACTTAATGATTGTTTATTTTTTCAAGTAAACTGTCATTTTTCTAATAGAGATCAGATCATCCAAATCTTTCTTGATTTTCCCCAATTCTCAGAGATTAATAATTCTTGTGAAAAAAAAGTATGGGCAAAACAATCTTCAAACCCTATTTCTAGATAACGAAAATCTCTTAGGGCTTGGAATCTAGCTTTTGGAGCTTGTTTAAGTTTATAGACAATCATGATTTTCAAGAATGGTAAACAGGTTTAAGTTTACCATTCAGAGACGCAGTTGATATTTCCATATCCTGTAAACCAGCTCATAGAAGTGTTTAAAGAGAGTATTATTCAAATTGTAACAGGTTTAAGTAAATTAGTAAACAATTTAACTATAGGATAGGATTAATAATCTCTTTGTAGTTAACCCCTTCTCTTTGGTTAAAATCCTTGGCTACTAATCTAGCCTTCAGTCCATTTATACCTCATTATCACATTCATGTTGTTATTTTATGGTACTGATAACCATGTTTTATTCTTAAAAATGGTATTATATGTAGGATCGGGGATGGGTCGGGGATCGTATTCCACTATTCCCCGTTCACGGCTAAATGACCGGGTACGGGGATACCCGGTGATTTTTATATGTTCAACCTTGGAAAATAAAAAGAAGGGCAATGTCTAAATTACAAAATAAAAAATAGAAATACAAAATAAAAGTAAAAAGAAATAAGCAAGAAGCCCATTGACTCTCTTTCATTAGCTATTTAGTCTAGTTATAAAGTAACTAGATACACTGCCTCAGGAGGTTAGTCTCCCATACTTCCATCGTAGAGTCTCCAAAGGATGACAACAACTCTTCTTGTAACACTCCGGATCAAATGAGAGAATAGAAATACAATTCAATGAATTTATTATTTATGTAGTTAATGCTTATTTATGTAATTCATGCAATTTATATTTTTCCTTAATTTAAAAGTATTTTTACTGATTATATATGATTTGTAATGATTTTACTCATTAGAAAAATGATGATTTTATATGCCCTATTACTTTTATGAAGCCTTAAATTGGGAAAACACGTGCAACCGATGCTTGTCTTCAATTTGCATGTGACTGGATCTAGATCCAGTCGGACCTAGCTCGTTTGGGCCAAAACATTTTATAGGGCTATAGCTACCCTCATCTTCGGATT
The DNA here is from genome assembly GCA_001185155.1 of Zostera marina. Taxonomy (NCBI): domain Eukaryota; kingdom Viridiplantae; phylum Streptophyta; class Magnoliopsida; order Alismatales; family Zosteraceae; genus Zostera; species Zostera marina. Next base: position 295,598 of record LFYR01000932.1, on the reverse strand, counting down.
AAGTTGTTTGGGTCCAGGTTCAACCGGACCTATTGCCACCCATAATTTTGTGCTTTGTCCTTCGTTCACTGACTTCACTCCACTCTCCAGCTAATGGAATTTTACTTTTGTCAACAAGAAAAGTTATAGTCAGTCTTGATATAAATAGTTAAAATTATGTAATACTGCTTTAACTTGGAAAAGGCAATCTTAATTAAATAGACTGATGTAAGTATATAATGGTAAATCGCCTTAATTAGTAATGCCATTCCTACGTTTTCTTGCTCCAATTTCTACTTGTTCATACTCTATATTTCATATGTATATGGACAAGATAGTCTATGACGGTTTGACTATTCTATTTGTTAGTAGGTGTTAAAAGATTTTTTTTCTTTCAAAAATCTAGATTTCTCTGTTCTATTCTATTTTAATTTTATTGAGTTGGTTAGTTGGATCCACCTTACCTGACCCCATTACAGACTTAGGTTGCACGTAGGACCTTAGCAGTGTATGCTCATATGTAAAACCTTGCTTTGAAAATATTATAACATGCGTAGAGTAAATATGATAATCGCTCACCACATTATTTGCCATACATGAACACGATGATGTTGCTGTCTATGAGTATGACAATTATCACTCTGGCGGTCTGGTCAATACCCCACAGAATAATTTCTATATCTGTTTTATATATCGGGGATACCTTTTTACAGGATGTAAGAATGTCTACTCCCGGTGAAAAATACACAATGAAACTCGAACCTAGACCCTCAAAAATTTAATAGTGATTGTGACTACTTAAGTTAATTTTCCTATTCTGTATTTTTTTTATGATTCTGTATATCTGTTTGCATCTCTAGTAGTGTAGCCGTCTTTTCTTGTTTTCGTTTGCCAGATGAGATGATCAAGAATCTAAAACAAAGGTTTGAGAAGTTTAGGGAAATTTATCGATTCTCACTTTTTTAGTCTTAACTCTTAACTCTAAGTTGAAAGTTGGAAACGTTAAAAGATTGGTCGATTCTAAACTTCTTACTGCTACAGAGTGATTAAATGCAGTCCTTTATTTGCTGTTCTTTGTGGCACTGTTATTAGCAATTCTCTTTGTAATTGTGAACATTGATCTTAATGGAATAAATTAAGTATTTTTAGAACGTATGAACTAAGTTTGTCTCGCCTTTTGAACTTGACAGGTTGGTGTGGTGCAGGTGGCGATCATTATGAACCTTTGATCGCAAGCACCCTTCCATTTATTTCACCGGAAAAGGCTGCAATTGTACTTTGAGGTTTCATCGTATGCTTATGGAAGAAGTTTATCTCAGATTTTTTTTCTTAGTAGAAACTGGAGACCGGTGTTCTTATTGTGCCAATTCATTTTGTTGACTGACCTTTTACCCATTTACCATGGTCCCATTTGGACCTATACTTATACTAACCCTTGTCGAGCCATTTACTTGTTTCTAGAATCGTATTCAATTTGAGACATGAATTGTTCTGAACACATTCATAACCGTTTTTTAGTCTGTTTCCATGTGTTGTGAAACAATCAGAAGTTGGACGGACGGCTGATTGCATCTGTCTTCATTGACAATTTTGTTTATTGTGGCATTAATTTACCTGTCTATCTTCTATTATTGAAATTTTTACTGAGTGCTGACTAGTGAGTAGTGAGCTAGCTCTAGGGTGATATGCTTATTTGTAGTGTTTGTCAGTTTTTCCTTAAAGTTTATTCCCTTTAAGGTCGGTTGGTAGTTAATATCTGCTAGCTAAGGATGTCATGAAATTGAAAGGTGTGGGTCACACATGATTACATGAACCTTTTTTATGCATATTGATAGCTAGGTTGATATGTGGGCTTGACTGGTATTTCGAAATTCGAACCCTAATTTTATGCATTGTGTATTTTTTATGCTATAGTATAGGAAGAAGCCCATTTTCAAGTAGGATGGTTTTAAAGTTCCAAAGATTCTTCAAAGCACTACCAAGTTAGAAGCAAAGAAAACTCTGGTGCCAGCACAGTAATACATAACAGCTTTGTCTCACTTTCTCGATTTACGGTCCTCTCTTCACTTCAATGAAATTTACACCCAGTGATTAATCCTGACCTTGTCTTTAATCAGTGAATGCAGAAACCATTCAATCATCTTTACATCCCGGACCACACTCTCACTTTAAAGTTTAAGCCCATCCTTAGTACTTAAGGTTTCCCTTGCATGTGTGTTATTTGCAAATGAATCTGCACACGGTTCTAGAATCTGGATCGTCCATGCGAATGCGACCATGCTATAAAACTAAAAGCCAAAGTTGAGATCTTTTGAGAAACAGGAGTAGCAAGCAGGTACATATGCATTGTAAAGTAACGAAGCATCTATATTTCTACTGGAATTTGGTCTCTCAATTATTTCATAGATGTATTTTATTTAATACAGCTGCTGCATCGCGACGCTATTACCATCCCTTTATTCCACAATGAGTGCTGGGCACAGTGCACATTGCCACATTGGGTTCCAGCTGCACTCCCTAAAGTCCAAAGTTGAGAAGCAATGTTTTGTTTATGTCTCTGCCCCGACTGCCCGTAATCCGTATGGCCATATGTATAATAATAATAATAATTGAGAACGGGTGAGTCATGTTTAATTAGGCATACGAACACATCATAGATTACAAAATACAAACACACTAGTTCATTTTCAATTTACCCCCAGATCATGATGCCAATAATAACAATAATTGAAAGTGCTGTGTTGCAGTGATTGGTTTAATTGAAATAGTTTTACAAAAATAAGAAATTTGAGTTCAATCGTCTGTCTGTTTTCTCAATCAATAATATAATGATTGTAAACAAAGGAGAAATGGATTGCCCAACACCCGGAAACTGACATGGACATGTAGCAGTCATGTCATCCTTTTGAAATGACGAAATATTAATGTAGAAGAAAAAGAGTACTTGAGTATTCAATAATGACTCTTTTCAATAAAACACACCATACATGTGATTTTGTTAGCCAATAATCAAAGATCGATGGACAATAATGCAGATCATGGTTAAATTTTAATCCCAACCATCCATGTTATCTATCCATCTATAAAAGACCGCCTCCTTTCCATCTTTCCACCATGTTCATTTTATCATTCATCATTATCACTCACTGTGAACACACACAGTTTTCTTTCTAGGTTCTTGTTGTTGTTCTACTAATGGATAATATGAGCATGGAGAAGTTCCAAGCCATGAAAGGGTACAAGAGGAGGAAGAAAACCTTCCTCTACAGACTCATCCATTACATTCGAACGACTGTATTTTTCGGCTTATTTCTCTCCAGTCCAATCTGGCTCCCTAAACTGAAGTCTTCCTTCAAATACGTCATCTTCGTCGCCCTCCCTACCTTCTACGTTGCTGTCTTTGCCCCCAAATGCCTATTCTTCATCTGCAACATCATCATCGTTTTTCTACTCAACCAGTCCAAGCGTTCCACCTCTACTTCATTCAAGCAGGACGTCTACGACGAGTATGTTCAGAAGAGCAAGGTGTTGAGAAAGACGGACGACCAGTGCATGTCGACACCACTGGAGGAGGAAGAAGAAAAGGAAGAGAAAGAGGAAGAGGAAGAAGAAGAAGAAGAAGAAGAGAAGGTTGTGGTGGAGTCATGTCGTTTTGCAATGCTGTCTGAAGAGAAGGACGGGGAGTTACTTGAGGGAGAGAGTAGTAGTGGCGAAGACGAGGAGGAAGAAAGTGAAGCAATTCCGGCCGATGAGCTGCACAGGAGAGCCAACGACTTCATTGCGAGAGTGAATGAGCAAAGAAGGGCTGAAGCGAGAATGTTTGGGACGACGTAGAGTGCCTGATTCTGACCTGACTACTACATCCGATCGATCATTCCAAGGTTGTAGATTTTACCAGTCGGTGGTGTTCAGAGCATTCTCGTGATAGATACGTAAATCGATAGATAGGTATTAATTTGGGGTATATAGCAGTCATGTCAATCTCCAATGTTGACCCAAATAATATATACGTTGGGATATGTTCTTCTTGACCAAAATTTCTTATGTTAGAATCAATCCATCAATCGATCTACTTAATTATATATTCCTAATTATGCTTATGCTGATTACTTCAAATTTAATCATATATAGTAAGTAATGTGAGAAGAAAACAAGTTTGTGACTTGTAAGATTAGGGTTTAGAGAGAGGGAAGAGAATTAGAGGTTTAGCTAGCCGTTTAACTAGGGTTTCAATTCTATTTAAGTGTTTAATTGTAATACTAGTTAGCTTAAATTTTGGATAAAAGTCAACTCCGAAAAGGGCTCGTGCTTGCATCCATCTACAAAAGTCGTTTGATTCCATTCAATGGCAAGCAATAGAGGATACTTTTAGAAGTATGAATGTAATTAAACTTTTGCCTAATCTCTATTGTTATGGACTGTATTATTACTATAAGATTTTCTATTTTGGTAGAGGGCTCCTCTACAAGGGAGTTCAGAGGTGGTAGGGGCCTCTGACAAGGAGATCTCCTATCACCAATACTTTTTAACATGGTTCTTGAAGTACTTTCCCATACTTTTATTTATGTGAAGAAGAAAGGAGACATAGACATGCACTTACATTATAACAGGATCGAGATCGCCTACTAGCTCACCATTGTTTTGAGACATTCGAGGATGAATGCTTCTGAACAAAGGTGTAGGAATATTATACATGGGCTCTTGGTCCATTTCCATATTAGAGAGCCCCTTATCATCTATCTAGGTGGAAGAAGGATATAAAGTGAGACAAGAAGAGGATGGTGGGTAGTTTTTCGATTTTTATGGAGTTGTCAAAGTAACAACCCTATCTTTCTTTTTACCTTTTTATGTTTTATAGTAGATTCTAATATTGTCTTTCCATCTTCTGTGGATACAGAAGACCTTTTCAATTAGCGATTTTCAATCAAGACGACCAGTGGATTCCAGTTCGTTCCTCTCGATCACCTGCTTCAGTTACAGTAGTTTGTAGTTGTTAGTTAATATGTATATTTTATCAAATGTTTTAAGAAGTTTGTAATAAATAATCGTTTGCATTTTGTTTGTTTCGTTTTGACTCGGTCGATCCATCGAATCGACCTCATCAATGGGGATTAGCAGTTCCAGACGCATGTCTGCTATGTGGAAAGGCGAAAGAATCAGTGGAGCATTTATCTTTTAATTGTGAATATATGAGGGAATTATGGCTCCAATTTGCGGATTTAATTACCGGTGGGGCTTCGTGGAAGATACTCAATAAGTAGAAACCAATAGGAGGTGATTTGAGGATCAGAGATCTTATAGAGGCGCAGTCCACACATTTGAGAAACAATCCTTATATTGGGGCTTACATTGGACTGCTCTTTCAGCGTAATCGGAAGCATCATAAAGAGGAAGCGCGGCATGTCCTAAAGAAAAGTTTAATTACAGATATTGACGTTCTATTCAACTCATTAAACTTCAAAAAATCTCACAAACATATGATAGAAGTGTTAGAGTGTGGAGACGTTTTTTTTCCATTAAGGGTATTAAAAGCATTAATTCTAATTAAAATAATTAGAATTAATGTAGACCTTTTATGAGCCATTAGAATTAAATAGATTTAATTCTGTTAAATGGGTACTTTAAACCTTGAAATGGGTATTAGGGTTGCAAACACAAAACGACAACCATAATCTCCCATATAAGTATCTCGTGATCGTTTGTATTCTTTAAGAGAGAAAAAGAAGAGGAGACACTCCGTGGACGTAGACACATTGTCAAACCACGTAAATTTGTTTTGTTCTTATTTTTTGCTTGATTTTCAAAGTTCAATTTAAGGATCAATTCTATCAATTGGTATCAAAAAGCTATAGTAGCACAACGATGGATGGCTGATGTAGTATATCGATCAACTTACTACAACATAATTTTATTATAAGAGAATATCAATATCTGATATCATCTTTCTATATATATTATAATTGCATCTTGCCAATTGTTGAAACGTCATTGCCTATAAATCTACTAACGTGTTGTTTATATATTTTATTTTTTTCAGTTTATATATACACGACAAGTTATGTCTTAATTGGGTTAACTATTATAATTGGGCTGGACCAATATATATAGAACTATGTTAGGGTAAATAAGAATTAAGAAGGAGACAAATGGAGGTAGCTGAAATTTTTGAATTTGAAAATGGAGCTCTAGTTGAATTGCTGAACCTTCTTGATCCAAAATCTAGTGGGACGGTAAAAGGCAGTAACTCAAAAAGAGCAAGACATCAAACTTGGGGAAAAAGAAAAACAGAGACGAAACGAAAATAGAAATGGTGAAATGAAATCACCCCAAAAAAGAAAGTGTTTTTAATTTACTTAACCTGCACGGTTAGTCATGAAATAAAAATCAAATATTTATGTCCTCTCCAACTCTCTCTCGGCTCTCGTTCTCCATTTCTTTACTCCAAAATCTGAACACTACCACCCAACCTTTATTCTCCGTATCTGTTCATGGATGATCTCGAGGTTCCCAACTTCCACCACCATGGAATGGAAACGGAGTCGGAGACACAAGACGAAACTCCGGGAGAGGAGCAAGAAATAGGAGAAGGTGGAGGGAGAGAATTGGTTCTTAATAAGGAAAGGCAGCAGCAGCAGCTGGTACCGAAAAGAAGGTCGACTAAAGATAGGCACAAGAAAGTAGATGGAAGAGGAAGAAGAATCCGTATGCCTGCCCTCTGCGCCGCCAGAATATTCCAGCTCACCCGCGAGCTAGGTCACAAGTCCGATGGCGAGACCATTCAGTGGTTACTCCAACAGTCAGAGAGCTCCATCATCGCTGCTACCGGAAGCGGCACTGTTCCTGCATCTTCCTTCTCCGTCACTTCATCCGGTCCCATATCTAACCAAGTCCAGAACGTATCAGTCTCCTCTGCAGTTGAGTCGAGAAACGGGTGGAGCTCGGAAATGTGGAACGCGTTTGAGAATCAGGGTAGTGGATTTGGGCATATGAGTATCGCGTCGATGATGAGTGGAGGATTGCCGGGATTAGAATTGGGTCTCTCACAAGATATTGGAATTTCGAACCCTCTAGGTTTTGATCACTACAATCAGCAGCAGATTGGGCGTGGTAGTGACAGCGGCGGCGGTGATGAAGTTGGAGGTGTGAACCATCATGAAATGTAACTGCCAGATTCCGGCGTCGAAAGTACGACATGTGAATCTGAAATTGTCGGTAATCGGTAATAACCATTTCTAATCTGATTTAACTCATTCGATGTTTGGATTGGATCGAAGCTTGTTAATGAAAACTAGCAAGTTGGGATGGGTTGGGTTGGGCCGTGATTATGGACTTGTTGTTATTAATTTTTTTAGCTAGTTGACGAGAGGGGGTGCGGCCCATAGTAAAGCCTGTTCTATTTTATTATGTAAAAGCCTAAAAGGGTTGTAAAAAGAGTAAAACCAAAACATGCGTGGTGTTTAGATGTCAGCTTATGACATACCGACACATGGAGCTCACGTCTCCACGATGATTTCATGGAGATCGCCTGAAAAGCTGGAGTCTTCCTGTACGAGTGAAATTCTGTACAAAACCAAAACCAAACGTACATCTGTCGAAGAGTGGTCTCCTTGGTGTTTGACACGTATGTCCTTTTGTCCTGTGCTGTTGTACTTGTTCCGAGATTCTACTACTACTCCTACTATCTATCTACGTCAGTCAGTACTCGATCATATTATTCATTACTCACCCAGCAGTTAAGTTGGGTTGGGTGGTAGATCATGGATAGTTAATTAAGATTCTTTCTTCCTTGTTTTGATTCATACAGATGACAATTAAGACGAAGGCTCCACGTTCCATGTTCCTCCGATCTCCTCCAGGTCCATGCAAAGATAGTTACAGGCCAACTTTTCTTCTTTCTACAGAAAAGAGAGTGGGACGCAGGTGCCATTGCAGTTGCCGCAGAGCATGGATGATGGATGGACGGCTCCGACTTGTTAATAAATAATGGAAAAAATGCTTCTTTTTTTTTAGGGGAGTCCGGGAGTGGTTGGAAAAAAGTAACGTCGGAAAAAAATGCTTTTTTTTAATCCGTTATTTAATCGTTAATCTAATTGTCTGTGAATTACGATGATGACGTGGTGTTTAATTGGGGAGAAATTTGACCCACGTTTTTGGAAGAAGGTGGAAGAGTTTGTGGGACCCGGGAGGAGTTAATGAAAACGGAAGATGAAGGAGGAAGAAAGACCGGAGTAGTCCTTAAAACAACTGAGGAGTTCCGTCCGTCTCACCACTCCCAATTCTCCGATTCCCAATAAGAGAGACCTCTGCTGTCTCGTCAACCTCAGTCTGTTTGCTGTTGAAATCTGATTGGTTGACAGAATCCAAAATCGCAGCGATATCTAGACACTACTGTACTGATCCTCGTTATCTCCACGACTTGCAAATTTTTTTCCCCCTATTTCCCATCACGGCATTCACCGGAAATAAATTCCGACGAACAAGAAGAAAAAAAAATGATTCTGTTTTTTTTTTTTTTTTTTTTTTTTAACGATCGCCATTGGATGGATGGTGATGGATCGTGGATGCGTGGGTATTTAAAAATATATATATTAAAAAAAAAACACGGACAGAGAGACTCAGAGAGAGAACAAGAGTGGAGATTCCATGTGGTCGTCTGCACACTCGATTCTCAAATGAAAAGAAAAAAAAAAGCTTTCATCGGCGGAACTCACTCTCCCCCCCCAGTCGGCCAATCTCCACATGGAAAGAACGGGGGTTATTTTAGGAATTACACCCAACAATCTCAGTTCTTAGTTGCACACTTGCACCCTCGGACTATGAAAAATATATATAGACATACAGTCATATATGTGAATAAGATTCAGAGACACCTCATCTTTTTCCTCTCTTTCAGACGTCCTTCTTCTTCTTCTTCTTCTTCTTCTTCTTCTTCTTCTTCCTCTCTTTTAATCTTCTCGGAGTGATGGAATATGGGTCGGAGGAGTACATAGAAGTTGACGATGAGTTTGAGAAACTGATGATTAGGATGAACCCACCAAGGTACTTTCGATTTCTGTCTCTCTGCTTCAGTTCTAGCTTCGGTTGTTGTTAATTTCCATGAAAATTTATGCTACCTTGTTGTTTTTCACAGAGTAACCGTGGATAATACTTCCAGCAGAAATGTCACCTTGGTGAAGGTCCACTCTTTGTTTCTTTAGGACTGGTTCCTATGTATCTTGTTCTATTACCCATGAACTATGATGATTATTTTATTTTATTTTATTATATTCTATTCTATTCTGGGGTGCCATGGATTTCAGGTGGACAGCGCTAACAAGTATGGGATTCTGCTGGAGGTTGTGCAGGTTTTGACAGATTTGAATCTTACTATCAGACGAGCTTACATTTCCTCTGATGGGGAGTGGTTTATGGATGGTGGGTTGGGATTGTTGTTGTTATTGTAATCATTATTATATTGATTCATTTGTTCTAGGGTTTTGGGTTTCAAATCTTTATATATTTTACCAAGCTCTCCTCAGTTCCTCTTCTTCCGCATTCCTTCGTCCATCCATTCATTCATTAACGTCTCCTCCCTGTTCTTCTCTGTTGTTTGCTGCAGTGTTCTACGTTGTGGACCAATACGGCAACAAACTCTCCGACGAAGAGGTCATCGACAAGATTCAAAGGGTGGGGGAGGGGGGGGGGGTCTAATTATTATTCCACCTCGGATTGCGAAATCAATCTGTTTCTATATATTAATAGTTGGGTTTTGTCGATTTTGTCGTGCAGTCACTCGTAGCAAGAGAATTAAGTCTCCGTTCCCTCCGGCGGTTGAATGTCGGCAACCAGCCCGCGCCGAAGCATACGGCGATCGAACTGACTGGTAGAGACCGACCGGGACTTCTCTCGGAGGTATTCGCGAACCTGGCGAACCACAGCTGCAATGTGGTGAGCTCCGAGATTTGGACACACAATTCACGAATGGCATCTGTCATCTACATCACTGATGGCTCTTCGGGATTGCTCATCAACGATCCCGATAGACTGACCAAGATCAAACATCTTCTCCGAAACGTTATGAGAGGAGACCGAGACAACAGCGGTGCAAAGGCCGCAATATCGTTATGCACAACACACACCGAGAGAAGACTGCACCAAATGATGTACGCCGATCGTGATTACGACAGACGCAATATCGATCTAGGTGGCGACGGAAGGGACAAACCGGTGGTTAGCGTCGAGAACTACGCCGATAAAGAATACTCGGTGGTCAATGTGAGATGCAAAGATAGACCCAAGTTATTATTCGACACAGTCTGCACTCTCACCGATATGCAATACGTTGTCTCACATGCGACATTTAATTCTGAAGGACCTGCCGCATATCAGGTTCAATCAACTGATGACTAATCGATCTACTTCTCTCTTTCTCTCACTCATTTAATTGGATCATGTTAACATGCCCCGAATCTTGCAGGAGTACTACATCAGACACGTAGACGGCTATCCGGTGAGCTCCGAAGGAGAAAGACAGAGAATAATCCTTTGCCTTGAAGCAGCAATCACGCGACGGAGCTACGACGGAATGAGATTGGAGCTCTGTGGAGACGACAGACCGAGACTTCTCGCTGACGTGACGAGAATATTCAGAGAGCACGGTCTTACAGTGACTCGAGCAGAGGTTACAACCGAAGGAACACAAGCCACCAACACTTTCTACGTCGCCGATCCATCTGGCGATCCGGTTAGTCGCCAGACTATTGAAGCAGTGAGAAATGAGATCGGGGAGACGACTGTGCATGTATTTCCTCTGAAAACACCACCCTCGCAATCACCATCTTCTTCACTCGGGAGCTTGTTCCGTTCACGATCGGAGAAGCTGTTGTGTAACTTGGGTCTTATAAGATCATAGAAGATCGATTCTGTTCTGTTCTGTTCTGTTTTTTTTGTTGTTGCTAACGATGGTGGGGTGATAGATATTAGATAGTCAACTTAATTTCTTTTTTGATGAAGACAGTCAGATGTGAGACAGAGACAAAACGCCACCACGACGGTAGCATAGGAGAAGTTGTTGTCGGAGTTATGTCTGTAACTTGTTTTCTAATCATAGTATGGATTGACCTTTACTAGATGTTTTTGTTTTTGGCTTGAATCGACGAAACCAATGAAGTTTGTAAGAGAGGAGGGTCGGGTCAGATTTACTTATCGATGAGGAGGAAAGAGTGGTGGTGGCTGGTTACTGCTGTGTCTGTCTGATCGATAGAGGGAAAGTTTGAAAGGAAAGCGGGGGAAAAAAACAACAGATGTCTCCATCCCATCTAGAAAGCTTTTGTGGCAACTTCGTCGTTAAATCACATGAGTAGTAGTTAATGGGTTTGCTGCAAAATCCACGTTCAAAAGTGGTGCAGTCATATACAGTGGGTTGGTGGTGAAGCTATGCCAGAATTTAATGGCATCCATGTGGAGTTGCGGGCTGGTTCGGTTGCGTTCATTCAGCCAACAGTCAAACCATCTTAATCCTTAAATCATGCTGCTAATCATCGTATTAATTCTGGGAAACTCTGGTAATTCTGGAAATCTGTCTGTCCATGTGTACGTTATCAGAAAGCACATGAAGACTGAGCAGTTCCAGAGAACAGGATCTTTGAGGAGTCTCCGTACACAAATCTTCTGATTACAAATCAAACGGTCCCAAACACACCGTTTTACACGTTAATTACTGTACCTACATAGATCTCTTCCGATACGTAGACTGTTTGGTGGTAATCTCACCTATACCTCTCCAGATTCTTCATGATCAAATTTTAAACAACTAATCGAGTGGATTCTGGATCTCAATTTGATTCTATCAATTTTATAACTACTTCCGCTTAATTGTCTCCAACATGTCTGCTTTTATCTTCGTTTATTTATGCTCACCTATGACTGTCTACGTACTACGGCCGTCCAAACCACGTTAGTTTTATTCAATCTCTGTATTTTACTGTTGGGTTTCTTTTGAATTCATGTTGGAATCTTACAACACGGTCAACCAACACCCACTCCTAAATTTTTTGTATTTTTTTATTTACAATTCAAGATCTCAAATTCACTCCAACATTAATTAATAATTAATTAAATTGATTTCGAAATTACCCGACAAGATGGATGGATTATGGATAGATGGATGGATTATGGATAGATGGATAAAAAAACACGATGTTTTGTGGGGTCTGCTTCATCTACTCTAATGTCTCTGTCGGTTTTCACCATCTAATGTAAAAACTAGCCTAATTTGGAATCTTTTCACATGCAAAAATGTTATTTTAGGATAAATCTCAAAGTGTTTTTTTTACCAAACGATTTGCTGACAGCTCCTTTGGAATATCGAATCAATGGTAATTATCTAAATCTTTGGATCTCTGAGAATTAATGAAGTTTGTTTATTGGGCCAAAGGCTTGTAGGCCCACTGGGTCAGGAGTTTGTTAAGAGTGGCGGTCCTTGTCAGTTTGTCTTACCGACTTATCTTGGACCCCACCAAAGATATCGAGAATCCAAACTGTGGATTCTCGTGGATCGTGTGCATTAATGACGGGAATATTTCAAAAAAGAAAATGACATGCTTTTAATATGGATAATTGGATATTTAACTAAAAAGATCATTATCCAATATCCTTTGCTATTTTTTCAATCCATCAATGGATTAAAAATTTAACAAAGTCAACTCCAATCGTAATTAAATTCACTGTTTTATAGGGACCTCCAACTTAATTTTTACACACCTTATTTTTGTTATATGAAGAACATTAACTACCAAAATCCACAACCAATTACACGTTAGCAACACTATGGACGAAGAATATGACATGGTCCAACATGTCTTAATCAAAAATATCAGAATTTCAATGTTTTAATTTAATACAACAATAAACTAAGTTTAGAAAACTAGTAGATATCTTATAGATTTTAATTTCATTAATTCAGAATCTTTAGATATCTTTATAGATTCCAATAATTTTTTATTCTATTAAATTGGTTAGATTCTCTTGTTATTATTATGAAAAATGAAAAATGAAAAATGAAAGAGTTAAAATAATTAATTTTGATTAAATAAGTAAAAACAACCGCTTAGAAGTTGGAAGCGGTTGGATCAGCAATCCTTCGTGGTAAATAAATAAAGTGGCGCCGCCATATCAGGTGATTTTTGGACACACGTGTTCTCTGATTCTATAATAAGGACTATAGGAATTAGAAATTTTGAGAGTGGGAAAGAATCGATTAATCAATATTTAATCGATTCTTTTTTCCATAAATCCACCAAATGTTGATTCTTGTGAAATCTGTAAAATCAGATCGATCTGTTGTTTCCTTTATTAGATAATTGGGATTCGGGAACATTCCTTGTTGATTTTATTCTAATTAAATCAATAAAATATCTACAAAAATTCAAATAATGCACTGCTTTTCCATTTTTTTAGGATAATTGATGGTAAATGTTAAATTCTATTATTAAATATAAATACACCGTCTTTACATATTCTTCAATTCCACAACGTCTTTCTCTCTCTTCTTCTCTCTCTCTCTCTCGTCTTCGTCTCCTGGCCTTTCTTTCTTCCCTCCTCCCCCTCTTCCCTCGATATATTTAAGCAGTGGGGAAAAAACCAACCAACCAACCAAGTGAAATCTGATTTTATTGTTCAATCTGTTAAACTGAAGCCATGCTCGGATACGTTTCTACTGGCATGAACGACGAGGTCGCAAAGCTCATCCGGAGGATGAATCCTCCCAGGTCTGTTTTCTGTTTTTTTCTTCTTCTCTATTTTCATCGCTACACGTCGCATCACTTGCGTTTTTTTTCTTCTTCTTGTTTTTTACGGATCCGATTTTGATTTTTGTTATGTTTTTCTCTCTCTCTTCTGTAATCTTTTTTTTTACCATGGAAATCTCTGTGATTTTCGATTTTTTCTTCTTCTTCATCTTTTTAGAGTTATAGAGTTTCCGGATTTTCGATTTCTAGGGTTTGTGAATTTTAATCGTGAGGTAGGTAGGTAGGTAGGTAGGCAGGCAGGTACCCGATCCAAAATTTACCATTGATACAGCCAGATGTGAAAGGAAAACTCTGTTCATGATTTCGTAATTTCCTATGTGCTGAAATCAAAACATGCAATGGCACAGTTGTTCTGAATTTATTATTCTCTGTAGGGTGGAGATTGATAACGAATCCTGCAGTAATGCAACTGTCATTACGGTAATCACGATCCTTCTTTCTCAATTGTTTCTTTATTTTCTTTTTTTTGTAATTTGGAAACGACGTGACAATCTTTCCTGTGGGATGGATATATATGGATGATTTCTATAGGTTGATAGTGTGAATAAGAAAGGGATACTTCTTGAACTTGTCCAAGTCATCACTGATCAAAAACTTGTTATAACAAAAGCATACATATCTTCAGATTGCGGATGGTTCATGGATGGTGAGACTTCTTCTCTACTTCTCCACATACCATCATCGATCTATCACCTGTTTACTCACATTGTTCTGACATATTATTTCCATCTTTATCAATTAGTTTTTAATGTCACTACATCTGATGGGGACAAAATCACAGACCAGGTTGTCATAGATTTGATTAAAAAGGTATCAAAGGATCCCATTTTCTGTCTTTTAATTCATTTTGTCGCCATGTCCAACGTTAAATTTTGGTTTTTATTTGCAGTCAATCGAAACCAAAGCTTGCATCTTCCCTTCCACAAATGAATCAGACAATGAGGTATGTTCCAACAATGACCACACATCCATTGAATTAACAGGGACAGACAGACCTGGACTTCTCTCTGAGGTGTGTGCAGTTCTTGGTGATTTGAAATGTAATGTTATCGGAGCCAAGCTATGGTCGCACAATACAAGAACAGCTGCAATTATTCACATTACAGACCTCTTGACTGATCTTGCGATCAAAGATGAGGAAAGACTTAACACTATTAAAGAACTTCTGAGTAATGTCCTGAAAGGCTCTGGCTTTTCAAGATTGGGGAAAATGTGTCTATCCAATGGTGGTATGCACACTGAGAGGAGACTGCATCAGTTAATGTTAAATGATCGGGACTACGAAAGAGATCAGGATAATTGTTGTAGTGCCGTGGATGATAGTGATGACTTAAGGCCTCACGTCGTGCTGTTGGATTGTTTTGAAAAGGATTACACAGTGGTCATCTTGAAATGCAAGAATAGACCTGAGCTCATTTTCGACACTATATGTGCGATAACAGACATGCAATATGAGGTGTTCCATGGGACAATAAATGCAGGAAATGGCGAAGCATACCAAGTAATATATATATACTATATATATGAATATAATTGTTCATTTTTATTACCATATATGGTATTTGAATGTCATCCATCTTCTTGATTGCAGGAGTACTACATCAGACATGTGGATGGACTTCCCATAGGTTCTGAAGCCGAAAGGCAACGCGTGATTCTATGCATTGAGGCGGCCATAGAGAGGAGGGTGTCAGAGGTGAATTTTATTCTTCCATTTCATATAAACAATGTGGCTTGTTCTAAAGTTGATTGTTTGTGTTTTAGGGGGTTGAATTGGAATTGAAAATCAACGATGACCACCGAGTAGGGCTTCTCTCTGAAATAACTCGAGTTTTTCGAGAGAATGGACTTGCGATCGAAAAGGCAGATATCTCAACAAATGATGGCGAAACAAAGGGATCGTTCCATGTTTCCTATATGACTGGCGGTAGTGCCGTTAACGCTAACACCATAAATTCTATCCGTGAACAGATTGGACAAAATAAACTAAGAGTGAAAGAATCACCTGCACTTAACCCACCCAAACCTTCTGTCGACACAATCAGATATCTCTTCACAGGTTTTATGAAAGTTTTAAATTTTCAGAATTTCAGCTTGGTTAGATCATACTCCTGATTTGTACAGAAGGTAGGAGCACACTGTAAATGGGTAGGTTCGAATTATCATAGTTAGAAATTAGAAAAGTAGGATTCACCACGTCACTTTGATTGTATGTACATAGATTGAAAATCAACAAAGCAAGTATGATACCATATTATGTTCTAATTACGTCACTTTGATTGTATGTACAAATTTCTGATACCATATATAGTTTGCGAAACCAACGATCAAATTCTGATTTAAAAGTATTTGGTCATTGAAGTAACAATGAAACGTCATCACTACACAACTATATAAACGTCATCACTATACAATTGCGGTTAGAGTCTGCCTAAACATCGTTATTGAGCACTACAGAAGAAACGACCGTTGCAAAAAAAACTACCAAATGACAGAAATAAAATCCTAAAAGCTTTCTTTAAATTTAATTTCATATCCAATGTTGATAGGAATTTAGAATATCAATGGTCTAAAAACAAGAAATCTCGAAGTTAAAAAGTTCATAAAAACCCAAGTTATATCTATTTGGCTTATATATATGAAACAAATGTTAGAAAGGTTAATTTAATTTCAAACACTGTAGTAAAATGTTTGGTAATCATATCTCGATCATCTCCAACAAGGCTGATGACTCTGACCAGGACCCAGACTCAATCTGGTTGGGTTGGGATGTGAGGCTATGGGAGATGATCAAAAGTAGATTGCACTATGGTCTATGGGGGCGCAACTACAAAAAGAAAGGGAAACTATGGGAAGAATTGATAGATATAAGTATTGAGGGAACCTGAATTGTTCTAAGGGACTTCAAAGAAGTCCAAATTAGAAATGAAAGAATAGGCTAACATGATAGAACTTACCTCACAAATATGGACTTATTTAATAATTCCTTAAACGAAGCAGGTTTAAGTCAAATTAAAACAAAGGATAACCCATTCACCTAGAACAATAGGAGATGGTAGAATTGATAACAAATTCGATAAGGGTTTTGGAAATTCAGATTGGTTTTATCTATGGCATGGGTTTAAACTAGAATGCCACTCATGTGGTAACATCCGACCACGCCAGTCTGACCATTGAACTAAGACATGTCCAAGAATTAAGAAAGCCATTCAGATTCACTAACTCGTTGTTGAAAAATGAAAACTTAAGAGAAGTCGTAGCCAGAACATGGGATGTAAATGTTTCAGACTCAATAATGTATAAGTTCACAGAGAATTTGGACAACGTAAAGAGGGTGCTTGAAGGATGGAGGAGATCGAAAAGCCAAGCTGAGAAAGCTATAATCGAGGCTGAGGAAGAGCTACGGATGAGCGAAAATAAATTAAGCAATTCTACTAATATATATAATAACACAGGTTAGGGCAGACACTTTCATAAGAAATTTAAAATCACTACTACATGACCAGGAAGAAGAGACAAGGCAAAGAAGTAGATCTACTGGTTAAAGCTTGGGGATAGAAACACCAAGTTTTGACACATGCAAAAATTCGGATAGAACCCTTGTCTGTTTACCCTCCTCTTTGTGCAATTAAAACTTCTCCTCGGTAATTGAAGAAAAAGTAGAAAAGAAATAAATTAGACTGTTTAAGAAGCATGGGACATTAGGTGTCTCCCATCTAACCTATGCAGATGATCTCTTAGTTTTCTGCAAAAAAAGACCACGATCTCTTAGTTTTCTGCAAATCAAAGAAGCTTTAATTTCATAAAGTTCGAAAATAACACTGGCCTAAGTGTGAGCGAAAATAAATCTGAAATATCATTTTCAATGCATGGTAACTCAAGAAGAATAGGCTCCTGGATATTTTAAAGTATAAAGGAAAATTTCCAACTAGATAATTAGGATTACCTCTAGCTTCTAGGATCTTATACCACAAAAACAATGAACCCCGATAGAAAGAGTTAGAGGGATGGTAGCTAGAAGGATAGAAAACTTGACTACTATCCCATGCGAGAACGGTTCAATTTTTCTATTGGGGAATACCTCATAGTTGTGTCTTGATCTGTTATAATGGTCTAAGGATACCCACTCATGCATTTCTTGTACTCTGAGAAAAACCAGATGAATGAATTTGCAGACTCGTTTGCTAAAAATCCTGTTGCGAACAGGACAGTACTAAGATGCTTACTGACACCGCAGAAAATATCATTTATGAGTTTGTACTTGTTAGTATGTGTTCATAGTAGAAATGGTGAAGTTTTGAATGTTGATCAATATTGGGTCAACTAAAAGTATTTTTAATTTGTTATAGATGCTAATTATTTGGCATGAGTCCATGACTTTACAATCAAACAATCAATTGTCGACCAGTAAATATTATTTTAACTATCCCAATGCCACAATTCAATAGCTTTAAAAAACCTTTCGAAAAATCTTAAAACCAAACAATAATTTTTCCACCATCTAAGTAACTAAGTCCTACTTTACTTATTACTTCATCTATAATAAAATGACATCAAATGGATTTTTATAAAATTGTAAGTTGTGAAGTTACAAAAATCCTACAACTCCATGAATCACATGATAGACAATCAGCAATGAAAGTGTTATGTAAATTTTAAAATTATTGTACACTCAGAAAAAACCAAACAATTGATATCTCATATCTTTATTACTTTCCTAAAACACATATTGAGTAGTTATGAAACTTAAATATGCTAATTAATGCTCGTTGGGTAGTGGGTAAAACACATACAACAACACAATGCTCGCAGTCTCGAACTATGTTTATTGAAAAGATCATGTGAAACCAATCAAGTAGTAGCATGCAAATTGATCAAAGCATTGAATACATTAAATATTTTACAAATATTTTAATTTTTTTTTGCTAAGCATACCGCAGGTGAAGTATTGATTCTACATCTTCTGCAACATAGCCGGCCTGCAAAAGAAACACAGTGAATCAGCTATGGCCTAAGAGGATTAACTGTAGTGATATTAGAAACCATAGCTTTTGTGGAATTCTATCGATAGGCACAAATTGTAACCTTGCAATCGATAATTGAAAGATGATTTTTTACAATGTATAATCCCTGTGAGAGACTAAGAGTCGTCCCCCTATCCATAATAAACTTAAAAGATACGATTGATTTAGGAAAGATGGAGTATATTTGAAAATACCAAAATAAATAAACTAATCACCTGTTAAAAATAATTTTGAACTAATTCTCTGCTTAATCTTATTAGGGGAAAACATTCATACAATACTAAGTTCTAAGGGGAAAATATAATTGAAAAGCTTATCTTTGTGTTCATAATAGAAATAGTGAAGTGTTGAATGTTGATTCAAAATTAAAAACGAAATGTAAATTGCATATACATAGATAAGGATAACTATTACATTGCATTGCTGGATAGTAGTAGATAATGAAAATTAGAAACTAGTAATAGAAAATGACAATGATGATAGGTAAGTCATATTCATTGTTGGGGTGATTCGTTGAAAGCGTTTTTCAACCACTCTTCCCATCCCTCAGCCCCAGACTCATTGAATATCCGATAGTTATCCAAATGATCGTCGTCATCAGGTGACATAGGAACAATGAGAATCCTGGTCAGTTGCTGAAATAAGGGATGGTTTGGCGGTACTTCCTGCGTGCACATAGGACATTGATTTACTTTGGGCAATGATGATTGGACATAAGGTTATGATAGCCGGTATTGATATAATTGCAGAGGTTCTTCAACATGTCCAAAATGCAGTGGTGGTGGTGGAGTGACGATGACCTGGGGGAGGTATGGATCTATGTAGCGGGGGATGTGAGGAGGTTGTCTTCCCCTAGACGATTCACCTCTATACTGAAGATGTTCTTCCTTTTAAATGGCCAGTGGCCACACATATCGCAAGGTCATGTGGCTGAAATGTTCTTCGCACGGTTAATACGAATGGGCGACCTTCGTTGAGGTGTTGGAGTGTTAGCTATTACTCCATCTTCCGATTCATCATCGCTTATAACGATGACCTCATGATCATTTCCCCTGCGTCTGCGGTTGGGGTAGTTTCTCCGCTCTTCTCTTCCCATTGAACTCATTTTCTAACTACAATTGTAATTATAAGTACAAATATAACACTCATCCTTAATAACATTAGGAAGGACATAAAATTAGAGAAGAAAATATATGGACAATTCTATATCCAATGAATTACTCCGGTAAATTCAGGTAGTCGTTCTTATTAAAAAATTTGAGTTAGATATAAATTTATGGTAAAGACATAGCATGTCACATGTTAATAAATAGGATTACAACCATCAAACATGAAGAATGGATGACATTAAAAATTTCAGTAGGTGAATGAAAAAGTTAGTACGCGAAGAGGTAAAAAAATTTAATCTACCAATGTAGATAAAAAAACGTTTGATTTCTTGAAATTGAAGAAGGTGAAGAACGGATGGTATTATCAATTTCAGAATGGGGATTAAAAAATTCAGTACGCATAGGGGAATAAAAATTTTAATCACCAAATTTATCTACCAATGCAGTAAAAAAAACGACCGATTTCTTGAAATTCAAGAAGGTAAAGAACAAATGGCATTGTCAATTTCGAAATGGGGAACAAAATTTTCTGTACGCATAGATGAATTAAAAAATTGAATCAAGTTCGAACAGAGGATACCTTGATCGTCTGACACAAATTTGATCAACAGAATGGAGGAGGGTCGTCGGACAGAAACTAAGAGGGTCGATGCCTTCGATTAAAGAACAGGGGAAGGTCGTTCCTTCTTAAATAGCCTCGACAGATCGAGGGGGACTTGGATTTGGGGGGAGTGGCTATGCCTCTGTGAAATGCAGGTGGCGTTGGCAGGCAATGTGGAAATCAGGTACCAGATGTGTTTCCCACGGATCGGTATGGGCTGTGAGAGGAGGTCGCGGATCGTCCGACTTTTGCAGCTTATCTAAAAATGAGAACATAGGGGGCAGGAGCACGTCCGGGAACAACATCTGCGGTCGTTCGTGCAGATGACGAGATCGAGGAGGTGAGGCGGACATCGAATATTCAGACATAGTACGATTATTCGCGAATGTCCAGAGGAGGCCATACCGCGCACTGTGGAACTTGTAGATCCGAGCCCAACGGAAATTTGATGATGTTCCCGGACATGCTTATGTGCGGCACTCTGTCGGGACCGTGGGATGGAGGAAGATGGACATCAAGTTGGGCGCCCGCAGCGGGAAGGAGCTGCGTGCGTCCGCATGGGAAGTGGGGTGTTTAAAAATATCTTATAAATACATATGGAATGGAACAAAGGATTTTAAATGGAAACAGATGACTCTCCCCAAAAAAAAGGACGGATTATGTTTAAGATGCTTTATTGAATCAACAAATGTTGTTGCTATTATGTGTATTTGTAGAATATCTGTGCAGAACTCTATATGGACAAAATGAATGCGCGGGAGATACATAAGAGGAGTGGCACTACTGGATATACAGAAGAGACCGATCATGGTGACGAGGACTGAAATATCCCGCCAACACTCACGGTGGTGCGAGCGGTCGTCTTCTCTTACCAGAGGCTTTAGAATCCACAAAAAGGCGCTCTACGT
Source organism: Zostera marina (assembly GCA_001185155.1). Classification (NCBI taxonomy): domain Eukaryota; kingdom Viridiplantae; phylum Streptophyta; class Magnoliopsida; order Alismatales; family Zosteraceae; genus Zostera; species Zostera marina. Next base: position 274,190 of record LFYR01000932.1, on the reverse strand, counting down.
CAAGTCTTCAGGGGAGAATCGGCGATTTAGGCGCAAATCGGTGATTGCTCCGTGTTTTTCGTTCTGAAAGGTGTGGAATTGATGTCTTAGATGTCCTTTGGAGATTCCCTTTTACAAGGCCTCGAGGGGCGACATCTGCGACGAAGATCGCGCCTGGGTCATTAAGATACCAGGTTGGACGTAAGTAATGTCCCAAAATCGACGATTTAGGGTGGATTCGACGAGTTGAAGGAGAAATCGTCAAGTTTCCAGGACTCCGACAACCTTCTCCCAAAAACGAAGATTTGAGGGGTTGACTTGGGTCTCGACGCCAACCTTTGATTCTGCTTCCTTGGAAGCCTTCCGAGGGTCCGACATAAAACGAACGAAACCCTAGTTCCTGTTGATGAAAAAGACAGGTGTACAATCCTTTATCACCAGTATTCCTTCCGAAATTAGGGTCTGTGACAGAACGTGTACTGCCACATGAACACAACAACATGAGCCGAGATCATCAACGAAAAAGGTAAAATAGATAGATAATATTATAAAATGTGGATCTAATTATGACTTTGTTTGGACAGGTATTAGATCAACTTACGTATGAGAATCTCCGAGACACAAAGTAAAGGTCGACAAATACTGGGTAAGCATATGGACCTCAGGGGTACCAAAGTTCAACATCATGATGTGGCGAGCAAGATGGGAGAAAGTAGCAATGAAACTAGATTGGGCAGAAAGAATACCTAAACAAGACACAAACACATATTGTTCACTCTGTGATAGCCACATGGAAACCCGAGACCACGTTTTCTATCTTTGTGTCTGTACTCCACCTCAGTATGGGATTATATAGAAGAAAAGAATCAGAGTTTAATACAAGACGATGGAAGTAGTAACGGATACTAAAGGAGCTAATGGAAAAAGCACACTCAAAAACTTTGGGATCAAGCGGTGTTGGGGACTGGTATGGGCTTTTATCGCAACAACAACTTGGGGGATATGGATGGAACACAATCGGAGAATCCATGAAGGCAGAGCCACATGACCTGAAGAAATTGACAGAAGAATCGTGGAAGATGTCCTTAAATCCTTTATAGCAACAAGATATAAGAAGCGGGGAACTACAAACGAGGAGCAGTTGGCAGACACATGACTAATCAGAACAACAGGGGGTCAGGTAGTAACCATATGTTCATAACACAACGTGCAAATAAAAATTGTAATAGTTATGATAAATATGAGGGCAAAACGGAAAACAGAGAGGCAATATGTGAGTACTGAGAGTGAATCGTTGACCGCATGGAAAGACCATGGGGTCTTTGTCAATTGGACTAGTCAATTGTGAAACTACAAACGTGATAAGAGGTGATTTTTTACTCATGGTAGGGTTTTCCTCAGGTAAAAGATAGAAAAGTTGACAAATTAGGTAGATAATCCGAAGTTTTTAATCCCGCTTTCAGTCTGGAAACACCTTTTGCATTGTTCGGTAGGATAAGATGTGAAAGAAAAGTTAGATAGCAAAACAACTGAAAAGAGAGAAATAGAAGAAACTAAATGGTTTAGAACTTATGAGAAGTCGCTTTTCTTTTTTGTCTAAAGTCTATTAATTGGTAAAGGAAGTGGTAATAAGTTAACTGCGAAAAACCAACTATTGAATCAGACGATGGTTTCCTTTATATCAAAATCATTGTACACATCGACCAAGAAATTCTGAATCTTTTTAACCCCAAAACTAAGAGATTTACAATGCCTTGAGAACACCAACCAGGCAACAATAGTATTTCGCCAGTAGGAATGTGTCGCCAGTGGGTTATCTTGTATTCAAATCAAGTTCTCCAGAACCTCGCCATTCACCTTGCATTCCAGTATCTCCATTTTCAGGTTCATTCTCATCATTTAGATAGTCGTCTGAAGGTTCTTCCTCCTCTCTTTGTGAATTGCTACCCCAAACATGATTAACGTCATCCACATTACCTACTACTTGGTCATGTCCAAGTTCATGGCCTGATGAAATCTCTCCTCTAATCGGTGCACGGGTAAGCATTTCAGAGTGAGCAGATGCCCTGGCTTGTTCAGCTTGCACCATTGCCATACGCATCTTAGCTTCTGCAGCTTCACGGTCAGCTTTCTCCCTGGATTCGATCTCTGCTCTAAGCTGTAAAATGCTTTGTTTCTCCTCCTGTAAAAGAGCCTGCTCTATCATAAGCCGCTCCTCCGATCTGAAGTCACCGAGGGCTCTCTTTTTAGACATTATGTTGAATGCAAGCACCTGCTTTTCAAACGTTGAAGTAAACTCAGACAACTTAGCAAGAATGGTATGGTCCCACTGTTGAAGACGGGACTGAACTTGCCCGGTAGTATCACTTTCAATCATTCTATCATCTTCTTCAGCTTCAAAGTCAGCGACAACATGGTAAGGAAGCAACCTGCATGATTTTTTTAAACAAAGTGAGGAAAGTGGCAATACGACAATGTTTTATTTGGGTTATAAAATAACAATCAGAATATAACAGGATCTCGTACACTTGCTATTGAGAAATGAATAAAAAGTTATATTACAGAACAACCAACCTCTATTTGCAGAAAAAAGTAGAATTAATAAGGCATTAATGCAAACAACATATTGAAACAATAGTAAAATTTCACACTGAGATTCATAGATATTCAGATAATCGATGAGTAAACAACAAGAAGAAGCAGTTTAATTCTGGTTGGAGAGTTTTAAATTACTATTAATCCTCTAAATGTAAAACAACATTGTTGTCCAATTGGAATAATACAGAAATGCTGCAATTTGCAAATATATCATAGACAAGTTTTACAGAACATTAGTGGTGTGAAATGGAACATTTATTTACTCTAGCCATTTCTTTTTCGCATGGATTCAAAATATTTACATGAAAGGCTCGAGGAACTCGATAACTAGACGACCCATTCAAAAATCAAACAACCAAAAAAAACCAATCAATCAAACCATTTCAAATAAAATCACCAAATGACAAAGGGGGAGAAAATAATATAGCCCTAAAAAAATAATCAATCTTTAAAATTGCAATTCTGCAAAACAAACAAAAACAACAAACATACATACATGATACAACAAAATGCAAATCCCTAAGGAAATGGATAAAATGATCACCTGTTTACAGCATCCTCAAGACTCGAAAACGGCCGTTTGATGTCGGGATTGCACACTTTCCAGGCGTCCTGCTGCGCCATTTCTACCTCGACTTGACTGCCTTGACTCCCCACTCCAACGCCCACACCAAGACCAACACCTCCAGAAACCTTTCTCTGTTGTTGATGCCACTGTTGATTCTGATTCTGGTTCTGGTTCTGATTCTGATTCTGCTGCTGCTGTTGAAGCTGAAAGGACCGGAGCCCCTGGGGGCGGAGGTGAGCGTCAATGTTTGATGGAAAACGTGAAATTGCCTGTTGCTGTCGTTGCTGCATCTGTTGTTGCATGTGTTGTTTCTGCAATAATTGCTGCTGTTGCTGCTGTTGTTGTATCTGAAGCTGTTTTTGGTGGTGAAGAGGCGCTTGCTGTTGTTGTAGTTGAGACTGTTGTTGTAGTTGAGACTGTTGTTGAGGATGATGCGATTGTTGTTGTTGTTGCTGCTGTTTCTGCTGTTGGAGTTGATGGAAGAGAAGGAGCTGTTGCTGCTGGCGTAATAGCTTTTGCTGCTGCGCCATAACGTTATTCGCACCTTCCTCGTCCATCTTCTCCGACCTCGGCTTCCCCGCACCTCTCCCTGATGTTGGGGAAATGGGGAAAGCCGGAAAGAGCTATTAATGGGCCGGGCCGGGCCGGGCCGAGCCGGATGGATATAGATATCATTTGCAATTTGCTAATCAGTTTTTTGATAAATTAATGGATTTATGGTAATTTTTTTATTTAAATCAGCAATTTCATCATTCGTATTTAAAAATATGATTATAGTTAAGACTTAAGATAATAAGATGAGAGAATAGACAAGTGTGGATTCAATATAAATTGTTGTATTAAAATTCAATGTTAAATAAACAGTCTACCAAAAAAATTACTGTCTAGAGAAACATATAAATTGGCTCTCCCTAGCTAGAAAACCCTTGATCACACAACATAGCTCAAGTTAGCAAGCTTTCACGATATAAAGGTTCTTTGTACCGAGAAAATGCCGACTTAGGAGAACTGTTAGGTACTCAGGTATGTTCAATATCAATACTTCAATTCATTCACCAGTTTGTCAACTGTGAGGCTAAACTTTTTTCCACAGGATGGTACTGTGTATGCAAGTAGACTTTTGCCTTTTCTGAACCTAATTCTCCAATCCATTCATCATGCAAGCTCTTTGTAATAGGATTCTCAAAAATATCAGCAACATAGACCTGTGTAGGTATCATCATAGCAATCAATCATAAAAAACAAAATTTTAACAATTAACATGCTTAAGTCAGAAAATAAAAAAATATCATGAAATAGATAAATATATGCCCAAACAATAATATCATACATCCTGCATATACGACTTTTCCAAAGATTGAATAAGTTGCTTGGCAGATTGCCCTTTTTCTGGTTTAATTTGACCTCCACCATTTAAACATCCTGCAAGTGAGAAATGTCGAAAGTTAAAATTGACAAGCGAAAAACTAACAGGTTGTTGCTGTCATTTCAACCGACTCAATAAAACATACCTGATGGACAAGCCATAATCTCCAGAAAATGATAATCACATTTTCCGGTTTTTATTTTTCTTACAACGTTCTGAAGATTACGGAATCCATAACAAAGAGCAAATTTCAAAACTATCTGACCGTCAACCTGATTAAAAATTGGACCAACATCTATCTAAGAAAATATCATGTGCATTTCAAGCTACAATGAAATGACACTATTTACCTCTAGAATAATTTCACGAAAATCTGAGTTACGGATTATTTGGAAGTCAAGTGGGCCTTTGATCTGTTTATCAAAAAGTATTTTTGCCGCATGGATAAAAATTGTCTCTGCATAACCTCCAGAACCTCCTCGAACTCCATAAAGATTTCCATTTTCATCAACATTAGTTAGCCTGAAAACATACATGCCAATTGCCAACAATATAAATCCCATGTGAAAAAATTCTAACTTCGACGCAAAAAAACTAAAGTAGGTCTTACCATTTAAAAGATAACTAAACAAAATACTAAGATTTTATGTCCAAAATCATCATAAAAGTTCACAGTACAACCCTCTAAACATGTGTATATAAGGTTAAAACATTAATTAGTCTGGTATAAGTGTATGATTTGATTGGATAATTCTACATTTTTTACTGCTACATATATCTTAGAAACTTATTGATAAAATAAAAATGCAGTTAACAGAAATGTTCACATTCAATGATCAAGAACCAAAACCACAAGATAAGATGGTGTCAGAACAGAAAAGCAACATGTGATCAAAATGACGAATGACACAGATAAAAAATGATAATTTCTCGATTTACTATTTACTCCATTTAGTCCATTATGATGATGATCATTTTTTGGTATAGTAAGCTGGTAACATCTATCTCAGCCATCATGCTTCTCTGTCAATGTGGGAATGCTCCCTTTAAATTATGTGTGTGTTGGGGAAACTGGGAGGATGGGTGTCCTTGTTTTCCCTCTTATGAATAATCATTTTTCATTAAAGGTCATTTTTACTAATTTTTAAGAGAAGTGTTAAATTACATTGAATTTGATTTCTAAGTTCTAACTCTTCTTAAAGTTAGAATATAGATATGATATGACTACTAATATTAGTATATTAGTCACATGTAAGTATGTAACTGAGGTATATAGGTAACAAACTACGAAGTCAATAACAAGTTAAATGCTAATCAATACCAATCTCCCTTCCCATTTTTGTAAAAAAAGAAAAGAAATTTGCTTATAAAGTTAGGCTAATCATTTTAAAATCAAGTATCAAAAACCTTACATTCTGTCAAGCGGTGTTTCTGCTAGAGACTTGAAATCAATCGATTTTAACTGCAGTGAAGTAAACAATATATTGCAGTTATCAGATGTTTCACACAATTCAATTAACGCTCCATTAGAAAATAAAACAAGTTCCAGTTTTAAATCTTCATTATACCCACCTGTATCAATTCTAGTACCTCACCAGACGTCAAAACTGAATCTACCTCGGCAACATTTAGGCCTGTTCTATCATGATCCATTTCGCCATCTTCATTAATAGAAAACACAAAATCATCCCTAGCAGCTTCAAGTTTTTTATCATAACATGGCATCACAGAAACATGATAGATATGTTCTGGCCTGTCAAACAGAAATGGTTTAGTAATTAGTGTAATTAATGTTAATGAGTTATTTAGTTGCAATTACTTTAGCTAATTAAGTTAGGACATTTCTGTAATTTCTAGCTTAGCTTTATTTTCTGTTATTTCTTATCCACATCCACTACCAAAAGGTAGTTGAGATCTACTTTTCTGTAATCCTTTATATAGGGCACTGCCCTCGTGGAATGAATCATGGTTCACACTAATCTTGCTAGGTTAACCACCATCACTCTCATTAATCTAATAATTAACCAAGACCTCGTAAACATAACAAATGAAAAACACATTATACAACATCTAAGTAAAATGACTTGATCTAAATTAGACATCCAAAGTGAATAAGTGATCATAGATGCTTATGATACTTTTGAATAGAAAGCAAGCCACATTTCTTGAGTGGTTGAAGACTTGAAGTTGATTCATTACTGATAAATAAAGTTATCCAAAGAACACTCGTGATTAGTTTTTGATTTTCCTTAAATTTAACTTCTTGAACATTATAACAAACAACCCTATAATGAATACATCGTGCATATATGTTAACTAATAAAAACTCACAATAAATTCATCTTTCTATAAATATGATGTTTTATAGCAGCTCCCATCACTTGTTGAGGACTCTTTACTGAGGAAATATAAGGTAGAATATAAGAGCCCAATGTCTTTTCAGCATAGCATATCCATCCTAGAAGGAAATTGTGTCAAAAGAAAGCAGACAAATAGTAAAGCGTAGGATGATGTTAAATTCCTAATTACATAGCTAAAAGCTTGTAGCCTTGTACTTAAGTAACTTAGTTGTTGATGGCTTTCTATATAAAAGAGAGAAAATCATTTGCAAAATAATATATAGAAATCGAATAATAAACTCTGAGTTTATTATTCGATATGACTGAAAACAATTATATTACCTGGACATGCAGAGGTTAGCATGGGAAGAGTTGATATTTTCCCATTAGTCATGTGGTGTTGTTTGTATTTCTTGATAAATTCATTACAAGATTCAGCAAGTGTCAAATCTCTGCTGCAGCTTGTATCAAATACAGCTTTCACACCCAAATCCTTAAAGAAAGTAGAGAGCTTTTTGAAAACCTGAAATTTGGAATTAATCGTAATTCAGAAGCAGGATCATAAATAATCAATTATGGAACAACTGTGGCATAATGTCATCTACAAAAAGTAGACCTTGGTGGTGTCATCACATGATCACAATAAGGGATGTACAACGAGCCAAACGAGCCCAAAAAAAGCTCAGGCTCGGCTCATTTAACTAAACGAACTGTTCGGGCTCGGCTCGTTAATTTTACCGAAGCTCGCCCCTACATCACAATTAGGGATGTATAATTTTTTTATATTAATGAAAAATATATAATTTATAACTCATTTACATAAATAACCTTATAATTTTATATAATTATTTATGAATAAGAAATATATATCTATTTTAGAAATTTTAAGGATATTATTAATAATAACCTTATAAATATTAAAATTTTAAAAAAATATTATATATTTAAGCGAGCTAAACGAACGAGCCGAGCTCAAACGTGTTTGTAAAACTCGAGCTATATGTATTAGCGATGGCACAACAGAATCAAAATCAAATGATCGACCACCATATATTAGATATGTTTATGTACACTTGAGGTTAGGATGAGAACTTGACTGAATATCTAACTGATTCAGATAAGTCTCAATCCAATAAAATATTCACACTAACTAATTACAGCAAAGAATAAGGATTAAAATGTAAATACAAACAATTAACATGTTTATATCACTAATAATATGTTTATCCCTAATCACTATATCAAAAAATTACAAAAATGCTATACTTTATTTAGTACAGGTAGGGGTGAGTACAGGGCAGGCCGAGACCGACCCGATCGAGCAGAAGATTCGTCCCGAATACCCTCCCAACGAGGCGGGTCTGGATTAGACCCAAGCCCATGCTCGCCCCTACTTACAGTTACAGGGGAATTGATATTCATCTATGAGTCTATAACTAAATGACTACAAAAATAAAAAAACTTATTGTGACTGCACTAGATGCACCACGGTCCACACACCAAGTATGGAGATATAACCCCAGTCCCAGTTGTTTATACTTTATACAAACTAATTCTGTCCTATAATTCTATTTAGTTGAATTCCAATAATGATATGTAATATTTTGATATATACGGAGATTAAATCCAGTGAGTTCATGTTAAGGATTAGAAATCAATGTGAAAGACTGGGATAATACCTGAGATGGGGAAAGATTGAAATGGGTAGCCAATGAAGCCCTTGACTGAGGAGATACTGAAACAATAACAGCCTTTTCGGATTCAATGTTAGAGAGAAATTCCTCTAGGCTTTGTTTCTCAAGCATAACCGTTTCGGCAGATGTTATACAGCCACTGAAATTGAAACCACGAACTTCATGTATCAGAAATGCCAAAATCAGCTTGTCTTCTACAACACAACTAGTAAATTGAGCCCCATACTGTCACTGACACTACAATAGCGACAAATGGCACAAGTACAAAAGTACAGAACTATCCTGGTAAATATCTAAATCTATGTGTAATGAAATTAGTACATGTTATAAAAAATTAACTCATGAATACATGATTAAAACTTAAAAGTAAAAACATATTTCTATGTGTAATAAGGATGAATAAAAAAAAATCCTTGCCTGCAAGCTAAGCAGTCTTTCAGAGAGATTTTAACAGGATCATTCTTTGTCTGTTTACTCATAGGTGAAGGCTTCACAGCATTCTGTGAAGAAATAGATAAAAATGGTGACAAAATAATAGAGAATAAACAACGATCAATCACAAAAAAAGTGAAAACACAATATGATTAGGTCACTTCTTTTCCCTTTTGGATTATTTTCATAGATGAAATCTCCAAGATTTAATTTGCCTTAAATCAACTACATAAATAATAAATTGGCAATTTTCATGCATGACAAAATCCCAAATAATAAAGCTCGAAAATTCCAAAATGCAACGAATAAATGCAAAATAATACAAATTGATTGTAAAACAGAACCTCTATAGAAGTATAGAACCATCCATGACCAATTGACCATAGGTCCATAACTAGTTGGTAATGCTCACCTACCTCAATTTTGTCGAACTTGGGAGGTTTGGTCCCCTTGAGTGATACTATGCACCCCTGTGACGGTGCAATGAAGTCGTTAAGGTCTGCAATTCGCAGTGATGCGGAGAATTTCTCTGACATCGCAACTGATCCATAATTTACGCACTGTCAATTAAAATTATACGAAACGAAATATAATTTAAGTAATTTAACCAAATCACATATCTAAATACCTAATTTGAATAATTTATGGCTTAATGTTCAGGAAGAAGCAAAAATATTCTCATTATTCTAATCAGCTTAGATTTGACACACAATCCTAAAATATAAGATATGGTGTTTCAGATTTCAAACCAATCCAATAACCAATGAAAATATGGAATCAGAAATTGTAATGTTTAAAAATTAAAATATGTAAACTGATTTAGCCATTTAAGATTTACCGATTGGAGGATTAATCAATCAAACGAAGCAGAAGAAGAAATCGGAGGGTCGACAAAGCGTCACTTGCTTACAGCGTTAGGTGTGAGTTTTGAGGAAGCGAGCTGGCGAACGACGGCGATTGGAAATAAACTAAGTCGGGATTTCTATTTTCTATTTTAGAATTTGGGATTTCATATTTGGATCATTTAATAATTATGTTCATTTTAAGAGGTTTTTTTGTAAATTATTCAATATATATTTGACCTCGCCTAGTCGCTAAATGTAGTTAGATCAGAGTATCAGACTGATCTGAGATTTATTGTAAATCACGACGGATTTCTTCTTCGTCTCAGTGGCGTTCGAAGGTGATTTATCTTCTCAACGAGCCCTCACCCTGGTCTTATTGTTTGATATCTCTTCTTCTTCTTCTTCTTTCTTGTCTATGTTGATGACAGTGTGATTTAGATTGTTGTTTTCGACACAAATTATTGACTTTTGTCGATTCTTGGGTTTCAATTGAAAGCTTTAGTATGGTGGGTTGTTTTTTTCGAATCTTGATGGCGTCGGATTGCAACTTTGGGTTGATTTTGGCATTTTGCTACTTTTTTTTGTCTGTATCAGGTCTGACATACAGCTACAAGCTTATAACATCTTGAATTGCATTTCCATTGGAAAAGGTTCTTTGATAAATTAAGAGATATGCAAGCTGTGTAAGTTTCTCTTCTATAATTTTGATTATCTCTATGTTAATTCAACTACAGAGTTGCTGACATTATTGTAAGTGATTTTGGATTACAGGTGATTGTGTCCCCCTACATTCTGATGATCTTATTCTATTTTTATTTTTTCAGAATTGCTTCAGCTCCAGGAAAGGTTTTGATCACGGGTGGCTATCTTATTTTAGAAAAGCCCAATGCCGGAATAGTCCTCAGCACAACTGCTCGTTTCTATACAATTGTGAAGCCTTTGCGTAAAGAAGTTGAGCCTGGGAGCTGGGCATGGGTATATATTCCTTGATATTCTTCTGATTTTTTCATCATAGACATAGATGCTTGATTTTTTGCCTTTTTTAATGAAATTAAATGAGCTTGTTGTCTCCTTATCCCATTGGTTGATCATTTAAACTTCTCTTTTTGGAGATTAATGAATATCCCAATTCCCACCCAAACAAGTCTGGATATAAAATTGGGGGATCTGATTGAGGCTGCACAGAAATTCACACATCACTCTCTCCCTTGGAGTAACTTTGTCGTGGTATATTTGGACAGAGAAGAACAAAAGGTTCAGACAACATGCCACTAGGTCTTCTGAAGTAGTTCTTAAGGAAGTAATTAAGGACATCAATCTCTCCTTTGGACCAAAGTGTCACAAGAAGAGTTGTTGTCACCCTTTGAAGACATCAATTATAGAAGTATGTGAGACTAACCTCTTGAAACAGCGTATCTAATTACATATAACTAGACTACATAGCTAATTAGAGAGTCAATAAGTTTTTTGCTCATTTTTTTTCCTTCTATTTGTATTTTTAATTTCTCCATGTAAGTTGGGCATTGCCCTTTATTTTTTCAATGAAAAATTTTAATTGCTTTAAAAGAAAAAACAAGCTTGTTGATTTTTTTTTACATTTGAAAGGGATGGACCGATGTAAAGGTAATTTCCCCTCAGCTTTCCAGAGAAGTTGACTACAAGATGTCCATGAACCATTTTACTCTTCAACTTATCTCCCCGAGGCAAGTTTTGATTGAATTATACCAGTTTCGTAGCAATATTCTCCTTGTTCACTGCCCCAATTTGCATCAACATTTATTCATGGTTTTTCTCCCCTTGATGATGTCTGATTTCGTTCTGATAGATTTTTAATGACTTTTGACTTCAGGAACTCTTCGAATCCTTTTGTAGAACAGGCAATACAATATGCCATAGCTGCTGCTAAAATGAGCTTTTCTGAAAAGGATAAGAATGATGCATTCGACAGACTTCTTTTGCAAGGTAATTTTAAACTGGTAATTAACGAAATATTAAATCTTCAGTGTATATATATCATCAGGTAATGCTTATATTTAAACCGATGATGGTCGTGCAGGAATTCACATAACTATCCTTGGTTCTAATGATTTCTATTCATTTCGGAATCAGGTACCCAACCCATCTCCATGATTTCATGGATATCCAAATGATAATTATTCTGCTTTATGTTTGTTTGCTTCCGGGGTTTCCTCAGCAAATAATACAGAAATATAAAATTATCAATGAATGGTTCATAGTCTTATTATTTATTCAAGTTATAACATAAATAGATTTAATTTTCAGATTGAGGCGCTGGGACTTCCATTACTACCTGAAACATTATCTACCATTCCTCCTTTTTCGCCACTTACTTTAAATACAGGAAGTTCCAATGGCACGAATTCAGGTGATAATTGCAAACCTGAGGTTGCCAAAACAGGACTAGGCTCGTCAGCTGCAATGACCGTATCAGTAGTTGCAGCAATATTACATTATCTCAAAGCCATTAGCCTCCCGATTTTAGATTCAAATCTTTCTGAAGATAATGCAAATAATTCAGGGCTTGATCTTGTGCATGCTATAGCTCAAAGTGCGCACTGCATGGCTCAGGGGAAGATTGGTAGTGGTTTTGATGTCAGTGCTGCTGTTTATGGTAGCCAACGTTATATCCGTTTTTCTCCCACCATTCTTTCTTCAGCTCAGGTATTTTAACTATTTCCTATTTTCATTCTAGTCTCTTTTCTTATCAATCATCAAAAATTCAAAACAGATATGTTTTCAGTTTTCACTTGTGTATGCACATATATATATATATGGTAAATCTTTTTTGCTTCGATATCTGTACTCAATTTTCTAATTTCTTTTAGATCACCAACTAGACAACAACTCAACAAGAATTTTTTTTCAATATTTTAAGTTTTTAGCATAAATAAGGATTCATATCAACTCTATTTTAAACTTTGATCTCAATTTGTATATTTCTCTCATAATAATACCAAGGTTTGAGTTGCATCGTAGCGTGTAGCGCCGGCTACCCGCGCTATGGAGATATAGCGTGCTATAGCGCCAAGTATATTTTAAAAAAAAAAGATATATACAATAATTACAATTATACTTCGTATATACAATCAATTAACTATAAACCATGTATTATGCAATCAATATATTATAAATTAATAGTCAATACTATACTTAACTAAAGAGTAGTGATCAAGTTAAATCAATAGTTTTAGAAATGCGGAGAAATGGAGAGAAATCGTGAGATCTGGAAGAGAAATCACGATTTCCCCCTATTAATTCTATATAAATACTAACCCTATTTAGATATTTGGACGGATCCTAACCCAGATCCGCCTAAAGGTCCACTTCCCATAGCGTGGGTAGATAGCGCCGTCTACCCACGCTATGGAGTATATAGCGCGCGCTACTCAAACCTTGAATAATAGAAACAAATTTATCAACACAACTTCCCCAATTAACCAACACAATTAATGTGATTAAAAAACTTTATTTTTTTATTTTAATCTATTTTGGTCATTATGTATGTGATTTTTAAAATGGTTCACTTGGACTTATCAACCCCTTGATATTTAGGGTTCAAATCCCATTAGGTACTTATCAACTTCGAATCTATCTGGCCTTGTATTCTCAGCTTTGGTGAGGTAGAGAGCTTTCTTGTGTGTTAAAAAATGGATTATTTGATGAATGTTTTTTTATGTGAATATCAACTCATATTTGTTGACAATACTGGAGTTATTGTCAAAATATAAAATTGTTACAGTTATACTGAGATTTATCATTATGTGTTATAGGTCGTTTCTCCATTTAGTAAGCAACTGTTGGACATCGTCAACAATATTATCAATCAAAACTGGGACCATGAGAAGACTTTATTTTCATTACCTCCCTTGATGACACTTGTGAGTTTCTTAGATCCCTCTCGATTTTCACCAACTCCTGGCGAATGACGTGACAATAAATTAAATTGATGTGGCTAACTGAATAAATGAGGAATAATGTATGTGTAGCTTCTAGGTGAGCCTGGTTCAGAGGGATCATCCACCCCATCTATGGTCGGCGCGGTAAAAAAGTGGCAAAATTTCGATTCTTGTGGATCTACAGAGATATACAAGAGTTTGGCAGAAGCAAATCTGATGCTAGAGATACAATTCAAAGCATTAAGCATGTTTGCTAGAGAACACTGGGAAATATACAAATATGTGATATTGAACTGCAGTGGTCATAAGTCTGGAAAGGTATTTATTTTATCTTTAATTGGTCATGTCAATCCTTGAACTACCTACTCTACTCACCTTCCTCCATAAAGTTGTATTTTTAGTTTTTTACTCCGAAGCTTTTTTGTCATGAATCTGCAGTGGAGAGGGCTGGTGGTTGATCAACTTCAAGAATCTATTGTGAAGACACTGATAGGAGCAAGGGAGGCTTTCCTTCAGATCAGATCTCACATGCAGAAAATGGGCATGGCTGCTTGTGTTCCGGTATGACAGAAACATTATATTTTGAACTTGAGGAGTAACAAATATCCATCTGATTATCAGGAAAAAGATACATTATTTTTATGCAACGGTCTGTTCTTAAACCTTAAAATTTGCAGATTGAACCAGAATCTCAAACACAAATTTTAAATTCCACCATGAATCTCGAAGGAGTTCTTCTAGCTGGAGTTCCTGGAGCAGGTGGTTACGATGCGATTTTTGCCATAACACTTGGAGAATCTGACAAAACAGTATCCAAAACCTGGAGTTCTGCTGGTATTCTGCCCCTGCTTGTTAGTGAAGACCCACGGGGTGTCTCTCTAGAATCCAATGATCCTCAAGTCCACCAAGTATCATTAGCTATTTCTTCTCTTCATATTAATTAATTCTTATTTTTCCCAAGTTAAATTTTGTTTCATTGAAATCACCTCGAGTCTGTGCTAAATTTGTTACAGTAAAACAATTAAACTAAAGCGAAAAATGTTTGTTCATATGAACTGCCACACATGTAATTGCCTTAGGTTTCTACAAAAGAGTTTAGTATTAAAGATAAAGATTATAATATAGAGTTGAATGTTGCATTTTGTAATGGTACATATGCTGTAGTGGAGAAGCACTACATGAAATTCAGATTGACTCTTGTCAACTCTAGTTTTTTCAGTTTCAATGTCTTGAAATGATCTTAAGATCGGGTGAAGGTATACATGCTCTCAGATTAAGGTTTGGCTCCGATGCATGCTACATTGCATCCTTTTCCACAACTTCCTGTGAATCCAAGAACAGGTAAGGATTTTAATATCTTCACAAGATCTCTTATAAATCTTTTTGATAGATATTAGCTCAATTGATTCATATAGTATGTAATGTCCTTTTTTGTGGTTGTTAAATAAATCAATTTTCCTACAATGTTTTTGTATATGGTACAAGATTTTATTCTGTGTGATATATTACATAGGTAAAACATCCAAGGCCTATATGCTGCGCCGAAGCCTCGGCTTTCTAGTATTTCCTATCCAATGATCAATAATGTGCCCTACTGTTGTTCGCATCTTCAAACTACCGTTGGTGAAGATCTCGAAGTTCAAGGTTGGTCGATAGGATGAAATTTCCACATGCAAAGTGGACGAACAGGATCGAATGGCGCATTCAGCGCAAATTGGATTTGGGATTTGGCGCAGCGCGGCGCACCTGATGTTGTTCACTCTAATATTCGTGCATCAAGTTACCAATTACTATTATAAAAAAAGAACATGATTTTTATGCGTCGAATTTCAATACGTCAAAAAATCCTGATAATTAGATCGACATTTCGTTATACATGAGTTTTTGTCTTTTGTTGTATATATTTTTTCGTCGTACATGTGTTAATGTCTTGTGCATTATATTATTTTAACTGTTGAATTAAAAGTTAAAAGACAGACGTATTTGAAAATTATCGTATAAATTTTTTTTATTAATAAGTTACTTACCATCATAAAAAGTTAAAAACATATAGATTTACCGTACCAAACTCGTTTGCGTTTTCCAGCTTATTCGTGCAACTTACATTCATTGAAGTTGGAACTTGCAATTTCACAAGTTCTTCACAAAATCAGATTTTTTTACTTCCCTAATCCCTGCAAATTCATTCAATTTTTCATTTACCGGACTTCGGAAACCAATGCTACATTTACACCGGCGGCTCATTCTATCGTTCCGTCCGACACAATTTTCTTCTTTCGCCATCCATTCCTTAACAAGCAACTCCCAAACCCTCGAACAATACGACGATGCCTCACCACAACCGCACCTCCAGATTATTCCTTCGAAGCCCACGCCCCCAACGATCCAACCATCGGATACTGCCGATACACTCGCCCGGATCCTGATCCAGCATCACAACCCATACCATGCTATGGAAGCCTCCCTCCAAATCTCTGGCATCGGACTCAATCATTCCCTCGTCCTCCAGACCCTCCTTCGACTTCGCAACGCCACCAAGGTTGCCCTCGCCTTTTTCGTTTGGGCAAGAGACCACGCAGGGCACCAACACGATGCCGACGCGTACGTGTTGTTGGTCGATATCATAGGGAGGGTGAGGCAGTTCGACGTGGCGTGGCAACTCATTGTAGAGATGGATCAAAATGGGACGCCACCAACTCCAAGGGTTTTTGAGGTCATGGTGAGGAGATTGATCGCCGCAGGATTGACCAGGCAAGCTGTCAGGGCGTTTGATGATATGGAAGGTTTCATAGGTAGAGAGCCCAACAAGGAGGAGTTCAATACATTGTTGGACACTCTCTGCAAGTACGGGCATGTCAAGGTTTATGGTTTTCTCAATTTTTTAGGGTTTAATGGTTTATGATTTCTTCTTCTGTTCCTGCTACTTCTAATTTACTGTTGGAATCCCAGGAATGGGTTTTATGATGTTTTTTTTGTATGAAGTCAAAATTGAACCCCAATTGACCTCGATTAACAGAATTTTATATATATATTTTGTTGTTAAGATGGTGAAAAAGGAAATATTCGTTTTGATTTTAACTGTCAATTTTGATTTCACACTTGCATTCTCGATTTTAGCTGGATTCCATAGTGATGTTTGAATGGTGGTTGATTTTGAGGTTGCAGGTTGCAGCAGAATTATTCAACAAGAGTAAGTTCGAGCACGAACCAGATGAAAAGACATACACAATCATGATATATGGTTGGTGCAAGATTAACAGGCTAGATAAAGCAAAGCGGTTTCTGGATGAGATTTCAGAGCGTGGATTGGAGCCCAATGTGGTAACCTACAATGTTCTGTTGAATGGAATTTGTAGGAGGGCGAGTCTCCATCCTGATACCAGGTTTGACAGAACAATACAGGCCGCGGATAATTTACTCAAGGAGATGAGATCCAGAGGGATCGAACCAGACGTTACAAGCTATTCAGTCATTCTTCATGTCTACAGCAGAGCACATAAACCAGAGCTCACAATGTGCACCTTTCGATCGATGAAGGAGAATGGAATATACCCAACAATCGCTACTTACACTTCTGTAGTAAAGTGTCTCGCTTCGTGTGGAAGGTTGGAAGATGCAGAAGAAGTATTAGACGAAATGGCGAGAGATGGAGTTCATCCCTCTCCAGCCACTTACAACTGTTTCTTCAAAGAGTACCGTGGCAGGAAGGATGCAAACAGCGCTGTGAAGCTTTACAGAAAGATGAGAGAACCTGGATCTCTGACTAAACCTAACTTGCACACTTTCAACATACTGATTGGGATGCTGTCAAACTTGAAGAAGATGGAGCTTTTGTGGGAATTATGGAATGATATGATTGAGAGTGGAGTTGGCCCAGACTTGGATTCTTATACATTGCTGGTTCATGGACTGTGCGCGAATCAGAAGTGGAAGCAGGCATGTACATATTTCATGGAAATGATCGAGAAAGGCATTCTTCCACAAAAGATCACTTTTGAGACTTTGTACCGCGGTTTGATACAATCCGATAAGGTTAGAACTTGGAGAAGACTCAAGAACAGAGTTGATGAGGAATCACTAAAATTTGGAACTGAGTTCCAGAAATATGCTTTCAAACCATATAAGAGATGATTACTGTTATTGTTTCCTTTTGATATCGATCTTCTAGAAGCAGCCTGCTGCTTATTCTTCAGAACTTTGGTTGTGTTAACTTAGTTTTCTTGAAATGTAAAATCTTTTTCATGCTCTGAACTTTGGTTATTAGAAATTTTGTCATGCTCTTGGAAGGTCCATGTGTTATAATGGGCCGGATCTTAGTCTTTTGCAATAGAAAAAGAGGAAAAATCTTAGTCTTACATTATTCGGGCTTGACGGAGTTTAAATTCTACGAAAGTGCTAAAATGATACCCAGAATAATCGAAACTGAAAATTTTCATCGTTTTCGTCTCCCTCCACGACCCAAATATACCTCCCTCCAATTTCTCCCGCTTATTTCAGCAGCTCTTTAGTGAGGGCACGGAAACTCACAATTCAACTAACTTGGAATTAGGGTTTCTTAACTTATCGCTTTTGGATGGCAACCGGAGTTCTAGAAGCGCATCCTTCGGTCGGAGACGATGCATCGTCTATGGAAGAAGTAGTGGATCACCAAGAGGTGGATGAGAAGGTGCAGCAGGTAGGTGGGAAGAGGAAGAAAGTAGAAGATGAGACTGAAGAAGGTGGTGTTGGTGAGGAGGATGAAAAAGAGGAGGCGCAGGAGCTGGAGGAGGAGGAAGTTAGAACGCCAGAGATTAAAGTGAGGAAACGAAGGTCGGTTTCGAAACAGCAGGCCACGCCTATAGAAAGGCCATCCAGAGAGAAAAGGGTTGTCGAAAGGTACTCTTCTTCGGCGCCTAGGAGAAATTCTTCTTCTAAATCTGTTCCTATCAACCAGGTAAACGTAATGTCTTCTTAGGTTTTTGTCATTTTAGATATTACTGCTAATTTTATAATTTTTAACTTCTACGATTGACTTTGATGTTGCTCAATTTTCCTTTCTGTGAATTTTAGGGTTCTGGAACAAAGCTAAGAGATATTCCAAATGGTAAATATGTATTCTTTCGTTTTGTTTTGCTTTGCTTTGTTGTCTTTTCTCTGGATCTTTTCTATCTTAACAAATACCGTCGTTTGCTAACAACAATTCTCTGTTTTTAATAGAAAAGCCACCAGATGCTATTTTTACCTAGTAGTTTTAATTTGCTTAAGCCTATTTATGTTTTTAAGTAAATCTTCTCTTTGGAGTATCAATACTGTTTGGTGAATTGCTGATAATTTTTACACTGCAGTCCTTTTCAAGTTATCAAAAAGGAAGGCAGATGAAAGCCTTCAACATTTACATAGAATCTTCTTTGGAAAGAAAGCTAAGGTAACACTTGATATGTAGAAATATATTTCTTTGTGGAAATCATCATTGATTTTATATTGTATTAAAAAATAACAAACATTTCTTAAATAATGTTAGGCACACTATTTGAAGAGAAGCTTACTTGAATTCTCAGGGTTTGTTTGGGCTGAGAGTAAGGTGTGCTTAACATTATCCTATGACATTTTTTGTCTTAATATTTTGATTACGGTAACTACAAAACTGATATGCTTCATTTATGTTATTCCTATTAGAGGGAATTATATGAAAATTTTCTTGATTATGCAATTTGTTCAGGAAATATACAAGATCAGCTTGTAATGTTGTATGTCTGTGTTTACACTTTCCTACTACTTCTGCAGTTTTCATTTTTTTTATTATATGCAGGAAAAAGAAAAATCCAAACTCAATGATAAACTTGACAGATGTGTTAAAGACAAATTATTGGATTTCTGTGATGTGCTTGATATTTCTGTTGCTAGAGCCACGACAAAAAAGGTTAGGTAGCAAATGCATAACCATTGTAATGTTTCTATAGATGTTATTTTTTAAAATAATTTTTGATTTCTACTTTTTTAAATATACGCAATTTGATTTATTATATCACAGGAAGATCTTGTGTCACTGCTGCTAGATTTTTTGCAATCTCCTCATGTAACTAGGGATGTTTCTCTTGAAAAGAAAGAGGTGGTTTAAACTTCTCTTGACATTGCAATAAATTGTTGTAGTCTTGTTATTTAGTGAATACTGATTTTTTTTACATGCACAGCTTGCTAAAAAGCGAAAGAGGGCAGCTTCAAAAACAGGCAGTGAGAAAAAATCAGGAGAGGTATTCTTTCCCTTCCGATTATTGTCATTTCTTAACACAAATACACAATGCATTTTATTTTGTTATTCTGAAGATAACATTTGCCTGATTCCACTAGTGTTAATCCGTAACATGTTTGAATAATAATAAAAACGTATAATTGTATATTTGTGAATTTTAATTAATATTTTTAATATTGAATGGTGAATCTTTTGGATTGAGATGATTTTTTTTGTAATTTTTATTAGATTTCTTGATAGTCAGTTGTTTCTTGTTTAAAATAATCTGACTTTGTTTGTATACAGAAAACGAAAAGACAACGTCGTCGATCTACTAAAATCGAAGAGGATGAAAATGATGTTGAAGTAAAAGAAGATAAAGGAGAGGATGAAGATGAAGACGTTGGTAATGCTAATAATAATGGTGTCGATGGTTCAGAGAAAGACAGTGATCTAGAGAAGAATGATCCTGAAGAGGAAACTAAAGAATCAGGGCCTAGAACTCTGCAAAAGTCACCTGACAAAAAAGAGAGAAAGAGAGTGAAGTCTATTGCCAATGTAGAGAAAATAACTTCAGAAAAAAAAAAATCAAGTAAGTTTCTTTCGTTGATAAAGGATCTTTTTACTACACTTGAACGTGATTATTTATTCCTATTTTTTATAGAAAAAAATGAAACTCTCAAGAGAAAAAGGCAGAGATCAAGTACAACAAATATAGAAAAATCTTCACCTAATAAAAGAGGTTCTGCAAAGACCAAAAGCCAAAAAAACAAAAGCCAAAAAAACAAGGATTCATCAACTGAGGAAAAGAGTACTGATAAAATACAAGGTACTATACTCAAAGTAACATAAATTCAAATTCTTTTCGTGAGGAAAATGGTAAAACTGGTATAAATTTTAGTTTTCTACTACTGTATACAGGATAATTTGTAAATGTTTTTCATAATGAGTAGTATTTTCTCATGATTTTTTTGTTTATCATCTGTATAAATATAATTATAATTTCAAATGTAAAAGAATGATATGAATTTTCTAAAGAATCATTTACATGTTTTAGAAAAACTCTGAACAACAGATTTTATTATCAAGATATAACGTATTTCATTCTAGATTTCTAGTCAAGTGTTTACATTTCACATTTTGCTAATTTTATAAAATAATTGAATTTATTTTTCTTTGTATGTTTTTAAGGGACAAGGGCAAATTCAGGAAAGACTGTTTTATCACCACCTACATTGAAGGAACTGCATGATGTTGTTTCTGATATTTTGAAAGAAGTGGATTTTAATACTGTGAGTAAATTTTGGATTATTTTGAAAGAACTGCACATGTAATTCTTTATATCAATATATTTATATTTCTGACGTTTTGTTCCACTGAATGTGGTAGGCAACCTTGGCTGACATTCTCAAACAATTAGGTGACTGATTTCCACAATGTTTTTCTGTTCCAGATTTATTTCTAGGAAACTTTCATAAGTTAATTCCTTTGTTATCTTCAAAATTGGCCATGCTGTATGCAATGTGTATATTTTTTTGTTTAAGTGGCTATTAGTAATCAACTCTGTTTTAATTTTCTATGACAGGTACCCATTTTGGGATGAATTTGTCTGATAGAAAAGCTGATGTAAAGAACATTATAGAAGATGTGATAAGCAATATGACTGATGATGAAAACGAAGACGGAGAAGGTGATAATAACGAAGTTGAAGAAAAAAAAGACAGCGTAGAGGAGAAGTCAGAGGGAGACGATGATACAGAGAAAACCCCAGAGAAAATTGAGAACAGAGAAGAAAGCTTTGAAGAAGAAGATGGTGCTCAAGAAAAAGATGATGGTGCTCAAGAAGAAGATGATAGCGCTCAAGAAGAAGATGATGGTGTGCAAGAAGAAGATGATGGTGTTCAAGAAGAAGATGATGGTGTTCAAGAAGAAGATGGTGCTCAAGAAGATGATGGTGTTGAAGAAGATGACGATGCTAAAGAAGTGGAGGAAAAAAAGTGCGATGCAAAGGAAACACCTGAAGGAGGTGATGTTATGAACAATTCAGTGAAAATTGGGAATAAAGAAGTTGATAAGAATGTGCAAGAAGATGACGAAGATGCCTAATTATTTTTTTAAAGAGCAACATAAGCCTACACCGTTTGTGCGTAGTCTTAACGTGAAGTCTGTTAGTATATTTATTTTTCACTTATTTATCTGTGCTACTCTCAGGTTAAAGGTTGAAAGCTGGGATGTGATGATGGTATATGGCTAATTCTGTGAGCCACATCTACAGTCATGTCTTATTGTTTTCAGCATCTGTATTCAAATTTTCCTAACATTCTCTAGGTGTGGACTAGTGTTTTAGCTTTTAAGAGTGGAGTGGTTGTGCTAGATTTGTGCACTGCTTGCTTAACATCTTTTCTTACTATGTTATAGACTGTAGATTTGTTAATTTGCTTCAGGTCAGATGTTACATTGAGTTGTATTTTAATGTACAATTATATCATGATCCAAAATTAATTGTGTTGTAGATTATTCTAGTGATACCATTGCATTATTATTTTGTTTGATGAAATTTGTTGAGCCACTTTTCAGCTACTTATTCTTCACATACACAATCATCCAGCATTCGACGGCAAAGTTCCCAGATTTTACATGAATTCTAATGTCATTATCCGTCCAACAGCGACTTTGATCGGCGGTGAGAAATGAAATAGAGATATCCCAATTTGGAGACCAACCTCACCTGCTATAACTTTAGTTGCATGGTTTGGTTCGGAGGTGGTAACCAACCTACTCTAAACTCCAACCAACCATGAATCAATGATTGACAAAATCCACAACAAAGTAATTCAGACATCAACGGCCATATGCAGTAGAGAGAATCTTCTTCCATCATCAAAGATTACAGTTGTAAATTGTAATTGTGTTCTCTATATAAGCCACGTATCCGTGTTTGCGAATTTCATCAAACGCCAATTCAATCCCATCATCGATCTTTATATTCCTTCCAGTTAAGTTCCAACGACCCCAAGTACTTACCTACCTACCTACTGACATGGGCGCAGTTGTTCCTGAGACCCTTTCCATGGCTGACTCCGACGAGCCCACTGCATTCAAACTCAGTGTGAGGCAATCCGAGCCGTGCCTTGTCACACCCGCAAAAGAAACCGATAAGGGTATGTACTTTTTGTCCAATCTTGATCAGAACATCGCAGTCATTATCCAAACCATCTACTGCTTCAAATCTGAGGAGATCGGGAACGAAACGGCCTCCGACGTGCTTAAAGACGCTTTGGCTAAGGTTCTCGTCTACTACTATCCACTCTCCGGGAGATTAACGATAAGCGCCGATGGGAAGCTTATAGTCAATTGCACAGGAGAAGGAGCCGTGTTCGTCGAAGCTGAAGCTGATTGCGATTTGAAGGACATTGGGGATATTGGAAAGCCCGATCCAACTACTTTGGGGAAGCTTGTTTATAACACTCCCGGAGCCAAGAATATATTGGAGATTCCACCGATGGTAGCTCAGGTATAATTCAATTCGATTTGCATCGATCATGCCTGCAATATTTTAGAATTCGGGTATTTGATCGATCATCATCAATTTAATTTTTCCAGGTGACCAAGTTTAAATGTGGGGGGTTCATCCTTGGACTCTCGTTGAATCACTGTATGTTCGACGGACTTGCCGCAATGGAGTTCGTCAACTCATGGGGTGAAATGGCAAGAGACCTTCAACTATCTGTTCCACCGTTTACTGATCGGATGATACTCAGATCACGTGTACCTCCCAAAATCTCCAACCCACACAACGAATTTGCTGAGATTGAAGATGTCTCCGACACAAGCATTCTATACTCCGACGAACCACTTCTCTACAAATCCTTTACCTTCGACACATCCCGACTCGCCCATCTCAAACAGAAAGCAACAGAAGACGGTGTCTTAATAAACTGCACCACTTTCGAGGCTCTCTCTGCTTTCGTCTGGAAATCGAGAACCGAAGCTCTTAAGCTTGAACAAAACCAGCAAACTAAACTCCTATTCGCCGTTGATGGCCGGAGCAAGTTCGATCCTCCACTTCCCAAAGGTTACTTCGGAAACGGGATCGTGCTAACCAATTCGTTGACCACATCTGGGGAGTTAGTTAAAAAACCCTTATCTCACGCGGTTGAGCTCGTGAAGAACGCGGTAAAAATGGTGGACGATGAGTATATGAGATCGGCAATCGATTTCTTCGAGACTACGCGAATGCGTCCATCGTTAACCGCAACTTTATTGATCACTACATGGTCAAAGCTTGGGTTTCACACGACGGACTTCGGATGGGGTGCACCGGTCCAGTCAGGTCCGGTAAGTCTACCGGAAAGGGAGGTGAGTCTATTTCTTTCTCATGGGAAACAAAGGAAGAACATCAGTGTATTACTTGGATTACCTGCTACTGCCATGCACAAGTTCGAGGAGTTGATGGATACGATATAAAAACACGAGGGCCTATTATAAATATTTTATTTATTGATAATGTATTACGATTGGCGAATAAACTGTAACGGTATTAGTGTATTTTACATTTTTACCCATTTACCGTTTGATAATAAATTAATAATATTTCTTCTTCTTAACTACTATTGTTATCCTACTGGACTCGTGGTCCATAAGTGTTAAAGATTATGTTTTACTGGTGGGCTATTAGCCCATTAGCCCATTCTTGTTAATCAACCATTTAATTTAAAATTAGATCTAGGGATAAATTTCATAATATTCCATAGGGAAATTCATTTGTCATCACTTTCACGGGTCAATCGAATATTCGGATCTTTGCGTAATTGGATGAAAATGAGGCAACACATGATGTCCTGTCAAATGATTCTATGCCCGTTCGCAATGTCGCATCTTTTATTTTAATATGGAATGAGATCGATCATCAGATCACGGATCATATTTTTTTTAATTTTTTATTCATTTGATCATCATCGTTATTATTTATTAATTATTATTGTTGAGATAAAACTTTAAAAGCCCATAAAATAAAAAATATGGTCAATTTGTTTTTACTTGATTAATTAATTGATTTTATTGAGATCTAATGACACAAAACGTCATCATCTTCGCGATTTTTACAATAATAACATTTGTGTATATTTTGGTCATCTTCCATGCTTAATTATCACTAATTACTAAGTAATTACATAATCATCGACGATAAGAAATTAAACAGGCAAACTACTAGACAACCGGTCGCCGGACATCCATAACCGGCCGAGCTGGGCTGAGCAACTTATATGCGTTGTACCCAACTCCGCCGAAGTTGCAGGAAGATCTCAAGGCGAGAGTGGAGATTTGGTAGTCTTCATCCTGCTCCATCTCACACAACACGTTCTCGAACTGTTCAACGTCGCAAGGCAGTTCCAAGGGTCCGTCGTAGTTGGCGTACCCATACTCCATCTCAGCTTCATCCAGAAGCAACCTGAACAACGGATGGTTCAAGCACTCTGTCCTGACGACGTATTTCTTCTTCTCGACACCCACATGTACTGAGAAACACCCTTCTGGTTTTCTCGGCCATGACTTGGACTTCGTAAATCGGTTGATCATACTAGACCCACCGGTACTATTTCCGTTCCCGTTCTTCATGGATCGGCATCTCTCCCATGTCTTGATGATCAGACTCTTCGATCTCAGCTTCTTTCCCTTGCCGTCGGCGTCCATGGATGGGTCAACCAACCAATAAAACAGCTAATTATATAACACGTACGTACGGTGACTAGAAATGGAACAAACAAAATAGACTGAGGAAAGCCATTCGAGAAAGAAAAACTACAGAAGAAGAAGAAGAAAAAGAGAGCAAATCGACCTGGTACGTATATAGATGCAAGTTGGCAACCTATCTTTGATCGTAGACGAGAAGGAACAATCCCTTGAACCAAGGAACAAGGGTATTACTCATGGTTCTCGCCGGAGATTATGGTAGTCATCGGCGATAAAAAAAAAATGGTGAAGATGCAAATGAAGGTGTACATGTTCTCTCTCTCTATATATATAGAAAGAGAAGGGTATTGATATTTAATAATGGGATGCATTGAAATATTCACCATCGGAATATGAATAAAATAATTGATGTCAACGGTGTTAATTTATGATCTAAATTATTCCATAATTGAGAAGTGTAGTCATTTTTATACATCGCGATATGCACCGACCGACCCAAATGTCTATATGATTGGGTACACTCGGAATGACCTAATTGACTTAACTTTAATTTCATGAGATGATTGTATGAGTGCATGTTGCATGCGTTTGCTGATGTCATTGATGATGCGCAGAAAGTACAGCAGAATCTAAGAAACTTGACACGTGTATGGATATCAAGTTTAAATGTGGGCTCCATTGATCTTAGTTGTCTCATCAAACCATAGTGGGTTGGATTGTTTGGCTGCTTTCGAGATGGACGGTTCTTATTGGTTTGTGCCCATTTTCTCATACTCTGATGTGATGTGATGATGATGCATTCACTTTTTTTTCCTCTCTTATTTTAATTCGAAATCAATTATTTAATCTAAGTTTCATTCTCAATCATCGATATCAATCATTATTGTTCACTGTTCACCATTAAGTGAACAAATAGATAGGAGGCACGGATGGGCCACGGCCCGTGCCAGGAAAAGATATCTTGAAATCGCAGGACTAGAACCGAAACTGCGATTCCAAGTGTAGGAGACGGACGGCACGATAGGAAACGACAACAGCCCATATTATAATATCAATGACGTGTTAAAACTTAAAAATAATACTAAAATGGTATAAATTATCCAAACTCTCCGAGTTTAAAAATAGACATGGTCATATGAATTTTATCTTCTGGTCATGATTATCGATTTATCATCAGAATCTAATTCTTTTTTTATATCATATGGTTCTTACAATTGGCTAATAAAAGGCCCGAAACCCTTTCGGAAAGGCTCAAGAACATAACTAATGGGCTTTACTGGACTAAAGCAGAAAACATAAATGATTCCACTCATAATCATTTCCATCTCCAGAAATTTAAGGATGTGAAAAAAATTGTTAAAGATGGAAATTTAAAATTTGTGATAAAAATAAACAAAAATTATCAGGTTAAAGAAATTCTTATGATTTAACGTTATCCAATTTCATCCATGTGATTTTACATCAACAGTTTTTTAATTACTTGTTCTTGACAGAGCTCAGATTGAAGAAGCATTTATCCGAGCTACCATCAAACCTCAAATCAGAGAATATAGATCAACTCCAATATGAATACAATGATGTACATACTAATTGCGAAATTTAATGGTGTCGGTTTTCAGTTATGAATAAAAATCAACTTTCTCTCCTACTGAAATCAGTGGAGCTACTTCCTAAAAAAGTCTTTTCCAATTCCTCAAAACTGCTCCGGAGAACCAGTTTTCCGAAACGAAACTTTGTGATTGCAGTGTCGCTCATAGTCTCTGAAATCTTAGATCAACTCCGATATGAAGATCGGAGACACCTCGCAAATTCAGGTCTTGTGTATCAAGTTAATTTCGTTTCCTCATTAATTTCTAGATCGTGAAACTATTCAGATCCTTGAGATCGGAGACACAATTAACTGTTACGTTAGCTCGTTTCACCGTCCCGTAAAAACGAGTATACTATCTTTTTTGGCTTGTCTATTGTCCCCTTAAACAACAATCTCCCTTGAAACCTGTGATTGAGTTTTCCATAGATAACCCAACGTTCTAGTGGTAAACGTCCCCCAAACGACATGAATCTATGTTACAACGGACCTCTGTTGAACAGTTGAGGACAAATCTCCCGGAGAAGGGAGCCGGTGGTTTGGGAAAGCAATCTCCAACGTAACAGGAGCTAGTCGGGGGTGAGAGATTAGAGTTGGGTTTAAAATTTCGATCTATGTTACAACGGAACTACGGTGTATTTATTTAAAATTAAAGTGGATTGTTGTCCGTTATAATTGGCACTGCCAATAACTACCACTAATTACTCACTAGTCACTACCTTATTTAACAGATTCCTACATTTATTAATAATTAACGTAATTGTCGTCGTACTTCACGGATTTGTACAACATGATTCACGGTGGCATTGTCGACCATGGGCCCCAACTTTTCCATGATGCGTTTAATTACCAACTAGCTCCAGGTGCAAGACGATTGTTACATTCCCACTTCCTATTGCAGCAATCTTGTCCTCAAGATTTTCCTCAGCTAATAGTCGTTTAATCGACTCAATGTCCTCCCTGGATCTCTCTTCAGTAGGCAGCCCGACCCATTCCACTAAGACCTTTTAATGTTTTCCCTCTTTGCTTAATTTGACGGAAAGCGATTATCTTTATTGGAATTATACAACAGGGTGTCAATCTGATGATAGCGTTGGTAACGGATTTATTGTTTCCTCTGGATTGTTTCCCTTGAACTCCTGCTATATGAAATACAAGAAAAATCCGACTTCCCACTGGTAGTTCCAATCGGTAAGTTACCGGACTGATTTTTTTTTCAATCCTAAAAGGTACATAGTACCTCTTAGCTAACTTGAGGCAAGTTCTGGGGCTCACGGAATTTGGTCTGTACGGTTGTAGTCAGAGCCAGACCCAACTACCTTCCTCAAATTCGTATAGTTGCCTCTTCGTGTCCGCACACCTCTTCATTCTTTCTCGGGTTACTTGCAGATTCCTTTTAAGTTCGCACAACAATTGATCCTCAGTAGAATGGACAGTCAGAGATAGTCAATAAAACTATTGAGCAGTATCTCCGAGCAACAGTCCATGATAACCCACGAAGTTGGGTCGAGTTACTGCCATGGGCAGAACTCGGGTATAACACCTCAGATCGTCATAGTTTTATTGACTATCAAGCATCTGAATCAGAGGAAGTCGTGACGACAGTAGAGGCGAATGTCGGAGATTGAGGCATTGCTGAAAGTGTTGTTGATGTGGAAGAAATTAGAAAACGTCGTTCCATCAGGATACCACGTAGGTATGATGACTTTATTTTAGATTAATATGATAATAAAAAAAAATTAAATTTCGTAATTATGTTTTGTTTTTTTTATTTATGCACACCATTGTCATCCTTTATAAAAGGCACAAATTGTATCCTTTTAAAGTTATGAATAAAAATCAACTTTCTCTCGTACTGAAATCAGTGGAGCTACTTCCTAGATCTTCTCTGGAGATCCAATTCCCCGAAACGAAACTGTGTGATTGCAAACTCCGATATGAAGATCGAAGACACCTTGCAAATTCAGGTTTTGTGTATCAAGTTAATTTCGTTTCCCCATCAATTTCTAGATAGTGAATCTATTCAGATCCTTGAGATCGGAGACACAATTAACTGTTACGCTAACTCGTTTTACCGTCCCATAAAAACGAGTATACTATCTTCCTTGCCTTGTCCATTGTCCCCTTAAACAACAATCTCCCTTGAAACCAGTAATTGAGCTTTCCATAGATAACCCAACGTGCTAGTAGTAAACGTCCCCCAAACGACATGGCTCTATGTTACAACGGACCTCCGTTAAACAATTGAGGACGAATCTCCCGGTGAAGGAAGCCTGTGGTTTGCGGAAGCAATCTCCAACAGGAGCCGGGGGTGAGAGATTAGAGTTGAGTTTAAAATTCCGATCCCCTCTACTCGGAGCTCTAGTGTATTTATTTAAAATTAAAATGGGTTGCTGTCAGTTACACTTGGCATTGCCAATAACTACCACTAATTACTCACTACCTTATTTAACAGATTTCTATATTTATTAATAATAAGTGTAACTGTCATCGTACTTCTCCCGGCGGGTTCGTACATCACGATTTACGGCGGCGTTGTCAGCCATGGGTTCTGCTAGTCCAAACTCTTTCGTGATGCGTTTAATTACCAACTCCAGGTCCAAGCCGATTGTTACATTCTCACTTCCTATTGCAGCAATCTTGTCCTCAAGATTTTCCTCAGCTAATAGTCATTTAATCGACTCAATGTCCTCCCACGATCTCTCTTCAGTAGGCAGCCCGACCCATTCCACTAAGACTTGTTTAATGTTTTTCCCTCTTTGCTTAATTTGAGGGAAAGCGATTATCTTTCTTAGAATTACGACAGGGTGTGAATCTAATGATAGCGGTGGTAACGGATTTGTTGTTTTCTCTGAATTGTTTCCCTTGAACTACTTCAGCAGAGCTATATGAAATACAGGAAAAATCTGGCTTCCCACTGGTAGTTTCAATCGGTATGTTACCGGACTGATTTTTTTTCAATCCTAAAAGGTCCGTTGTACCTCTTAGCTAGCTTGAGGCAAGTTCTGGGGCCCACGGAATTCTGTCTGAACGGTTGTAGACGGAGCCAGACCCAACTACCTTTCTCAAATTTGTATAGTCGCCTCTTCGTGTCCGTATACCTCTTCATTCTTTCTCGGGTTGCTTGCATATTTTCTTTAAATTCGCACAACAATTGATTCCGTTGTTTGAGTAATACGTCGACTGCCTCGACATTGGAATCCCCTGATCTGTAATCAATGATTTCTTGTGGTGTTCTACCGTAAACAGCTTGAAAAGGAGACATCCTCAAACTATGATGATCTGAGGTGTTATATAAGAGTTCTGCCCATGGCAGTAACTCGACCCAACTTTGTTGGTTATCATGGATTGTTTCCCGGAGAGATATTGCTCAATAGTTTTATTGACTATCTTCAGTGTCGTAGTCATCTTCAGTGTCGTGCCACTACTAGAAAAAATCTCCTTCCAAAATTTGCTTAATTTTTTTTTATCTTTATCAGACACAATTATTTTTGGAATGCCATGGAGTCGCACGATTATGCATGTATTTTGTATGGATATCGATACCTTCCTGCATAACTTTTTACAGACGATGTACTCACCGCTGTCGATGAAAACCTTGAACGATGGCAGTTCTTGCATTTCATATCCCAAACGAGTAGCCACCTCCTCCTGAATAAAGTTGTGCGTGCTACAACTGTCAATGAGCATGGATAGCGGTCGCCATTGAATCCATCCCTTCAATCGAATCGTACGGGGATTGAATATTTGAATGTACCGGAGAACGCGTGTAAGCTAATCTCCGTTGTGGTTACCGAATCCTCCGCTAACTTGATGTTTCCCATTTCCTCTGGTTGCTCGACCAATTCCACGAGACACTCCCTATTGGCATCCATTCGAAATAATCGCTCCTTGCATCTGTGTCTCGGCGAGTATGATTCATCATAATTTAAACATAGACCCTTGGTCGTACGTTCCTTGCGTTCTTCAACAGTGAACATCTTCCAAACTATCGACAATCCTTTCGGTCCGGTCGGCAGCGTTTTGATCAATGGTTCCTACGGTACTGTTTTGGACTTTGAGCCCTCAATTCTTCCAAAACTCCGATGTTCCTCGTACACGTACCTTAGCCAAGGAGAACGCCTTCTGTAATGATATCGGTTCCCGTATCTTTAACTTTCTTTTCAATTCTGATTTCAGACCCCCAATAAAGAAGCTTATAAGAGCGTCTTCCGTCTGGCCTGATACACCATTGAGTAATTCTTCGAATTGTTTCAGATACACGGCAACTGATGATGTTTGTTGAGGTCGCGACAGTTTGAATTTTATAATCAACATACGTTGATCCCCCAAACCTTTCCTTCAAATCTTCTTTGAATTTCTCCCAGGTGGATAGTAAATTATTTTGTCTCAATCCTTGCATCAAGCTAATTAGAGCACCTTTAATCATGTGAAACCCAACTATTTGGATCCTTGAGTCGATCATCCATGATTTATTCCGTAGAAGATGAAGTACTCCTCTGTTTGAAAAATCCATATGTTTGGATCTACCGTACCCCGAAAATTTGGGCAAGTCCAATTTAACCTGCTTGGATGTTTTGTGGGCTACGCTGTCTGAAGGGTGTGTCACCCCCATCGAAGCTTGCAGTTCCCGCATCATCGTCGTCAATTCTCCAATCCAGTCTGTAATGTTAGTGATCGCAAACTTTTGCTTAGCTAGTCGTGACGATTGGTCTGTGATCACTCTCCCCATCTCTTCCCGGATGTCTTCCAATGCGTCGCTCGATTCCCCTGTTTCTGTCATTTGATAGATATCGATTATGATAGAAAAAAATAGATTCTAATAAATTTTTTAATATGCTTCCATGTGGCAGATCCAGTTCAGGCCTGAAACAAGCCTTGACGAGTTGTTTTAAATTTTTATAGTCGTTCCCGACTGCAATTTTCGACCAACGGTGAGGTCGTTCGGACAATCATTGAAAACACCAATGTTACAACGGACCTCCGTCGAACAGTTGAGGACGAATCTTCCGGAGAAGGGAGACTGATTTGGGGAAACAATCTTCAATAATGAGATTAGAGTTGGGTTTAAAATTTCAATCCCTTGGAGCTCCGATGTATTTATTTAAAATTAAAGTGGATTGTTGTCCGTTACAATTGACACTGTCAATAACTACCACTAATTATTCACTATCTTATTTAACAGATTCCTACATTTATCGATAATAAACGTAACTGTCACCGTACCTCCTCCAACGGATTCGTACAACACGATTCACGGCGACGAACAATGATTTAATGAAGAAGCAAAATAGATTATTAAGTTGAAATGAGTAAGTAAATCAGGTACTTTAAATACATGGACATAAATAAAAAAGAAAAAGAAAAAAAAGCTTAAACCAGAAGCAGTGGGGAGTACTGGTTGTTGGCTGATAGTACACTACACACACTACAATACAACCAGCACCATCATGGTGTGTCTCGCCTCATGCTCTATTTTGTCATTGATCGGTCGGAGAAAACAGTCAGTTGCTCGTAATCACCGTCATCATCCATTCCTTTCCACCATACGTACGTACGTGCTACGTCACTCTCAGCACTCGTTTTAAAAAAAATCAGAGACAAAATTATATAATTCGGTATAACTTGTGGGTAGTAAAGGTAATTAACCCAAGTATATGGTTCTTTAGGGCAGGGGGGGGAAAAGAAAGAAGAACAGACAATAGCAGACACAAGTACATGCTGCATGCAACACCGATAAAGCAAAACGGTTGCTCCCCACGCTCTCTCCTCAACAATATTTTCTTCCCAAAATGCCCATCGTTCGTATTCTTCGATCCTCTCCACTATATAAATTTACAAACACGGGGAAGATCGGAGCGTCGACTCATTAATCTATCTGTTCTTCGTCTGCATTCTACATTTCCGGGCATCAACATTCACCATGCACTATCCTGCAGCATCACACTCCTGGACGTCTTACATGTCCGCATCGACGACGACGGCGGATCCTTTGGAGCACGTGGAGAGGCTGGCTGCGGAGAACGCAGTTGTGGTTTTCAGCATCAGCAGTTGCTGCATGTGTCATGCCATCAAACGGCTGTTCTGTGGGATGGGGGTGAATCCGACGGTGTATGAGTTGGATGAAGACCCACTTGGGAAGGAGATGGAGAGGGCTCTGAAGAGACTCCTCGGTGGAAGTCTAGCGTTTCCTGTTGTGTTCATCGGTGGAAAACTTGTGGGTTCCATGGATAGGGTTATGGCATCTCATATCAATGGCACTCTTGTACCTCTTCTTAAAGAGGCCGGTGCTCTCTGGCTTTGATCTATGTATCTATCTTGATCAACTTTTTAGTCAGTCACACATGTAGTAATGACGGCCGAGGTAATGGGTTTACCGTGTGTTTTTTTTT
Organism: Zostera marina; assembly: GCA_001185155.1. Taxonomy (NCBI): domain Eukaryota; kingdom Viridiplantae; phylum Streptophyta; class Magnoliopsida; order Alismatales; family Zosteraceae; genus Zostera; species Zostera marina. Next base: position 240,570 of record LFYR01000932.1, on the reverse strand, counting down.
TACCAAGACCTTCGGAACTTCCGGCCGGCCGGAATAGATTAATATTCATCATCTCTTTACTGTTTCTGTTTTGATTTCGTTTACTGCTTCTACTGTCTTGTGTGTTTGGTTTTTAATTGTACATAATAAAAAAAAAAAAAAAAAAAAAGATGATCGAATTTTTGGCGAATGTGGAAATATTAGAATGGATGGTATCATCACTACGTCTTTTACTAACTCTAGGTTTAATCTTCTCGTGATTCTCATTTGTTTTCACTTGACCGCCGGTGCGTGAGATTTACTGATTTGACCAGTCAAATTCCTCCGGTCGTCTTCCTTCTTTATTAAATAAATGCAAATCAGGGAAAAGGAGTGTAAAAAGTAGTAATTTCAAATTTATACAGCAAGAAATCTAAATAAAAAAATAAAAAAAAGTCGAAACCGTCGTCAACAACGGTTTCGTGTTAGTGGGCTCGTCAACATGCAGGAGATGGGTCCACCACCCACCATCGAATCATATAAATCCACGTGGACCAAAGCGATTTTCCTGCTTCTAGTGCTCTGCTCTTCTGAGGGCACGCACGTTGCAGAGAATGTCGGATACTTACTTACCTCATCTCTTATGACTGTGAGAGTGAGAGTGAGAGTGAGAGTGTGGTGGGCTCCCATTATTCAATCAATTAATTGGGCTTTTTTTTCTGGCTTAATAGGTTAATGGGCCGGGCTATATTTGAGTGGTGGGGTCGAGTTTTAATTCCATTTCCACTCGGATCCAAAAGAATGGAGGACAAGGAAGTCAATAATTTCCTTAATAATGCTATCTATTGACCAACAAGTGGTAGAATGAATAATAACAGAGCACTAATAATTAATAAAGAAGAAGGTACAGAATCTATTCCAATGTCACACTCTCACATGCATGTCCAATGCGCGTACATAATACGGTTGTTAAATGTTAACCACTTTAATCTTTCTTCAAATAACCAACACACATGAGATGATGAGATGAACACATTAAATAATGTTTTATAAAGTCAATTAATCCATGGTTGACCGATCCATCGATCTACTCAAAATTTATGTTTTACTCTTTTATCTTACTTTGTTGTCAGTTGAGATAGAGAGAGCATTATCTTTCTTTCTTTTAACTCCTTAGCATTCCACTTCCAACTCAGCTTTCCACATTCATTCATTTTAATATCAACAACTACATCAGATTTCACCAGTAATGAATAATGATGTGGAAAGAAGAGAAAGTAGAAGAGTAGATGAAGAAATAAATGTGTTAATCTAACGATATGTTTATTTTATCGTGAAAGTAAATTCTATTGAGTTATATACGTACTCAAATAAATATTGGATCCGTTTTAGCATTTATCTTTTACTAACCAATATAATAATTAAGATCTAAAAAAAAAAAAATCCCGATGACGATTTTCGACTTCCAAACTTGATCACGACACCAGCAATCAGAGATTCAGATAACCCAGAATGGTTGATAACACCCTTATAGGTTATGGAAGGCTCCAATAAGTCAGCTAATGGAGAGGTCGACTTCTTAAGACCAGATAAGTCAACCTGAATAAAGTCGACCTGGAGTCAGATCTGAGCAGTTATGCAGTTACGACCTTAATTATCAGATTACCCACATAAGATGTTCTATAAATAGAGGGTCATTTTCATTCATTCATTCAGGGAGATTGTATTCCAGAGAGAAATTTCAACTAGAGCAGAGCATGAGCAGCTGAAAAGTGCAATCTGATTTCCGTGGAGTTTCTGGTCCAACGCTTGTTCGAAGCGTCGTCTAGACCATCGAACATATTTTGCGTGTTGACGACTCATAGTGAGACCGCTTACTTTGAAGCTGAACTGAATAGCATGATAGAGGACCTCACGGATGGTTTAATTACTCGAGTAGTGGGGGGGGCTGACGCGTGATTGAGGAAAGTGACCGACGATCGACGAAACTGTAGCACGATATGCTAATAGAGCTCCGTCAGAGACACTACCTTACCACCATCCTCCACCTTCTAAACACACCATCACCTTCACTCCAAGGAATACTAATCCACATCTCTTTGTGGTTAAGTTTCCCCTAAGGGAGTTTGTGATCCTTGCTAATGCAAGGAAAAGATCCTTGGGGATCATTCCCATTAAGATAAAAACCTATACTAGAGACAGATAGACACCATCGAGCTGGTTCCCCGTACGCCAGATAAGGGTACTTGATCGGGTGGAATTCTTCCCCTCTGTGGTGATCAAGTCTAGAGCATGGACAACATCGGATTCCATCAATGGATCAGATTGAGGTATATCAGAAATAAACCACTCTTACAAATTCAGAAATCAGTTGATGACTCCTAAGAGAAATGCTAGACCTCCGGAGGTTAATCCACACAACAATGAAACGCGGCATGAATTTAAATTCAGGAAATCTGACACTGTAGAAACCCACTATGGTAAATTAGCCACACACATTGTTCACTAAACTTCAGGGGTTGCCCCATTCACATATTCTATATAACACCTGTAGTTTTCAACCCCCACTGTCTAAAAATTGTGCAATGGAATAGAATGGAATGGTTGGTCACTTGGTTGGTTGGTATCTATCTTGTGTTCAACATTTTCCACAGCTGTAATCGATAAGGTAAGGTTTTAGACTTTGCGGGGTTCTATTTTTTCTTCCAAGTGTAGTTAAAAAACACTTTTTTTTTTTTGCTTTGTCTGGTTTGTAAATAAATGGGTGTGCTTGTGTGCCGTGTGGTATTGCCCCTTGGATCTGTACAACTGCTGCTGCATCTACTATTCTAGTCTATAAATATATACATGGAATCAGCCTGGGGTAGTCTTTGAAGTTTCTTTGTTCCTATCGCATTGGGTGCTTCTTCTTTTAAGCAACAAAGCTAATCCCTCCACCTCTCTTCTCTTCCGTCGTTTTTTTCTTCTTCTTCAATACAAATACATGTATATGGTGTGATTGTCTCGTGTTTCTCTTGGAGTTTTCAGGAGATCAATCCTTTTTCTTCTTCTTCTTCTTCTTCTGATTCGGTATTTAATACTTGTCTTTTTATTTATTGAGTTGAATCTGAAATATCTTAGAAGAAAGGGAAAGGAGCAGGATGCTGCAAGATTTTCAAAGGCGTTAGGTAGTGGAGGCAACTGCGACGGTGGTGGTGAATGAAATGGGTTGTTTCCATTTCCCTTGCTTTAATTCAAAAATGACCACGGAGTTGAAGAATCCTGCAAATGGATCGGTCGATCGAAGACATCAACCCATGGTGCCTCCAGAAGTCCACAGATTGACATCAGGTTTGATTCTTCCCCCCCTCCCTTCTCCTCTTGCTTCTCTGGCGGCGTTCTACTGTTTACTATTTCGACTGATCTGTCAATTCCTTTGGGTTATAGCTGAATTGTGATTGGGTCTGTTCTTATTTTATTTTACCCAGCTGAGTGTGTGTGAAAGAAGGAATAAGAGAGAGAGTGACTGAATTTGATTGATTTGGTTTAGATTACAGATCTTATTTTTGATTCATGTACGTATTTGGCAGGAGCCGATCGCGTTAAGAACAGAAGTAATGGAGGAGTGGGAGGATCAAAACGAATGTCAGATGCTCAGATATCTGGTGTTAAGATTTCCGCACAGATATTTACTTTCCGAGAACTTGCAACAGCAACGAAGAATTTCAGACCGGAATGTTTCATAGGGGAAGGTGGTTTCGGCCATGTTTACAAGGGACAGCTTGAAAGCACCGGCCAGGTATTCTTCTTTTTCTTCAGAATTCAATTATCCGGATCAATTTTAAGTAGGTAAGATGAAGGTCGCTAGTTGTAATTTAACAACGACAGGTGGTCGCCGTTAAACGACTGGACAGAGATGGACTACAGGGAAACAGAGAATTCCTGGTAGAAGTTCTCATGCTCAGTCTACTGCATCACTCAAATCTCGTGAATTTGATTGGCTACTGCGCCGACGGTGACCAACGACTTCTTGTTTACGAGTTCATGCCATTAGGTTCCTTGGAAGATCATCTACATGGTTGGCTTACCTCCAAATCTCAATTCATCATAAACATAACACATAAACATCAATCTTCCTATCAACTACAGATCTCCCACCAGACAAGGAACCGTTGGAGTGGAATGTAAGGATGAAGATCGCGGCCGGTGCAGCTAAAGGGCTGGAGTATCTCCATGACGAAGCCAATCCACCTGTTATCTACAGAGACTTTAAATCGTCTAACATTTTACTGGACAATGGGTTCCATCCAAAGCTCTCTGATTTCGGACTTGCCAAGCTTGGCCCTGTCGGAGACAAGTCCCATGTTTCCACCAGAGTCATGGGCACATACGGTTACTGCGCCCCGGAGTATGCCATGACCGGACAATTAACAGTTAAATCCGACGTCTACAGTTTCGGTGTTGTCTTTCTGGAACTCATCACAGGACGGAAAGCGATAGACAGCACAAGACCACACAGCGAACAGAACCTAGTTGCATGGGTAAACAAACAAAATTTCTTTAACTAAATTGTCTTCTTCTCAAAAACATATTTTTCTTCTGTGATTGACATGGATTGATTGATGACAGGCTCGTCCGATGTTCAATGACCGGAGAAGACTTGGGAAATTGGCAGATCCTATGCTGCAAGGACGATTTCCAATGCGAGGGTTGTATCAAGCTCTTGCGGTGGCATCGATGTGCATACAGGAAGAAGCAGCTGCTCGTCCGCTGATAGCCGATGTGGTAACTGCTCTATCGTACCTCGCTTCACAAGCGAACGACCAAAACGCTGCAGATAATGATGCTCAAAGAGGACGAGCAAGACGGGAGGAAAGAAACAACAACAATGTATTAAGCAGGGTGATGGTCAGGAACGGGAGCGAAGAAGGATCGCAGAGAGGAGGATCGGGACGAAGTCGATTTGATTTGGAAGGGTCGGAGAAAGAAGATTCTCCAAGGGATACAATTAGAATGAATCTGAACAACAAGGATTTCGACAGAGAACGTGCAGTAGCCGAAGCCAAGATGTGGGGAGAGAATTTGAGACGTGCCAATGGACAAGGAGCTACCACCACCGCAACTGCAGGTGTTGCCAATACATGACTGATATTGATTCGTCATTTGTCTTGTTTTTTTGACTTTGTACATACTGCTTACTTACTGAATGGGCGCCATGGTGAATGATTATTATTTTTGAACACGCGCTTGCAGCGTTTCTAGTGTGTTAAATAATCGAATGGTTATTATCATCCTTGAAATCCCAAATCAAATAAAAAAACAACGATAAAGAAATCCAAAGATAGATAGATAGATTATTCAGTGCATGGATTGGAAGCGTTTCATGATGATTATGCTCATATCCATGTACCGTTGTGCACAGTTAGCGAGACATCCCGTCTCGCCGGAGCTTAATTTGTTTCCTGGGGATCCGGTAATGCATTTGTCCCAGCAAACGTTTGTGAGCTTCCCCACCATCTCACTCACCATTGCTTTCTGTTTTTCTTGCTACAATCCAATGAATTTGACGAGTTCATCGCCCCCAAAATACGAAATTAAGCTCAGCAACCCGCTCTTTATCAACGAATCAAGAAAAGAAACAATACATTCAAACAAAGAGATCGAGTAAGTGGATGATTTTTACCTCAAGAAAATGCTGCAGTTCTGGGGAGTTCATAGAAGAAGGATCCATTGCTTCCAACTTTGAAGGTACCAGAGAAACTCAGAACCCTAATTTTTGGCGCAACGATACGACAGTCGAAGAAAACGAACCCTAAAAACTAAATATCACGTTTGGTAGCCCGGTATTATCGAGAAATTAGAAATAAAATAGGCCCATGAAGCCCTGTGAGAATTTGGATATTTCGTAAAGAACCCCCATCATTTTTCATATTTGGAAATTTTTTCACCTGGTATCTGTCAACTTGAAATATGAGGAAAAGAAAGTGTTGGTTAATTTAAGGAAACATTGTCGTTTTCATCGTTCCTCCTCTGTTTAACTCTTCTTGTCCGAAGAATAGTTTTTCCACGGCACGTAAAGAAAGGTAAAATTGTAAAAAGCTTGGAAAATATGGTTTAAGATAAAAACAAAACAAGTTGATTCCAACCAGAACCTTAGTTTCTACATCAAACACTCTTTTTAATATTGATTTTTAAACCCTTCTCTGTTCTGAACTTCTGATGTGGGAGGAAACAGAGGAGCAGCAGGCCTCGTCATCGCCGGCGGAGAGTTGAGTGACGCAACTTGAGTCAGGAAGGCTGTCTATGGTGTTAATATCGTTGCTATTCATCGTCCCCATGAAATCGATGAAACGAGCTCCTGTTTGGGTGTCAGAAGATTCCACAACCGAACCCCGTCGGTGGGCCCTTTTCTTCTGGAATACATGGCAGAGGACCCAATCTCCGATCTGTTGCAATCAACACAGGACGTGGGAAATAGACAGACGGTGAGCTATTGAGAATAAATAAACAATGAAACCTACAGCTACGGGTAAGGCTACAGGGAGGGGAAATGGGGAAAAGTCTGTAAGTGATCGAAATCAATACGCAATTTTTAATTTGACATCATCGACGATTCTGGTGTCGCAGGTGGGAACCACCAAAGGATCTGACAGATGACAGAAACTTACATAGGATGTGTTGGAGTTGCCTTGAGACGGAATGTGTCCGGAAGTAGCGGGGAGATAGTAGTATTCATGCATGACCCAATCTGTTCTAACACCATGTGGTGACTTTCCTCTATAGAACACCAGGAACTTCTTCACTCCGACGATTCTTCGATCAGCAGAAGCCTTGATTGGTTTGTCGCCGCCAGTTACCTTCCAGTACCCAGACCCTGCCCCACGGTTTGTGCGGTTGCCGATTCGATACTTGGTCGATCTGAGGTTGAAGAAATAGCTGCCTTTGTCGGATGCGGCCGACGCTGCAACTGAAAGGAAAAAAACGAAACTCGCATTTTATTTGCGAACCCAGAACACAAGGAGGATGAAAAAGAAGAAGAAGTTACCAGGAAGGTCCCAGGGATCGAATCTTGAGAGGTGGATGTCGGGAATGATGGAAACGGGAAGTGGGTAGGAGAAGACCTTTCTCCTCAAGTACTGCATGACAAGTTCTTCATCGGTAGGGTGGAACCTGAATCCCGGTGGCAATCTTACCAAAACTCCTGCTTTGTCCATGGCAGATGAAATAAGTGAGTGATAGTTATAGAAACACCGGAGAGAAACGTGATGTATCTTTATAGTGATGAGAGATTGAGATATTGAGAGAAGAGATAAGTAGCTAGAGGACAAGCAAGGTTGAACCTCTTTGCCGTAACGAATACTCAACCAGCCACCCAGCCCTCCTCACCCTTCTTCCTTCCTTGCTTACTTTCTCATCTTGCTTCTCATTCTTACTCTCCAGCTTTGACGGCATCGCCTTCCAATCCAAACGTCTCTCTCAACGTTCCCTATTTATTAGACAAACTTTAGTTTACTATTTCTTTGGTTTAGAGTAAACTGCGTTCCTGCGGAAAGGTAAAACGAAAGAAAGCAAAGATGAGGAAAACATGGACGTAACAACCACCCAACTGCGTGTCTGCGGAGGACTCCGGGCATTCACATCACGATTTGACGCCGGACTGCCGTTTAATTACTGCGGATTAAAACTTAAAAAGTCAAATGAGTTTCCAGATTTACGGACACCTTTAACTCATGTCTCGGTTGAATTTACGCAACTACCCTTCACATGTATTTTGGATCCCACTGCCGACTGGGAAATAAAATAAAATAAAATAAATAATTCAGCTTACGTGAATTGAATGAATGAATGGTTTGTTTGTCGGTTTGTTTCATTCGACACAGGTTGTTTGAAAAAATAAAAACATTGGGTATTTAATATTAATATTTATTGTTGTTGTGGGAAAAAAATGTGAATGAGAGGCAAATAGATGGAGTGAAGAAGAGGCATTACGGATAGATGCAACAAAGATGTGTGTACGTGTGTTACTGCTGTGGAATGTCGGTTGCTCGTATTTCTTTCTTTCTCTTCCGTTTAATTTTTATTCTATTCCTCTTCGACCAACCAACGTCTGCTCTGCAATTTAGATATACAACATTCAAGTCTTGCCATACTATAATTTACGTTACGTACGTACTTAGTTAGTCTCATCTTTTGTCTATATTATTTTTTTTGAAAAACCTTCATGAAATCCTGATCGTTCATTGGAAATAGACTTCCATAAAAATTTCTTTATTTTTTATTTTTTTCCAAGATACGTGTTCTGACTTCTAAAGGTGAGATTCTTTCGATTTTTTTACCGGAGAATTAAAGTAAATTATATTTGTACCTTGTATAATTTTATAATGTGTCTATAAAAAATTTATATTCAACATCAACATTTTAATATTTTCTAAATCTTAAATCAAACTCGGTTGTTTCGATCATATAAACCATAAGTTCAATTGATTTTGATCACCATGTCGATGATCTTTTCGTTAATGGTGAAGTGAAAAAATTGAAAATTAATTATTATCGAGAATTTTGTTAATTTGCTTAATTATTTTTAGTTACATTTAGATTATTTAATTTTTAACGAACTATTTACATTTGACTATAATTTCAGACTATACGAACTATTTACATTGATTTTGATTTTTTTAATTCAGTATTATACGTTAATGTTTCAAATTAATAAAAAAAATTCAATAATTTGGTTGGTATCCCCGTACTCGGTCATTGACCAGATACAAACATACAAGCACGAGGAGAAGATTTTTAGGTTCAGATACCAAGAACGTGATCCCTGTACCCGCTCACACATACGGGTTATATGAGTAAATAAAAAATACTCACTATTTTGTATTTTTAACTAAATATTATATCAGTTTCAGTTAATTTCTAAAAAACTGGCTAAAATCAAGAGCTAAGGCCTAAGTGGTCTCATTATTTTTCTTTAATTAGATGGGTAAAGGTCAGTAAATGACACAAGGATATTAGCTCAATGGTAACTCTGATACCATGACAGAAATAAGATTGAAACCCAATGATTTTCCGAAACTTATGAAATGTTATGAATGAAAGATCTAAGATTGAGAAGAGAAATTACGGTTCTCTAGGAGGGGGGAAACAGGATTAAATAATACAAGCGCGGTGGTTGATCTGGGTAAAACATTTTAACAGACAAGATAGAGTTGTACATATGTTTCTAAAAATTAAAAATTCAAAGGGTAGAAACTAAATGAAGAACAAAGCTAGGAGGTCATTGTTGTATCAATTTGGGAATAAGTTTGAGCAGAAATTTCAAGTCACTCTGTGAGAACTCCGGTCGTTCTGTTGTGTCAGTCCTCGTCTCTCCGACAAAGTCGGAGACGGCGTCTGTAATCTCCTTCACGAAATCAACGATAACCCCGTCGACACCCATCAAGTGCTGCATGTAAACAGCTTCCGAAACATTGCTGTTTAAACACATAAAATAAACAAAAAAACGTTGTTATCATCCACGAATATAAATTAAACTCAAGAATTTAGTGCTCGCTTACTTGAGTTGACCATATGTTAGAATAGCAAGATTGGATTCCTTGATTCTGGGAATCAATGCTGGATTTCTGAACAATCCTCTAACCTCAGAGACTATCCCTTGCAAATCACTGGCCAGACAGTGTTTAAGCGCTTCATCTAGTGAATTTCTTCTCGTGTCACTGAACACTTGGTTCCCTCCATTAGTAAGAAAGTAAACCTAATATCGATCGTTCGATCAATCCATCAATCATCAGTCAGTCAATTCTCAACCAATCAATAAATCAATCAAACAATTCTGGACCAGTTAACACTTACTGGATGAACACTTTGAAGTTTACGCATGAGGAGAGCAGCATCTGGTTGGAAGCTGGAGAAGAAGATGTTTCTATTGTTGGAATGTTCAAACACAACCTGCAAACACAGAGTCACAGACCGATCGCCGGTTCAGAAAAGTTACACTTAACAATTAAATTGGGGGAAAAATCGATATTTTAAATTAATTAATTACATTCAAGATGCGACGGAGGCAACATGTGAGTTGATCGTCGCTGTAAACTAAATGATCGTCAAATTTGAGTTCGATGTTGAACCCTAGACGAGGATGAACATGGAGAAAGACTTCCTCAAGCGTGCAAAGACAGTCATCTTCTTCGACGCTCCACCTGCCAATTCTTCCATCCTTGCTTTTTCTTTGCAGTGGTTTTTCAAACTGTGTTGATTAAACAGAAAATCGAACAAGTTATGAGAGATTTGAAACAGCATCGGGTTGATGAGTACTGTTAACTTACTCTCATGCTATCTTTTTGGGGACCATAGGAGAGAAATTCTTCAAGATCAAGTTCTGTAACTCGATGTTCATATATAGAACCCTGAATTAAGGAAGACGATGGTTGTTAATTATCAGGATTTTCAGGGACCTAAACTATAAATAATACTCACGTTTTCTTCTGCGATGATGAAGTTGTCGTGGAACACGATTGGATGACCATCTTTTGTTACCTGTAACAAAAAGAACCCCTCTTTTTATTTCGGATCTATTTCCCTTTTATTCGGATCAGCTTTGAATCCGATTATATATATCGGCGGAAGGTGGAACCCACGCAATTCAACGCCGGGAAAATAGGGAAAGCGATCTCCAACAACAGAACAAGAAAGAAAGTTTTTGTTTTATCGTTTCCAACCTGAACATCAAACTCTATGAAATCGACGAAAAGTGTTGCAGCTTGGTTGAAGGAACGGATGGAATTCTCTTTGATGGCTTTGAAACGACCGTCAGCCGCCGACGTTAGTAAGTTCATACCCGTCCCACGGTGACCGATAACCGAAAACTTTCCTTTCTTGAACGACCCATTCTCCAAACCTACTGATAATTAAGCAAAACCAACCCAGAAAAGAGAAGAGGGTTAGAAAAAAGAGAGGATCTTATTCGCTAATTTCGACATGCGCACACGCGTATACCTTGACGGGGAGAAGTGACAATGGAGACGGTGGGATTTTCTTGAATCAGATCTAATTTCGGCATTTCGGAAGAAGCATGCACAGCCTTTACCGCCATTGCGTATTTCGGACGATTGGCTGAAGCGATTATGGACTTGTGGTCGTGGGTTTTATAATTAAAAGAAGAAGAAAGACACAGATGGTTATTAGGAATATGACAAAGAATTATGGAATATTCTGCGCGGATCTTGCGACATGTGGTTAAACTGTTCTCCTAACATAAAAAAACGTATGTGCAGACGATGATGTGTTTCGAATGGAATAAGGGTAATATCGGAATAAAGATAAGTTAGGGTTCTTTTTTTGGCGTTTCTATAGCTTTCTCCTTTCTTGGATTTTAAGAATCTGGTTTCAATTGGTGAAGGGAAGATTCCCTCGAATATCCACGAAAGCGTGACGTGGATGTGACTCAAAATTAGATTTGATCCAACCTACTAATCTACTTAAACACATTATTGCTGGCTATTAAAATTCAAGATTTTAATTTTTTGTCTACCTAATTTTAATTTAATTGGGAGGTTACCTGTGTGTGGATACGTTATCAGCCGGGCGCCGTATCGAATTCTACCATTGATGATCTTGAATAATTGACAACAAACCGTCTATCCATTAAAAATTATTTAAAATAATATTTACTTTATATTCTTTGGATAATAGACTGTCTTTTGTAAATTTCTGTAAAAATATGTGTTAGTAATTAATAGATAATGTAGTTGTTTAAGTCTAAAAGTTTAGTGTCCTACTGTCTTGTCATGATAATTTTTTCCCAGCTGAAAAGTACTACATCTGAAATGAAGGTAAAACGATGAAAGCAAACCAAAAAGTACTACAGTTAATAAGAAAGTAAAACGACAAAATCAAATTAGAAAATACTACAGCTGAAATACAGATTACAGTATTTTTAGTAATATGACTGATAGAAGAAGTGAAGGGAAGACGTCCACGGCCGGTTGTCATGGTGATTGACAATCGGAACTCATTTCAAGAACATAAAAAAGATAAAGAGTTGGAAAATTAACCTTAAAGACATTATGTAGAATGGAGTATGCAATAAAATGGTGAAAAATGAATGAAATGGGAGTAAAATTAAAGAAACTTATAAGTCTAAAATGATGATGATGAACTGTCGTGTACATTATTTAAAGTGGCAGTGATACATCATGTAAAATAGACGTATGATGCTGTCGTACGATTTATTAATTAATGCAGCAATACGATTTTATTTTAAATAGGAGAAAAAATCGATTGTCATAATTACACTATAAGCAAAATCTATGAGAATATAGGCTATGTGATACGACCGTAACTAGTAATCACGGTATCTTTGCATCCTAGACCCTGGGCTATCAGGGAATGGTTAATTACATCCTAAACTTTGAGATATTAAGAAAATGAATGTATATTAATATATTATTGTTAGTGTGTGGGCTTGTCGGTGTAGGCTCACAACCTCAACTCTCCCAAGTGTTCGCTCTCCAGAATCGTCAAACCCCTTTCCAGTTGGGCCAAGGGAGGTATTTATAGCCTTCACTTGTTGTTATTGGGCCTCGTGGGCTTGTACGGTCAGCCCCGTTCGTCCACTCGTCCGCCCGCCCGTCCGTCCGCCTGGGCCGTCCGGTCCGGTTCGGTCCATGGGCCGCGGTCCGCGGTCCATGGTACCAACAGTACTCCCCCCTTCCTTAGCAGG